>CM033682.1:79194281-79670719 GCA_019514585.1 Dendrobium officinale
GCATATATATATATATGCTAGGTGATTGAAAAAAAGGGCCTACGTAGTGCGGGGGGGGGGCTCCGCTAATATTAAAGTCCAGGGAGTTGTAGCTAAGGGATCAACATGGTCTAATCTTATAGGTAATCCAAATCTTAATCTAAATATTGTAACTATACTAAATGTTTGCTTCAAACATGAAGCCAACTGTAAAATGGTTCTTATTCTTACTTAAGCATTAATGGGAAGAATAAAGCACTGAAAATCACAACTCTTGGTCCAAAAGCAACGAAAACCAGTTCACTATAAGACATAAAATTAGAAAATGGGCTGTGATATCAAACACGAAACACTAAATGAGAGGTAAGAAGGCAAACCAGATGATTCTCCTATTGATTTGGCCTGTGCTTGCATCTGAGCTGCATGCGCCTGAAGTGCCTGAGCTGCCACTATTGCTTGGGCTGCAGCCATCGCAGCAGCAGAAGGAGCCATTGGCTGCTGACTCAAGGTCCCCATAGTTGTTGTGGCTGCTAGTGCCGACATCAGCAAATTATGAGGAGGGTGGCTGTACTTGCAATCAGTACTTGCACACCGTCCATTCAGATACTCCCTACATATCTCTCCTAGGGATGATCCTACCCCTGGTAGAACCACTCCTCCAGAAGAACCTGAGGAGACCCCTGGAATCATTCCAAGGAGTCCAGGAAATGCCCCCGAGACAGAGCCAGAGTAATTCGGCATGTTAGGCATTGTCTGATTAACTAAATTATGGTAAGACGTTGTGGTGGTAGGAAAAGTAGTAGTACCGATGGCGGGACCAGTACTGAAGAACACCGGAAAAGGGCTGCCCATGATCGGCTTTCCATTGCACTCCACATGAACCATATAATTCCCACGCTTGGGCACAGCATAGGTTACCGCATAAGTGCCATCCCCCTGGTCCTTAACCATGCCCTCCAGGTCCACTCCACCAACACCAACACCAGGCGAGATCTTAACCTTGATCTGGGAACCGCCAGTGGGAATTTTCCGTCCATCTGAGTCCTTAGTAAGAATGCTAAAGGTAGAGGGAGAGCACGCAGTTCCGCCTGCAATGCCAGCACCAGCAGCCAAGCACTTGGAAGAATCAACAGGACCAATGGGCTTGTTAGGCAATTCATCCTCATCCCTCTCATTATCATCGCTATCCGAAGAATCATTCCGAGCTTTTGCCTTGTCAACGTTCTTGAAAGTGGCCTCAAATGCGGCTTTGGCAGCAGCGTCCTTATCCGCCTCACTCTTGATTCTGGCCTCCTCTGCCTGCTTCATCCATATCGGCTTAGTTGCCACTACAGACCGATCTGCCATGGATCTCTCGTATAATTTGAAAACCCTAAAACAGAGCGGATTGGATCAGGCTGAAATTTGGAGGAAACAAAACAAATTGTCAGAAGAAAGTTTCATTGCTCGGGAATAAAACTAGATCGGTGTATTTCGTTGAGCGCTAGGGTTACGGTTTGATCTCTCAGAAAGAGAGAGAGAGAGAGAAAGGACAAACCTCAGATCGCGGCGGAACCGGACGGTTTCCCCTCCGAAATCGCTGCCGCTTCTGAAGGTAAGCGAGGTGGTGTGCGGCCGACGGGAGTACACGATGCAGCAGAGAGACTGGCTAGCGGAGGCGGAGATGTAAGAGGATAAATCGACATATTATCGTTTTTATTATATTCAGAGGAATAAGGTTTTATTTTTTATTTTTTGGACGAATACTGCAGAAAATGGGAAAGGCTTTTTTGACGGCCTGAAAGGCCCACCAGGTAAAGGAGTCCAGTCCATCAGGAGTCCCGACTACTAATAGTTTTGCTGGCCCATTAGCTTGAGCTTGAGCCCAAACTTGACTCACTTGAATAACATCATATTTGAACTTGGCTCGTGAGTTCAAGCCAAAATAGTGGAACGTGTCATTGACAGGAAACTTGCAGGAGGTGGCATTCCCGCCGATGAACTAACCTACAATAAGAGTTCACTTGAAAAGGCATTGATGGGACCAAAGGAAAGTCATCGTGAGAGTTTGCTGGATAATGCACCGATGCGGCCAACAGTGCTTAGGGCATCTCCAACCGAAAAACTCATTTTTCACTCCAAAATACAGTAATACATCAAAATGCAGTAACTTGTCTCCAACCGAACTCCATTTTCTAACACAAAAAAAAGAATATTCCTAGTATATTCTTCCCATATTTCATTTTACATATTTTTAATCATTAATATTATTTATCAAATTTTTGAATTAAATCTAATATAATTAAAACAAATATTTTTTGCTCTATAAAATAATTTGGAATATAAATATGTCATAAATAAATATTTAGTTAATAAATTGAAAATTACATTAGAACACATAAATAAGAACGAGAAAAATACAAGGCAACTAAACATTAGTATTAGTATATTGATCCCACAAATGATCAATCAAAGCATTTCGCAGTGCAATGTGGGCCTCTTTGTTTCTGATTTGTTTATGGCGAGCAATAAATTCCTGAAATTGGATATTTTCATCTGTCACCTTTTCTACATCCGGGGTGGCGCTTCTCTTGGAACTTGACCTGGTCTAGTGAGATTGCGTTCATCTTCAATTATCATATTATGCAAAATTATGCATGTAGTCATAATATCACGCAGTACATTTTTTCTCCAAAAACGTACAGGTCCTGCCACAATTGCGAAACGAGATTGGAGAGTTCCAAAAGCATGTTCCACATCTTTTATACATGCTTCCTGTTTCATTGCAAAATATTGTTTCTTTGAAGTACGTGGTTCTTGAATTGTTTGAACAATAGTTGACCATTTCAGATATATATTATCAGCCAAATAATAACCCGTGTTATATTCTTTTCCTTGAATGACATAATGACATGGAGGAGCAATACTGCAATACTTTGAGTAAGAATCTCATATGACACATTATTGCGAATGGTCACATCTAGGCCATGCTTTTTGAGAAGTGTAAGGATTGTTATATAAATAGGGGTGAGAAGCATATCATGTAACTAGTATTCTACATCCATTAAGTCTTTGGAAAATATGTCCATTAGATCAACGGCATATTCTCAAGAGCAGATAAGCTCTTATGCAGAATTTACATGGAAATTTCTCAAGACCCAATTACGGGTATATATCAATCCTCGGATAACTTCTGGTCACGAGTAGAAGAAGAGTATAATAATTCCAAAATTCAAAATTGGGAGGTGCGTTCAAAAAGATCTGTTCAGTCTCAAATTCAAACTATCGAGAAAGCAACAAGGAAGATGCACGCATGCATTCGACAGATTGAAAATAGACATATTAGTGGTGCTTCAAATGAAGATATTGTGAGTATTTATATTTATTACTAATATATATATATTTTATTTCACAACTTATTTAATTGTAATTGTGTATATTGATTTATAGTTATATCAAGCTAGACTATTGTTTGCGCAAGACGAAAAGTTCAAAGCAGGTTGGAAGTTTGAACATGTTTGGAACATTATTAAAAATTTTGAAAATTTTCAAGATGGTAATTCTAATGCTGGGAAGGCATCACGTATGTCGAGCTTTGGGTATGCCTCATCGGAGTCTGAGAATCTAACCCCTGATTCTGGTAAACAACAATCTCGTGGACTATCTGCATTTTCTCTCAATTTAGATGATGAAGAATATAATATTCGTGGCTCACAATCTGAACGAACGATTGGAGTTAAGAAAGCCAAGTTAAAAAAAAAAATTGATGAAGAGATGTCAACATTTATTAAAACTCTAGAAGATGGAAACAAATAGCTTATTGAGCAATTAAAAAAAACAAGTGCACAGAGACAACAACATTTGGAGCTTCAAACTAAGAACTATGCTTTAAAAGAACTCAAAGAAGAAAATAAGATCTTGTTTCAAAACTTAAGTTCTATACAAAATCCTGATGTTCGTGAATTTGTCCAAGCTGAACAAGCCCGAATTTTAGAAAAGAGGTTCGGACAACAACAACAACAACCTCCTTCTTCAAGCTCATTTGGACAATATCTCAATGATCTTGGCGGAGCCGATACCAATCTTCCCGATTATTAGATTGTCGTTACTTGTTATTTTGATTTTTTGTTATTCGAATGTAATCTGTATTTTGGTTTTTTTTTGGTATTGTACTTCTCAATATCTTTTATGTATGAGAATTTTATCTTAATGTTAACTTACATTAATTAATTTTGTAAAAAAAATTATATTACTAAAAAATAAGATATTTCTAATTTATTATTTTAATTAATAATAAAAAATTCTAATCTTTAATCTTTAAAATTAATAATTAAATTTCGAATAAAAAAAACAAAAAAAAAAAACAAATGACGTATGAACAGTGCGACGCCAATATTGGCGTCGCACGGTTCACCTCCCTTCAATTGGCGGCACTTATCGCGTTCGGTTAGAGAGAAGGAAGAACGGCAAACACTGGTTTGCCGTTCGGATGGAGATGCCCTTAGCGAAGAAAATTAGTTTGCAAGACCTCAGGATGAGATGTCGCTGGAGAAGATATAGAGAAGATCAAGGTTTTAAAAAGGACCGAACTAACCAGTTCAATCGGAAACCGATAGGGCAATCGATATGATCCTAATATAAAATCATTTTGTGATAGAACCAGAAAAAAAAAGAGTGAATCACTGGTTCAACCAGAAAATCGGTAAAAACAATTTTCAAAGAACCTCCGGGTTGAACAAACCGCAAAACATAAATCGTAGATAGCACATTCAAGAAAATAATAGAAAATAATTTCTCCCATGTTATCCTAACATTTTATCACCTTCAAAAGTGGGTGATTTATATCTCTATTGGTCTTCATAGAAAGGGCTTGTTCTACACTATCCTTAATTAGGGGTGTCAATTCGAGTGAACAGGTCAGGTTCAGGTCAAACTCGGAACTGACCCGGTACTATTCGGGTCAACCCGAACCCGACCCGTTTTTAAAAACGGGTCAGGTTTCCAGACCCAAACTAGACCCAATTCGGGTCCGACTCAACCCGACACGTCACGAATGACCTGAAGTTGACCTAAAATTGCCAGTTTTCTGGTCAAAAATTGGGTTAATCTTCAATTTTCGGTTCAAAATTGGGTAAAAAACGGGTCAATCTTGGGTTTCCGGGTCAAATAGGAGTTTTCATGTTAATTTCTGGTCATTTTCTGGTCAATTTCGGGTTGTCGGGTCAACCCGAACCCGACCCAATTTTTAAAACGGGTTGATTTGTTTAACCCAAACCCGACCAGTTTCGGGTCCGAGTTGACCCTAATCCGGATTTTTTCGGGTCGGATTCAGATCGTGTCAAAAATTGACACCCCTATTCTTAACATATGTAATCAACACAATAAGACTCAAAATCAGCTTTAGCTACTATGTTGAAGCTTGCTATTGGCCTGTAAAATTATATTCCAACATTTAAATGAACTATTGGAATTTCCAAAAAGGACCAGATCCAATTGAGGTATTTGGAATTCCCAAAGCACCCATTTGCTTAGAGCTTCTCAGCCCTTGCATTCTCTATTACATCCTCTGCTCTACTCTTGCTCTTACGTTTCGTTTGAAAAAACTTTTTTATTGCTTTTTAAAGTATTTTTTTAATAATTTTTTTTTAATTTTTTATTAGAATTATGTTATAAGAAATAATAAGAAAGCTGTCTCAAATGAAGCCTTAACTAATAATAATGCTGTTGTTTCTTAATCATAATCCCATTTTCTTTAGCTATATTCAACACTCTTGTTTAACTTAGTTGGAAAAACTTAATTCAGTATTATCTTATTGACTACTTTGTGAAAAAAAAAATAATCATAAATAAAAATAAAATACAAAATATAAAAAATATTATTGATTACTTTGTGGAATGATCACTAGGTCTTTCACAATTGCATTTTATGCTAAACTTCATTATATGTTGCCATTGCTATTTTTTTTTTCTTCACAAGAAAATAATTATTTAATCTTGTGTCATATTTCCTTGGTAACTTGCAATTTCTTATAAAATTTTTATTAATTTATCGTGAAAGTTTTATGCTTCATAATTTTTTATTGTGTATAATTTTCTCACATATTATGAATGATTGCAATATTAGTAGGTTCATTTTATTATTTTTTTAATAAATTTAGTATTTATGATGTCATCGAGCTCGATCCTGATTTAATCCTGGTTAAACTATCAAATTGTGAACTTCTCGTTCTAATGGTTCAATTTTCATAACTTTGGGGGAGATAGACGGCGTTTTATGAAGAAGAGAAGTTCATGAGATGGAAGTACAAGACTAAGGTTTGAGCTCAAGTTCATGTCTGATTTAAATTGAGTTGCAAAGAAAGATGTGGGATTTAGGATTGAAAATTAATTCAAGTTGGCTTGTAAGCAAATGAGCCAAGTCTCATCAAGCTAGAACTCGAGCTCTTATTATACAAAAACTCTAATATGTGTTGTAGCTCAAGTTCGCGGCTTGACTAGGCGGCTTTATTAACTAGTTGAGTTTAAGCCAACTCGATTCACACTCCTAGACATGACTCTTGCTTATTTTAATTCTTTCAAATAAAAAAAAATGAACTTTAAAAATTGTTGCGTCCTAGAATATTCGTGGCGGTAGAGAAACATATAGTTTAACGTCTTAGTTTTGTATGAAGAACCAGCACACAATCAGTTAAGATAGAGTAGGCAACATTTATAAGAGGTATCAAGATTTTTAACATGGGAAAAAACCCACGGGGCTTGGCCTATTTTGAATGAATCCACCAGTATTTACAGTCGATAACAAATGAGACCCTTCCTTGGGGAAGGCCTTGGCTTGATGTAATAAATATACATCATATAAAATGCATTACATGATATGACATAGAAAGAATCACTATTGATATGTTTGTTTGGTTGGTAGAGCCATAGTCGACGTGCGACGGAGATCGAAAAGATCGTAGTCATGTGACAGTTGTCGGAGGGCCCATAGTCAGCTAGCGACAGCGGTTAGAAAAGACCATTTTTTGTCAACGAATGTCAGAAGGACCGCAATTTGATTATAAAGGTCAGAAGGACCGTAGTCTGCTGGCGATAGTGGTCATAAAGACAGTTCTCTGGCGACGAATGTCAGAATGACCATAGTCTGCGGGCAAAAGTGGTCAAAATTACAGTTGTCTCGTGAAGGAGGTTGGATGGACCGTAGTTTGATGACGACGAAGGTCGGAAGTTCGACGATGGGCGAAAGTTTGGCGTCGGGCAAAGGTTCAATGATGGACAAAAGTTCTATGTTGAATAAAAGTCAGACGGAAGTCTGGCGACGAGCAAAAGTTTGGTGACAGGCGGAGGTCCATTGTTGGGTAGAAACTCAATAATCGGTGGAAATCTAGCGTTTGGTAGAAGTCCGACAAAAGTCTGACTATGGCATAAGTCCAACTTCGGGTGGAAGTCTAGCGTCGGGTAGAAATCTTGTGACTATAAGAAGTCTGACGTTAGTTAGAAATTTTGGTGATAGGCGGAAGTTATGCGTTGGGTAGAAGTCTGATGAAAGTCCCGCAACAGGCAGAACTCCAGTGTTGAACTGAAGATTGGCATCAAATAGAAGTCCGAAGAAATTTCGGCAATAGGTAGAAGTCCAACAAAGGGTGGAAGTCTTGTGTCGCGTAGAAATTCGATGATGGGTAGAAGTCCAGCATCAATCGATTGGCATAAGGTGGTCGAGGAGGGAGATAAAGGGTAATTTGAGAGTGGTTTGAATGGACGGTCGATATTGATTTCCTTAGTCGTGAATCATTTACTGAGCAGTTGAATGTCTTAATAATATTAGAATTTGATGATCTTGAGTTCGTTGTATTTGTTTTGTCGAGCCGTTCAATTTAACCATAAGCATGTCATATTTGGAAACCGTTTGGTAATCAAAATTATGGTCTAAACCTTTTAAATGTGTTTTCGGTCTTTGATTTGGACTCATTTGGGCTCGGATTGAGTTGAATTTGGTGTCATTGGGTTCATATTTCTGAGACATTCAGTTCGACTATAAGTTTGCTGAAGGAGTTTAGATGGTCTCGAATTTAATTTTTAATTTTTTCCCACTTGATTTTGCTTTGAGATTCATGCCCGATCAAGTTAATTTTTTGATGATATATCAAAAAAAGGAAAAAAAATAGACTTTTTGGGGTGTCAATTCAGGTCAACGGTTCGGGTTCTAGTCGAACCCAACTTGACCCGACCGTAAACAGGTTGACACTAACCCGACCCGATTTTGCAAACGATCTGGTTTGTCAACTCGGACCCGACCCGGTCGGGTTACCAGGTTGACCCGACCCGACCTGTGAGCTAAAAATCAAGCGCAATCTTGGCTCAGCGGAGTGCCGAAATGGGTCTCGACCGCGCTACAGGAGCCACTGCAGCTCTGCCAGTGGGACAGATGTCAACAGAAGCGCTTGTAGGCGAGACGGACGGCGAAAGCGACCGCGCGGGATGGCTCTACGTCTGCGTACTGCAAACAATACGCGAATCACCTGACCAGTCGTCGTGACCTTGAGTCCTTGATGCGACCAGTCTCGGAGACAAGATGCAATGCAGCGAAAGGCTAACGGTGGACGCGACGATGCACAGGAGTCCTGGCGCGACGACTTATGACACAGGTTTCACGCATTTGTTATCGGGTCAAGCTGGGTTAGTTTCGGGTTTCCGGGTCAACCGGAATCCAACCCGATTTAACAAACGGGTTGAAATTGCTAACCCAAATCCGACCCGTTTGACAAATGGGTTGACCTGAACCTGAAATTTTACTCATTGGATTTCAAGTCGTGACAGATTTTGACATAACCTATAATATACATTTATTGTAATGTCAGGGATAATAATGCAAAGTTGTTTGAAAGGTCAATCTAGACTTTTGTAGGATTAAATTTTTTTTTATCATAAAATGATTTATGTTTCAATGCCATGTCACCATGGATGACTTGGTGGTGAAATAGAAACAAAAAAAGAATTTTATTTGGGACAACTTTCTTACTATTTTATTTTTAAAAGTAATTTTTTATATAAATTTTTTTATACAAAAAAAAACTATTTTATAAATCAATAAAAAAGTTATCCCAAGCAAAACCTACTACTTCACCTGTAATAGCTTTCTTATTTCTTTCTTAAAATACAAACTAAGGACAAATGATGCTAAGTAATTTAAAAAAGCAACTCTATGAAAATTTTCATTTAAATTATGAGACTATTAATTCTGTCTTAATTTTAAACATTGTTCATTATATATGTTGGTTTTGTCTAATTACAACAAAAGTGTTAATTTTGAATTTAACGAGCTCTAATTTTTTAAATTGAATTAATCTTGACAATAAGATAATTATTTTTTTATTAAAAAAGTTTAAGATATCTTACTTAAAAATAATGCACTTGTAAGTATCTCACTAGTTCTACAATTTTAGGAAAAAATAATTAAAAAAATAATAAATTTATTTATAGTTCGAATAACATTTATTCTCTCAACTAAGTTTTATTTTACATAAATTTGATTTATATCCTTTCTTATAAATTATTTTCTCCCCTCCAAAATTTCAAATATTAGACATAAAGAAATAAATATACATTTTAGTTTTTTGCCAAAAAAAAAAAAGCATTATTTTAAAAAATATATATATAGAAATTTTTTGTTGGTGGGCCTAACGACCCTAAACAAGGAAAAATTATTTTGTGCGAACTCCGGATCTCATCCAAAGTCGAATAAGAGCGCGTCACGTCACCCTTTTGCTGTGTAACGTCATGTATTGGGCGATGTGGCACACTCTGATTCGCCTCCGAACAGTTCTGTGTTGACACAGAATAATCTCTCATAAATAAGCCGTCCGAACAATAATTGACGTGGAGAAGGAAGTTAGTTGCTTATCGAATTAAAAAAACAAAAAATACACAAATCCTATAATGAAATAATTTAATTTAAAATTTAAAATGAATTAAATTATCATTTTCTTATAAATCTTTTTTTAAACAATTAACTAAGATAATCCGAAAATCGATTTCTATTTTTATTCCATTAGTGAGGGTGTAAACAAGGCAAATCGAGATTGGTTTATGCGCAATGTTCAAAACCTAACAATTGTGATAGATTTTATTATGTTAATAGCCAACTGATCATAAGTAAGTGATGTCAGTCTAACCATATGATGGTATTGATTATTGATGGTGGTCATTAGTCGTAATCATAAAAAAGGTAATATTTAGCTCTCTTAGATCTGAAATCCCCTCTCTATGTAGTAAATGGATCCCTAAAAAGCATTTAAAGTAAAATTTGCTAGAATCCAAAATATCGTCTTTAATGTTCCATGTTGATCCTCTTAATCATATATCATTTATCTAAATCTTAGGCTTCATTTGGGACGGCTTTCTTACTGCTACTTAAAGCGTTTTTTTAGTTCAAAATTTTTTGATCTTGAAAGCTGCTTTAAGAAGCGGTAAGAAAGCCTTCCCAAACGAATCCTTAAGTGCCTTATGATGTGGGAATCAAATGAAATTAGACTATATGGATTCGTCTCATTGAACTATTTTATTTGACTATAAGCATACAAGATTTAAAGATTATCTAATCATTCATTTAATATTCATGAGCTTATAAATATGCTTCAAGTGCTTCATGTAAGCTCATTTGGAGCTCGATTTGATCACCTATCATAACAATGGCATTCTCTCGTTGAGACGTTGAGTCGAACATTGAGATTATGAAGCCTCAATTTGGACTTTGTTAGGAGCAGTTTAGCTAAACAAATTTAATTTTTTTATTAAAAAGCTGATTTAAAAAACAGTAAAAAATATATCACAAATGAAGCCTCAATTTAACTATTAAATCAAAATTCATGCACATCAAGTGAATTTTTTTCTACGGATAATTATTAATCTCGAAATAAATTTTTAAAAAGTTAAGCTCATCCTAATAAAACTTATATCAAGATATTTTATCCTTTTTTCTAATGAAAAAAATAAAATAAAAAATTAAGGAATTCTCCCATTAAATTCCCACGGTAATAACGCTCACGTGATCCCGTCCCATTTTTTCTGTTGGGCCCACATCTCCTCCAGGTCCACCTACGTGGCATCTTGCTTCACCTCTCTCCCCGCCACCCACGCAACGTGGCTTCCCACTCTCGCCAAATTGCCACTTCCGCCTCCCTATATCAGACGCGCCGCGCGCGTCCCCACCACTCTCAAAACACCCAACAAAGCATCCTCCGCTGGGCCCCATCCATGTCCGGAGACGAAGCTTCCGCCTCCGCCGACGTTGATCTCACCCTCGGCCTCTCTGCCTTCTCCCGTCAGGAGTACCACGCCTTTCGCCGGAGGGAGGCACGCAGGAAACAAATGCGCAAGGCCAAGTTAATCTCCGGCGATCGCAGGAGGTTTTTCAACCCGGTGCCTATCTCGATGCGCCGTCCAGTGATTCCCGTGATGCCGATAGAGTGCACGTATCCTGCCGTAGCGCTGCCGTACGTGCCGTTCGCGATGAATCCGTACGTCTTTCCTTACGTGGTTCCATGTTGGGCACCGCCGGTTGTGGGCCCCGTTGTAAAGGAAGAGAAGATAGAGGTGGCGCCGCCGGTGGCGGGGGTGGTGATGAGAAGAGTTCGTCGGGTTTTCTTCATGTTTCAGGCGACGGTAGTTTAATCTTTCAACATTTTTTTATAGCGCACGTGCTTTATTATTTGCATATCTATTTTTTATTGTATACTTTCAAATCTTATTTATCTGTTAAAAATTATAAATATTAAGGGGCATAGAATATAATTTATTATTAATTTAATTTTGTATATTTTATTTGGTGTGATAAAAATATTTTATATTTTAATTAATTTTATTCTACGAAATTAGATAATATAATGAATAGAGGAAATCATGCATGCATGCAGACATGCAGTAGAGAAAAAAATAGAATACTTCTTATTAAAATTTAGGCTTCATTTGAGACGACTTTTTTGCTGCTTCTTGAAGCAGTTTTTACCACAAAATTTTTAAATTTTTGTATTAAAAAGTTGCTTTAAGAAGCGGGAAGAAAATGGTTCCAAACAAAGCATAATTGCTTCTTAAAATAAAGTTTTATTTAAAATATTGAAATTTTTGTACTAAAATTATATTTTAAGAATAAAAAAAAGCAGCCCCAAACTAATTTTTAGTTAGATTATATCTTCATTTGAGACATTTTTTTATTACTTTTTAGTATAAAATTTTTTTTACTAAAAATGAGGCTTAGAAAAGCTCCCAGATTCTTGTTGCTTCTTAAAGCACTTTTTATTAGAAAAATTAAAAATTTTATATTAAAAAGTTATTATAAAAAATAATAAAAAAAAATGTCCCAAATGAATCTTTAATATATATATATATATATATATATATATAATAAACAATTTCAAAATTGCTTTATAGTTATTTCAAAATAGTTTCAATTAACTTGAAGTCTAACTTAATTAAAATTTTAAAGCTTTCACATCTAAAATTAAATGAATGCACTTAGAATTATCAATTTGATTTTCATTATACTAATTCCCAGCAGAAAACAGCATAGAAATTACTCGCGGAAGCAGCAGCAGCAACAGCAACGAAACCAAGACCATAAAGCTCGATGAGTCATATTTGAAGAATAAGAAGAAAGAAATGGAAGGAAAAATGCTCTACGTTACAGCAAAAGGTGACGGCCCAGATGGGAAGACCATCACAGGTTTCTTATATAGATACACAAAGGTTGAGGTGAGCATAATGTGTGTTTGTCATGGCCAGAGCTTCTCGCCGGCCGAGTTCTTAGGACACGCCGGAAACAGCCATACCTCGCGGCCGCTCCGACAGATCGTCGTTGTGCCCTCGCCGGCCGGCGAGAAGGGAGAGTAGAAAGCAATATATGTTGTTGTTGCATGTTATTGTTCATCTGTCCATGCATGATTGTAAAAAACAATATATTGTGAGCTGTAGAGTCAAGTTCTAACTTTTAGGTTTTGCTGTAAATTGGTAGGTTTGGCAAATGGATAGTTATGTTGGTTGTGTTTAATGGAAAGGGCTGACGAGAACGCTTGTTGCTTGGGAATTAAATAATATTTAAGTTAGGATTCTATTGGGATTATTTTTTTCCTACTTCTTAAAATAATTTTCATGAAAAAAATTTTAATTTTTAATTAAAAAGTTATTTTAGAAGCAGAAAAAAGTTGTCACGCACGAAATCTTAGGATGCTTTTGTGATAGACTTTTATATAATTATATATACAATTTGTGTATTTGATAATTAGGAGATGTTTAATATCTTGTGAAAGAAATTATCAATTTATGATTTATTTGGAATAGCTTTTTTATTGTTGCGCTTTTCAAGTAGCAATTACAATTTACTTTAGCTTGTTATTTTTTTATTTTTTTTTTTGCCAAGATTTTGTTTGGGACATCAAGTTTCTTACATCTTATTAAGGCAACTTTTTAGTACTATTTTTTATCAACTTTTTAGTACTAGAAATATATTTTAAGAAGTAGTAAGAAATCTGTCCCAAATTGAGCCTAAGGCTTTATTTGGGATGGTAAGCTCAATTTGGGACAACTTTCTTACCACTTCTTAAAACATCTTTATAGTACAATTTTTTTTTTAATTTTTGTATACTATAAATATGTTTTAAGAAGTGGTAAGAAAGCCTTCCAAATGAAGCCTAAATAATGTGATGAAAAGCTATTTTTTGCATGGCAACTAAGCTACTGTTACTAAAGCAATATGAGAGCCCTCCCAAATGAATAGTAAAGATTTGTTTGGGACAATTTTCTTACTACTTTTCCTTTTAGAATGGAATCACCATTTCTATTTGGTTATTACTTTCTCGTTAATTTCAAGAAAATTTTGTATGAGAAAACTGCTTTTTAATAACAAAATTATTTTCTCATAATAATTTTACAACCATCTTTATAAGAAAAAAATTATGGTCATTAAAAAATAGATTCTTGATAAATATGGATGCTACATAGCTTAGTGTTGCATCATTGGAGTATTCGCAGCAGTAGAGAAATATATATAGTTTAACGTCTTAGCATTGTACGAAGATCCAGCACACAATCAGATAAGTGAGAGGGTGTGGCATTCATAAGAGACACCAGAGTTTTTACGTGGAAACCCCTAAAAAGGGGGAAAACCACAGGGCCTGGCCCAGTTTGAATGAATCCACTAGTATTTGTAGTCAATTACAAATGAGGAAGGCCTAATTGGCTTTGATGATACAAATATACATCATATAGAGCGCATTACATGGTGGGAGTTACAATGTAGACATGCATGTTTGTTTGGTCGGCATAATTATAGTCGATAGGATGGAGGTCGGAAAGACCGTTGTCATGTGATGGAGGTTGGAAGGACCATAATAGGTGATGGAGGTCAGAAGGACCGTAGTCGGCAGAAAACCGGGGTCAGAAAGAACGTTGTCTGTTGATGGAGGTCGGAAGTACCATAGTAGGCGACGGAGGTCCGAATGACCGTAGTTAGCAGGAGACCGGGGTCAGAAAGATTGTTGTCTGTTGATGGAGGTCGGAAGGACCATAATAGACGACGAAGGTCAGAAGAATCGTAGTTGGCAGGAGACCGGCGTCAGAAAGTCTGTAGTCTGTTAATGGAGGTCGGAAGGACCATAGTAGGTGATGGAGGTCAGAAGGATCGTAGTCGGCAGGAGACCGGGGTCAGAAAGATCGTTTTCTGGTGATGGAGGTCGGAAGGACCATAGTAGGCGACGGAGGTCCGAAGGACCGTAGTCGGCAAGAGACCAGTGGCCTGAAAGACCGTAGTCAGAGGGCGGAACTTCAGTAGAAGTTTGGGCGTCAGGTGATGGTCTGGCAGAACTTCGGGTCTCAGGTGATGGTCTGACAAAGGTGAGGGCCTCTAGAGAAGGTGAGGGCCTCTGACGAAGGTGAGGGACTCTGATGAAGGTAAGGGACTCTGACGAATGTGAGGGCCTCATATGGTGGTCTGGCAAAGGTGAGGGCCTCAGATGGTGGTCTGAAGATTGTGAGGGCCGCTAGCTAGCGAAGGTGAGGGCCTCTAACGAAGGTGAGAGCCTCTGGCGAAGGTGGGAGACTCTGGCGAAGGTGAGGGCCTCATGTGGTGGTCCGGCGAAGCTCCGGTAGTGGTCCGGCGAGGCTTCGGTGGTGGTCCAGCGAGGCTCCGCGGTGGTCCGACCAGGCTCCACTTTGGTCCGGCGAGGCTCCGCCTGTAAAACCCCTCTAAATTTCATATTTTTGGGTGCAGTTAGTTTGTACGAATTGACCTTAGTACGGAATGAACTGAAGAAAATTATGAAAATATATATGTTTAGTACGGACGAACTCCTTGTACGAACTGAGTAAAATATAGGTTTGTCGGGACGAATTTTTGCTCGAGAGCATTGTCTAGGGATGAAATCCATCATCGTCTGTACGATCTGTGTCCAGAGAGTTTCATCCCGGGACGAATAGAAAATATCGTCTGAACAATCGAGTTCATTAAATAGTTGATTTGAGTTATTTTCAGATATTTTTGAAGAGAGAGAAAGCTGGAGAGAGAGAAAGAGAAGGAAAAGGTTTAGTTTCGGAGGCCGCAGTGCAATTTTCGTCCGACGCTGCTGTTGGAAGAATTGATTGTTTCACTGTAAGGAATTTGAATCCTATTTCTGATTTTGAAGATTTCTTATTTTGATTTTTTTTTCTGCTCAGTTTTGTGTTTTCGTTACCGAAAAATGTGCATAACTTTGTATTGACGAAATTTTTACCGCATAACTTTTGGTATGTTGTAGAAATGATGATGTTGCATGATTTGAGTATTTTCTGAAAGTTTTCATCGGGTATTTTGAATTCTGTGAGATTTTTATCGAATAGGAAATTATCTTGATGTTGAAAAATATTACTTCAGTACGATAAAAGTCTTGAAATGTTGTTTTATTCGATTTTTTGTAATTTGATAATTTTTTGAAATTGTGTATTTTGTCTATGTTTGAGATTTCTGTCGACTGTACGATATTTTAAGGATTTTCTTCAATTGAGTTAAATCTTGTTTGTTGATTGCAATGTATTAATGAGATGTATACGAACGTGGATATATAATTGAAATTACTGTTATATTACTAAAAGACAAGTAAAAACTGGTTGAACCATTGATTGAAGATTGATTGACCTGCACAGGATGGTGGGTCGACGGGCTATCCTTTAAAAAGGGTTTGGTGTTATACTCTATTGATCACGTGATATAACGATTGGGAGTCATAAGGAGATTACGCCGACGGGCGGCGACGGGCGAAGAGTGACAACTCTATTATCGAGCCAACGGATACAACGATACATCGATATTAACATTTAAAAACGCCTTAATAGCCAGTGATTATACTTGTTAAGTAAGACTACTGTACTGGAATGTATGTGTATAGTATTGTTCGTATGATTTCTTTATGGATTTATTAATTACTGTACGAATTTATTGATATCGACGGATTTATTGATATTGAATTGATTATTAATGAATGGATTTACTGACGGATTTACGGGTTTACTGTTACTGCATGATTTTATTGATATTGCATATTGTACATGTCACTGGATACAGATACTGATATGGATATTGATATTGCATTGATTCATTGATACTACAGATGCCGATGTTATTGATTCATTGATATTATAAATTTATTGGTACCATTGATTCATTAATACACTGAATATTGATCTGATACATGTGATACACCGAGCATGTGATATAAAATATGTTTTTACTACATTAATTTGATTTTAATTATTCTTACGATATATTGATTTAATTATTTTATATGATTTCATACCGATTGATATTATTGACTAGAGATGATTTCTTTATTCAATGATTTGATTGATATTATTGATACGATATTGATTTGATTGATATTACTGATATGATGCTTTTTCTCTTTGGATTTGACAGATGTTTTAAGATATTATGGAATTGACTTATGTACTGATTTATTGAGCATTATGGATTTTTCTAATGTTTACTGATTCTTCTTCCAATGACTGTGGATTTTATTGATTATGCATTGATTACTAATTTTCGTATCTGCATAGATTCAATGATCATGTGCAAGTGACTGTTATTGATTTGACTGATTGACATGCAAATTATTTCAGTATCGTGCATTAATTTTAGTTGTAGGTTTTTGGTGACCTGCTGGGCTTTTTAAAGCTCATTATATGTGGTTAATATTTTCATGTCAGGGTAAGGAAGCAGAAGTGTGAGGTTGATCTGAGTTCTTCAGATTTTTGTTCCTTTTTATTATAGCTATTCTTTTATACTCATGATTGGATGGAATTTTGATTATTGTGTAAATCCTGAGTATTGTAAATGAACTTTTGGGAATGAATATAAATGTTTCCATGATGATTTAAATTATAGAATTTTTATTAGACTGTTTAATACTTATTGATGACTATAGATAGCTCTGCTAGTTGATGGTTTAATGGATTAAATGAATAATTTTTCCAAGTTAGATCTTGGGGCGTCACACCGGCAGTGGTCCGGCGAGGCTCTGGTGGTGGTCCAGCGAGGGTGAGGGCCTTAAGTGGTGGGCCGACAAGGTTTTGGGCTTTTGGCGATGGTTCGGACGAGGCTCCTTCGGTGGTCCGGCGAGGTTCCGATAGTGGTCGAGGAGGAGCTTCTTCCTTCTCTTCTTCATTCTCTTCTCCTCTTCTCTTCTTGCATGGGTCCCCCTCTCAAGAGAAACGAGGGGTCTATTTATAGATTTTTTTGGAGTGGCATGGCCCGTAAATAGGCAAGAGATCAGGGGTAAATGTGGAGTGGTTGGATGGACGACCGATATTGAATCCCTTGATCGTGTGTCGTTCGTCAGACATTTGAAGACCTTAGTGATGTCAAAATTTGACGATCTTGGGCTCGTTGGATTCGTCTTGTCGATCCGCTCGATTCTACTATAAGCATGTCATGTTTGGAAACCGTTTGGTAACCCAAATTGTGGTTCAAACCTTCCAACAGCACTTCGAGTACTTGATTTGTACTCATTAGGGATCGGATTGAGTTGAATTTGGTGTCGTTGGGTTCGTATTTCTGAGACGCTCAATTTGACTGTAAGTTTGTTGAAATCGGAGTTGAGATGGTCTCCGAATTAATTTTTAGAAGTTTTCAAATTGAAAAATTGAGATTCGCGCCCGATCAAGATAATTTTTTGACGACGTATCACTTAGCCTATCTCATTTTTTGCTTTTAGAATTGAATACTTTTGTCAGGTTTAACTGTTGAAAAAATAGAAAAAAAAAAATATTGGCTACAAACACTTGAGTTGAGATAGGGTACATCAACGAGCATATTTGGGACAACAATAGAATTTTATGAAATTGGTTACAAAGTTACAGTAGAGAAAATAATCTCACTATTCTAGTTACATAAAGTAGCTTTTCTACTTAAAAATTTTTACTAAAAAGAATAGCTAAAAGGGGGGGGGGGGGGGGGGGGGGGGGGGGGGGGGGGGGGGGGGGGGGGGGTGTTGGAGGTCAAATGATCATAGTTGATAGATAACGAAGGTTGACAGCAACAAACAAGTGGTTGTTCGGTAATGGTGCTCAGGTTGAACTCTAATATCCTCAAAGCTTTATAGCTCTATTGAATCTCAAGAGAAAACTCCAAGCTCCTCCCTCCTTAATGTAAAGAATAGAACGTTGATAGCAACAATCAAGTGCTTGTTTGGTAATGGTGCTCAGGTTGAACTCTAATATTCTCAAAGCTTTATAGTTCTCTTGAATCTCAAGAGAAAACTCCAAGCTCCTCCCCCCTTCATGTAAAGAGTAGAAGCTTATTTATAAATTTTTTTTAGTGCCATAACCATAAATATAGAGAAGTTTTAGAACATTTCATGGAACAACCCATATCAATTTCCTATTCATGAATCATTCATTTTTTATTTTAGTACCTCAATCATCTCGTCAAGATGTTTAGTTTGACTATAATTTTATTAAAATTAAAATTCAGATGATCCTAAATTTAGTTATGTTCCTGATTAAGATAATTTTTGGTGAAGTCGCAATAAGTTTTAAAACTTCTTTTAAAAAATTAGACAATAATATTTTTTTAACAACTCACACATTAATCAATCTAATTATAAAAAAATAGCTTTTCAACTAAAAAATTTAAAATAGAACACCACAAATAGCAATCCCAAAAATAAAGTAGTGGAAAACTGTAACTAGTGTCCCCACTTATCAGAATATTTAAGAAACTTAACCTCCTAAAAATCGAACCCAAGTAATAGAATAGCATCACTTGCAAAATCATACATAGAGGAGCAGCACAATGCAGAGCTGAGCTCCACCGTCCATCTAAAACCACACATACTATCTTAGCTGTACACGTGTAAGCACTGCACTACACATGATGTCTGGCACATGCATCCAGCCTTTTTACCCATTATATATACATGTACAGTGAAGTATGAATACAGTTGAATTACCATTGATTAAAAACCTCTTCTCACTTTATCTTCTTCCTAGCTAAACTATCAGGAAAAGGGCGAAGTATTAGGTCCGGTCATCTGACAGAGAAATACATCCGAATTTCTCTCTATCTACAGTAAATCGCAGTTACAGCTATCACCTGACAGAGAAATGCATCCGAATTTCTCTCTATCTATAGTAAAGCGCAGTTACTGTAGCAACTACACTTTGACTGTAGACAGAGAGAAATCCGAATGTATCTCTCTGCCAGGTGACCGGACCTAATAATTTTCCAAAGAAGAGGCAAATAGGTGTAAAAAACTTTTCAGGGAAAGCAAAAACAATTTTACAACTTGTCACAGAAGCATAAATTCGAGGTTAGAGGAAGATTTTCCCCGTATCACCATTGATTTTTCTCAAATGCTGAAGGGGAACGGAAAACTGTTTCCAAATCATGGAAACATAACAACACAATAAGACTAAAAACACTATTTCCTACCTATATTTTTAGCAGCAATGAAAGTTCGAACGAAACATTCCATAAACTAAAAAATAAAAATTGCATCTTGCACAAGACGAAAAGGCTTGGAAGAGAGTCAAATAACCAGCTGCTGAGATATCTGCCATGAATGAAGGAAAACAGTTCTTGAGTGTCTGTTTGTTTTATGCAGACGCAGGCACTGGAGGTAAAGACCCAGAGCGGCCATGGGTGCAGCATTAGAGGCCATTTGATCAAGCCTGTGGTGTTCTATATCGCCGCCTCGGCCAGAAGGGGCCGCCACCCCTACCCCCTCTGTTCCCAAAATCAGGCCTGTAACTGTAGTCTCCTCCCCACCTTCCATAACCCCTCCCTCCACCATAATATCCACGACCCCTCATTCCATTACCGCGGTATCCAGCTCCTCTAACAGGTGCAAACCTTGCTTGGTTATTCACTGCAGTTAGAAAATAGCAATTTAATGAATAGACCATGCAAGAAAATGATAAGACGTGTTGATTGTTGAAAATATATATAAAGAAGCAGGCTTTGAACATAAAATGACAGCTCCTTTCTCATCGAAGCTAAAAAAAAAAAATGGTTCATTTAGGCTTAGTTTGGGGACAAATTATTCTGTGTGGAGTCCAGACCCCAATAAAAATGCGTCACGTCTGGTACCAAGCGGTACCGCGGCTTGGTACAGCTCGGTACCTAAGCGTAAACCGGACGGTTTTTCCGTCCAGTTGTCCGCACAGAATAATCTCTCTAGTTTGGGACGGCTTTCTTACTGTTATTTAAAACATTTTTTCAATAAAAAAATTAATTTTTATACTAAAAACCTGTTTTAAGAAGTAGTAAGAAAGTTGCACCAAATGAAACTTTAATATTGTGCACTCATCACATATTGCCTACTAGTTGATGATAATTTTTTTGTAACTTTTGACTTAAAATGCTATAGATCATTTCATATTATGAAAGAGTATAAGATTATGTACTACTCAACATAATTGTTAATTAATCAATGAGCAACTTGAAGTGACATGCAGGGATAATGTGTACCTCGTGGAGCATTGGTTCTTTTTTCCTCAACATAAGCTTTACGACCACCAATCAATACAGGTGAAGCCTGAAAATGCAGGAAACACATAAAACTTGAAAATTTGTGAAGGGAATAGATTTGTTTCTTATCAAAAACATTTCTGAATGCGAGCAGAAAGTCATTTCCCATGTATTCACAATGTTTCATTAGTAGCATACAAATCAAATGCATACTAGAATACAGTTCAGAATTTTAGAACTCTGAAAGTTTTATTGTAAACCATAAAACAAATCAACAATCAATACTTAAACGTTGGATGAACTGAAAATCATATCAACCATAGGATTAATTGTTCTGTGCGGCCATAGACCAATCAAAATGAGTCACGTCACGCCTTTGCTCGGTACCGTGGCTCGCTACTACTCAGTACCGCTTGGTACCACTGACCTGGCACAGCCTGGTTAGCCTCCGGACGGCATTCTGTATCCGATCTTCACACAGAATAATTTCTCCAAGCATAGAGGGTTGTTGTATTATGATCATTTTGATTTTATCCGAAGAATGAAATATCAACATGTACAGTGAACAATAGATATTAGGATAGTCAACCATGCATCTATATTAGCAAACAAAAGCACCGGCTAGGACAAACAATGTTCCTAAGAAATACTTTTAACAGTCATTACTCATGCGTTCTTCCAATCAAAACTTTCAATTTTTTTTGAGTATTAAACAGGAAAATATAATTCAAGAAGAGCAAAAATAAGCCTCTTTAGATTTGCGCAAGTCCATGCATCAAATCATCCCCTCTTCCATTGAGCTAAACTAAATAAAACTAACGGATTACTTCTCAATCAGGAATGAAAAATAGAAATCTAGCTTCTAATTTGCCTTAAAGAGATTATACAAATATTATGTCTTCCTCTTATCTGCTTTTCCTACGGACCTCGTAGGCTAACTTCCAAGCTACTGTGAAAAGAAACACAACTTGCAAGAACATTTCCTATCCAATTGTTCTCCAAAAGTTATTAACTAAATTAGAGGAAAAAGAATTCAAAAGATTATGGAATTATGTACCTGCATAAACTAGTATAAATTGTTAAAACAAATTGAAAGTTACAGGCTGTGCAGAAGTTGAAGATGAGAAACTTTAGTTTCCATAATTATTTACCTACCATAAATCAGATTATTTTGTATCCCATAATAAGGGAATCGAGTATTATTTTAAACAGATTCTGACTTATTTTGTTTCCTGTTTTAGTGCATTCAAGGAATTAGTCTAATTAATTCAAGGACTGAGGTTATTCTCATTTCTCCTATTTATGTTGTAAGGTTTCTATCATTGGTCAAACCACCTTGTCTTTGAACACAAGTAACAACTCCTGCATATATATCTTTAATGACTTAAAATAATGACTTAAAAATAAATATTATTAATTATTTTCTTTCCTAAAACTCTCCTAAGTACTTAACTTGAAACTTTATGATGTAGAACGAACATGCGAAGGAGCTTCTTAAGAGAATTAAAAGTGAATGACAGCGTAATTTCAATTAATATCTTATTGAGATAGCAAGAAAATCATTAAAGAAACCGTGTTATTAACTAGCTTAGGCGAAGAAGTATGCGTAGATTGACCAAAAAAACCATGGATAAACAACGATAGTAGCAACACCAAAAGCTATTAAAACAACAATCCGTAATTTAATAACGAGAAGTTCACCTTGGGGATTAACCACTCAACTAAACTAGGCTTAGCGGGAGAAGATTTTCAGCACACAAACGATGCCACGAGGAAGGTCGTAATGCCAAGGGTCTTGAGCCACGGAGAGGTTCCGGTGGTGGAGGAAACACGGGCGGCGTTATTTCAATAGTCCACTCGTAATCTTCGAACCGCTCGTCTATGATGTCGATGATGTGGGTAGGATGCGGTTCAAGTAGTTCTCCACCGTTTCGTCGAATCCAAACCCGACGTCAAAGAAGGGAGAGCGGATGGGGTGAATATATCCCTCGTCGTCGAGCACCAATCCACTATCAAGCTCCGGATCCGCCATGCATAATCGAAATAGAGGTGGAAATGCGTCGCCTTCTTTTTCTCTTGGCTTCTCAATCCACAAAAGAAGGAGAGAGAGAAGAGGGGTCGGCGGGATTCCCATGGAGAGAGGGTGAAGCCGGCGGGTGCAAGGTGAAGGGAGCTTGGGTTTAGAGAAATTAGGCTTACTGGAGAGTGTAGGGGGATTAATCAAAAACTGAAAATTAATTTCAATTTTGATTAAAATTGAGAGGGAATTGACTTGGATTTTGAATTTTAAATCCAAGGGAGTTATGGTATTGATTGGGGAATTAATGGGAGGAGTAAGGAGGGGAGGCCGGCGGTTTCAAGAGAGGAGGGATTAATTTAAAACCTGAGATAAATTTCAGGTTTTAAAGGAATGAGGAGGGAAAAGTAATTCGAAATTGATTTCAAATTCAAGCGTCATCAATGCCTTAATGATGGCATTAATGAGGCTCCTCCAAAGAAGAGGCCGGCGGCATGCTAAGGGGAGAGAGGGGGAAATCCAAGGGAATAATAATTTCCAATTTAGGATGATGACGTGGCAATAGGTTTCATAACTCCAATCTAAATCAAATTGAAATTGAATTCCATCATGAAAACTTTCCGAAATTGGATTTCCAAATTAGGAAAGAATTTGAAATTTGAAATTCAAATTTCAAATTTGAAGCAAGCGGAAGGAGGGGTTGGACGGGTGGGAGCGCCGGCGAGGTGGCCGGCCTGGACCGTGGAAGTGGCCGGCGGTGGGCTTCCAAGGAGCGGCGGCAACTTGGGTTATGGAGGGATTTTCTTGTGGTGGAGGAGAAGAAGATGGAGTGAGATACGAACGAGAAGATAGAATAACTTAACCACGAGCCGCGGACTCTTCCAACGACTGGTGGGCCTTGCGATTTGCTCCCCTTGAGCTCTCTCCCTTCTCAAGCTCTCATGCAAGAAGAAGAAGTAGAAACAAAATAATTTTCATTCAAATATTCATTACCTATTACAAGAGAAAAGACCCATATATATAGGTCTCAAGTAACATGAAGAAATAAAGACTAAATTGCCCTCAGGGCCCCAACATGACTCAACTCAACATAAGGGTACAAAAGGAATACATAAAATAAAATGCATAATAACTAAAAATATAAGCTCTGAATCGTGGCCGTCGATCTGTGATGCTTCCGGCAATACACCTGTTTGAACCTTGGATCGATGTCCTCATCACTTTATCATATGCTCTCTAAATCAATAAATATCATATGAAGATCCTCCTTATTCTCTCTATACTTCTCCATCAAACCTTGCAATAAATGCATAACTTCAATAGTATACCTACTCGGCATGAATCCAAATTGATTTTAAGAAACATTAGCATCACTCATAACCTATACTCAATTACTCTCTCCCATAGTTTAATGTACGACACATTAATTTAATTCCTCCATAATCCTCACACTTTGTGCATCGCCTTTATTCTTGAAAATAGGAACCAACACGCCCCTTATCCACTCATCTGATATCTTTTTAGTCTCCAAAATAATATTGAAAAGTTTAGTAAGACAAATTATTTCATCTCCTAAGCATTTCCACACCTTTATTAGAATATCATTAGGTCCAACTGCTTTTACACACTTCATTTTCTTTAAAACCTCTTTAACTTTGGTTTTGCTAATATGACGATAAAAATAAAAATCTCTATCTTCATTTAGGGTGCTAAGGTCACTAAAATAACTCATATTCTCATAATCTTCATTGAAAAGCTTATTGAATATCTCATCCAACTATGTTGAATATTCTCTTCTAACAAAAATACTTTTTGATGTCCATCCTTAATGCACTTCACTCGAACTAGATCCTTATTTCTCCTATCTTTTTATTTGGCTAACTTATATATACATTTTTCATCCTACTTAATATCTAATTTATTATACAAATAATTAAAAATTAAATTCTTAGCATCGCATATTGCTTTCTTAGACTCTTTACAAGCTTCTCTATATCTTTTTCAAATTTTTAAACTTTTACGTCTAAGCCAGTTTTTATAAATGAGACAACGAACATAATGCATAAGAGGATATGGAGAGAGTGAAAGTGAACGATAAATGCTGGCTCAGAGCTCAAAGAGGCGAAAATGTGAAAATAGAGAACGATTCTCTTCTTTCATAGATGAAAACCATACAGAGTCCCGCAATCATCGTTAATCTACCATCAATATGCTAAGCCAGATGTCAAACATCCGTTTAAAGGACAACAACAAAACTAAGGAAATAAAACTACATGACTAAAATGGAAAATGGCAGAGACAGTAAAAAATGTGGCACTGGAGACGGTTGAGGTGGCCTGGTACAGAAAAAGCGCCAAGGAATTGAGCTAGGCACCTTGGTGCATGGGACAAAGGGCTTTGCACAACTTCTAGGGAATCAATTGTGAAGACAACGCAATGTCGCCAAAGCATACCGCAGTGCCCAGGCAGAGATGAAATGTTGGAATGGCAACACAGCATTGATCTTCAATGCTACAACACCAGTGGAATTATATCAATCTTCTTAGTATTTGGAAAAGCTAGACACCAAGTTCATTTCTACAACAATAGCTTCATGTGGAAGATGATACTTAAAGATATCTTTGACATTAAAGGTTTTTGAGAACATAAAAACATTGTCATTGAGTATCCTTTGATTGCAAATGGATCAATTTTTTGCCCCTTGATCTTGATGAATTGTAAAACCCATTTTTTGAGTAAAAATTATATGCATAAGTACTTTTGCTCGAGAGTGAAAATATCATTCTTTGTAAAATTAATGGAGATTTAGCCATAACAAAAATATTGTGTCATGATGAGAATCTTTTGAACCAAATCATCTCCTTGATGACTTCATAACAGATACATATTCAGCTTCTGTACTTTATAGTACACCTATATCTAAAGTTGTGACACCCACTAATAGTGGTGTCAACAAAGATGCAGATGTATCCAATGGTACTCCTTATATCTAGGTATCTTTGATCATATTGATATATTGCTTTTAAAGGCAATCCTCAATGGGATCTATCACCTAGTGGTTATACTACTAATTCCCTATAAAATTTTCGTAGGAACTAGAAGACTAAAGATCCAAGTACAAGTTTTCATTTGGGCATTGATTTCTAGCAAAATCCCTTACACTGCCAATCTTTTGGGCATTGATTTCTAGCAAAATCCCTTACACTACCGATCTTTTGAATTTCAATTTAATTTTCTTTTGCTACTACTTGTAACATGAGCAATTCCGCATCAAGGACCAGTTCTCATCCTTTCTTTAATTGTGGAATGATTTCCAACATTTAGAGAAGATTTTTCAACTTATTTAAGATTAATAATTCCATAGGTATTGATTTTAAATGGTTCAAATTTTGGAGAAATAAGTTTGTGCCAACTAGAAGATGGGATATATCTTGTTTTCTCTTATTTGGAACATTTGGAACTAAAGGAATAAATAGAAAATACATCAAAAAACGAAGGATAATAATGCTACCTGGCATAACATCATATAAAAATCTCATATAAGCAGTAAAAATGGAGTTTTATTGGTCTTATAGATAGTCCTAGTTTTATTTATTCTTTGTCTACTTCTTTTCCTAATTTGACTTGTTTTTGTTGTTCTTGTGTTGTTACCCTTCTCATATTTTTAATGAGAGGAGTTTTTACGCAACTTTTCATCAAAAACAAAAATAGATAAAAGAAGTAAACATTATAATAATGAATCACAAAGCTGACTGTTCCTCGAGTAAATATCCATGAATCAGACATGAAAATTAAAAACAAATTAGCTGTACAATTTACCTTAATTGCACTTTTAACGGCATCAGCCACCTCAAACTCCACAAAACCAAAGCAAAACCCATGTAACTGCACACCAAGTAAAAAAATCTCGCTATTGAAAACAAGATTGGGAGAAAAATTAAAATATAAACTAATTTTCCAATGATTTGAAAAGATAGCAGTAAAGTCTGAAGGATAACCATTTTGCGTCTAACTTGTATGCCATTGGGCTTGATTGGACCAAAGATTTTGAAAACCTCTTCAAGTTGAGCACAGGTAGCATTCAAAGGCAGCCGTTTGATGTATATAGAATACCCTTCAGCTGAAAAGAAAGGTCACTGTAATTACAAAGTTCAATAAGAAAGTACAAGTCCCCATTAGTAAACACAACGGACCTTCTGACTCCTGGGCAACGTTGGTTTCTGCAGCATAAGAACCTCGGGCAGGAACTTTTGCTGCCCGTGCTAGTGCTGGTGCTGGTGTAGGAGCAGCAGGAGCTTTCTGTTCTGTATCAGTAGGTACTGCCTCGTTGGGAGCAGATTTGGCAACTGATACAGGTGCAGGTTTTTCTTTCATCGCCATCACCTATATATATTCATTAGAATCTTTAAGATTATACTATTCACCTAAGCAGGTATCATGATTTGACTTACCAATGATTTGTTTGCTTCATAGGAAAGAAAATTATATAAAATAGATAAGCAATTGCAAAAAAAAACAGGAAGAGAAAAATGGCAAACTTACTGTGTAGGACATGCTATGAATTTCTTAAACGAGCATAAAGAGACAATGATGGCATTCATGCAATCTTTCAGTTATTACGCACCATATCATCCGCAGGAAAGTTTGTTTGATTTGCTGGTTTATTTTTTGAAAGTTATTTGACGAGTTTGAGTTAGCTAGGACTAAGAAGTAATTTACTTTATTATCTAGAATGAGTTATTTACTTGGGCTTTCCTAACTACCTTTTTATAAGGTACATTTTAGTGCCATACCTAGGTGGAACTTGTGACTTAGGCTTTGTTTGGGACATTTTTCTTCCTGCAAAGCGGCTTTCTAGTACAATGACAAAAAATGATGTGGCTCGTTCTAATTCGCCTCCGAACGGCGTCCGTATCTGCATAGAATAATTTATCCTGAAACATTCCTTACAAGACTATGGCGTTGCATCGTTTTCTAAACTCTATTTTTAAATTCCAACAAATTTAAATAGTTTTTTCAAGATTTAATCTATTACTTCCCTAAAGATAATGAATGCCCACAACTACTGATCCATTTCTATGATGTTTTTGTGCTTTTAAATCATAAATAGCACACCTCTTTGCACATCTGTGTTAATTATTATTTCTAGTTGAATAAAATAACTTCCTTTAAGAGATGAGATTGTTCATTGAAATAGCAATTTTTGTTGCTCTATCTTAAATAATCTTTTCCTGTTGTTTGAAAAATTAATCAATATTACATTGTGTTTGGTATTTTTTTAATTTTATAAAATTCTAATTTATTTTTTAAATCCTAACAACGTGAAATTTAACTAGTGCAAAACTAGATTGGCTTTTGGCTTGTATCAAAATCAAACAGCCAATTAATGAGCAAATTATGTCCAAATCAAACTTGAAAGAACCAACACTTGCTTGAATCAATCCTTCTTAAAATCCGATTGAAATGTATCAACGGATTCACCTGTTTATGCAACTACTCCTAATTGGAAGCATCAAGCATGCATGAACAAAGAACAGAGAAATTCAACTTACATATCTAAAATCAACCAAAGTATGACCTTTTGTTATGTCCAGCTCGATCTTGGATTGATATCAACGTAGGGGCGGAACCCCCTTAAGCCCAGGGGGCAAACCCCCTTAAAAATAATTTTTTTTTATTATATGATTCTTTATGTAATTTGTCTCTCTCAATTTTTTTTTAATCTTTATTATAAACTTTTTAGGCCATTACCCCCCCCCCCCCCCCCCCTAAAAGTTTTAAAATACTATGATCTTTAAAAAATTGCCCCAATATAATTAAACACATTGTGTAGAGGTGTTATTGTTAGGGAATGATGAACTAAATACAAAGAGAAATAGTAAATCAAAATTTGTTCAGTTTGAACTCCGTCAGGGGGCGCCGCCCCCTCAAACACCCGACATATCTGCCAATAATTACTTATAAGTTTGCCCCCCTAAAAATTATGGCTGGTTTCACCCCTCTATCAACGAGTTATGAAATTATAAGCATGATCTATTCAAGCCAACCAAGACTAATGTCTAGATCAAATCAAGTATATTTAAGCAGACCTTGAGCTGGAACAATAGGGGCTCCATATCTGATTTTTCAAAATCCCAAAATATACGTTTAAACCCTACCATCTTAACTTATTAGAATAATAACAAATAAATAATAAAATATTGAATGTCAATGAACACGTGCACTTACAATTGAAGCATAGGACACATTTGGCTTCCGGCCAGTTGAAGGATTTGAACCAGCCACAGTAGGCTGCAAAGCAGTTGGAACTTCATTGATCTCCTTCTCGACATGCTCTGCTGTATCATTTGAAGATTCTCCGCCATGTTCCGAAGGATCATAAACTTCTTCTTCAGTTATTTCATCCTTTTCCGGTTCTTCTTCACTTTGCTCAGAAGGATAATGCTCCTGGGGTGTAACAGTACCTGCAGAATTAAAAAATAAATGCTGAATGAATTAGAAAAAGCGAAAATATGAAAGCAAGAAATAAATGCAGGCTTCCGAGCAATACCATTCTCTGCAGAAAAAGGAACCCAGGTTTCAATCGCCAAACCCTGCCGCTCCTGTTGCTGGTCCTCTTCTTCAACAAATCGGAATATATCATTTAAAACATAGAAGCCTGTCTCCTGGGTCGCAAGAAGGAAGCTTTGGGTGAAACCTCTCCTGACATCATCCTTCCCAAATAGGTAACCCGTGACAAGGACAAGGACCCCACCGTTAAGGGTTTCTTGTGCATCCACTGTCTTTATCTGAGTTCGGTACTCGCTGTAGTCCATCGATAGAATCTTCTCGTTGATGTCCTTCATTGTATCAACAGAGTCAATAAGATGCAACGCAAATAGAGATCAGAACACGACTCCTTGGATTTTAAACTCTTCCTTTCCCACATTTTTTTCTTCCAAAACAACGAAAAAGAAAAGCATAAATTACCTGCAAGGAGGAGGTCGCGGTCATCTCGCCATTAGGTCCAGGACGTCCCAGCTTGCTACTTTCCTTGTAGAATCGATGAAGCTGGTCCGGTGACTTATGCAGGACGAGGAAGAATTGCTGCACAAATGCATTTCCCACCTGTTTCCGAGCACCAAAAAGTTGAAATTTTTTAATCAAAAACAAAATCCTAGAACATGCAGAAGGAAGACACGCGGGGGATGGGGGGATTGGGAGAAACAAAGCAGAACGCGATTCATTACCAGTTGAGCATAGCGCACAGATCCCGCAGGAGTGGATTGTTGGGAGGCCATCTCTCGTTGTTAATCTCGAAAAGGATGAAAAAACTCAAGAAATTGATCAGGCGAGTGCTTTTAATCCGTAAGGACGGGTGATCAGCAGCTGAGACCGAATGAAAAGCTCAATGACGCATAGCATCGGCATTCGATCGGATAAATAGCTGAAGCGGGGTCGCCTAAGACGAACTCTTCGGCGCTATTGTAGGGAGCACTCTGTGGTTTAGACTTTAGATCCTCGGATCTGGCAGGAAAGAAAGGAGCCGAAGAGCAGACGGAGCCGAGTCCTCCGTTTCTCTACTATTCCTCTCTGCGCGCTCGATTCCCTCCCCACATTTTATACGCGAAATAATACGGGACACCAATTTTTTTTATTTGAATTAAACTATTATTTTTTAAACAATTACTTACTAATTATTTATTTAAAATTATAAAATAATATTTTTGTCACCAACTCTTGAATTATTATTTTTTATTAAGTCCTAAGCCATTCATTAACTATAAAAATTAGATTGATTATATATATAATATTGATTATATCTTTTTATCATTAATAATAGACCTTATTTATATATATTAATCAAATATATATTTGAATAAAATTCAAAATTAAACTTCTATATAAAAATGACAATGTCTTTTACACCTATTATAGTCAAACTTGTTTCAATACCATAAAGATAATGTATTTTATATAAATGTGATATTGTCCCATCACCATGTCTGAGTAGCTTTGTCATTTAAGATGTTTTATATTAGGGAATTTATTAAAATATATTAATTTTATAAGTATGTTCGTAAATTAGCTCTTAAATACAAATAAATTAATTTGACATTATATGTATTATAATAGAGAAAATTAGAGAAAAATATTATCTGCTTATTTTATTGGAGAAATATGCACAAAAGTTGATTTTATATAAAATTTATAAAATTATCCCCAATGAGATATAACTTTGTGTATATTGAAGTTTGATAGGAGCAAAGATAGTTTGGACCAAGGTTCGCTCTCAGCGATGCAGGTGAAAGAGAAGGAAAGTACGCAACGACAACTCACTTGATAGGCTTCGAGGACATATAACTAGATAGTATCACGGTATGGTAGCATGTTAAAAAGAAGAGAAGTCGTGATGAGAGATCACCAAAAACATCAACAGGAAGGGCATAATGCATAGGTGTAGGGGTGTCGATTTCGGGTCATGGGTCTGGTTCAGGTCGAACCCGAAACTGATCCGGCACTATTCGGGTCAACCCGAACAAGACCCGAAAAACGGGTCGATTTTTTGGTCCCAAACCAGACCCCCATTGGGTCCAGGTCAACCTGACACGACCCGAACGACTCGAGGCTGATAAAAAATTGCTAGTTTTCGGGTAAAAAAAGAGGTCAATTCCTGATTTTCAGGTAAAAAATAGGTCAATTTTGAATTTTCGGTCCAAAATGGATCAATTTCAAATTTCTGGGTAAAAACCCGACCTGATTTTTAAAAATGGACGATTTGTTGAATCCGAACCCGACCAGTTTTGGGTCTAGGTTGACCATAACCCAAAATTTTCGGATCAAATTCGTGCCAGATTTTTGTGTGGTGTCAAATATTGACAACCCTACATACCATAATAAGATTTTGTAATGGAAGCTCTTTTAAGGACATTGACGCAAGAGCGGTATTGTGTATAGCGAATGGACTGTGCAACAGAATGTTAAATTCCCATTTTATCTTCATTCATAATAAAAACTGAGGGCAACAAACACTTTCTCTTAAGTGCGACTCATTTGGCATTTCCTGAAAAAAAATATATACGCTAAGTTTGCATTCTTAAGAAAATAATAATAATAATAATAAATAAAAACTATACGGAAGAGACAAAAGTTCCTTTTATTGCGTTATAGTATTATACTGGCAATTAAGGTACATTTCATTCATCTTAAATGCTAATTATTAACTGAATATTAAAATAATATGTCAAATTATTCAATCATAAATATTATTTGTATTAGATCATATTATTCAATTTCAAACTGATTAATTGATTCAAATCATTAAATCAAAAAATAAAAAGCCTTACACAAAACCTGATTAATTGAATAAATGGAATAGCTTTAAAATTTGAAATAAAATAATGAATTTTGAAATCAGAACTTTAATTAAAATCTAAATTAATTTTAAACTAATTAATTTAAAATTTTAAAATTAAAATCATTTAACATAATTTAAATTTGCAAGAGAAGTTTAAATAATTAAATCATTAATTTTAAAAAATAAAGATTAAAGTTATATAATTAGTTAATTAATTAATGTAAGATTTAATAAAGTAAAAACCTTACTTAAAATAAATACTTTAATTTAAAACTAAAATGTTTTAATTAATTGGATTAATTGAGCAACAGTTTAATTAATAATTAAACTAAAATGATTATGTAATTTTAAAATAACATTTTAAAACTTAAAATTTTAAATGAACTAAGCTGAACAATTAATTTAAATTGTAAAATCAATTTAATTAAAAATCTTATTTGTTTAATTAAGTAATGCAATTAAATTAAATAAAACATAAAATCAATATTTTCTACTAATACAACCTAAGTACAAGCTAACAACATTTCTCTAAATTACTTTCTAACCAGCTCTTCAACGAGGAGGTAACCCATTGATACTAATCAAATTCCCTGGACACTATGATCAATATTCGTTATTGTTAGTAAACTAAATCCTACGATATTTCTGGGATGACGAAACCATGATATCTTAATCAGATCTACCTTTATCCCTCACAACAAGGGTTTAGAACATTCATATACTGTTGCACATACATATGTACTTCATCCATATACTAAATATATTTCCATCCTTAATTGAGGGTGCTCTGTGGACCTCCGAAAGGACACCGCTCAGCTGCAGAGTGTAGAAGGGTATACAACCGCACCACCCCGAGGGATAAAGACTATCGTGGACATCCGCACTACTCACAAAGGGCCAATGGAAGGGAAGATTAGATCGTACATACGACTAACCATTGAGAATAGCGACTCTCGCCAACGCACCACGATGGATATGAATATATATGACCAGATCAAAACAACAGGTTTCCTCCACCCGATACATATGCTCGAAGTGGAGTTTATTTAATGGTGGAATTCAGTTTTCCACAGGCGCAAGCCTCCGTGGTTAATTACATCTTAGGCTGGAGCCTAAGAAGATTCTCGATTAAGGATCCTACATTATCCTTTCAAATGAGATTGGCACAAGGGTAGAGACTAGGAAATTCTACTCAAAAGGAAATAATGGGTTCAAATGGCTTAGTCAACACCCGTAGTTCACAAAAGGTAGAGACTAGGAAATCCTACTCAATTTGAGTCATTTCTTTCGAAGGCCGCGAAGTGATTTTCGTCCGTCGTCACAGTTGGAAGAATTGTTTGTCTCACAGTACGGAATCCATATCTTATTTATGATTTTGAAGATTTCGTGTTTTGATATTTTTCTGCTCAGATTTATGTTTTCGTTACCGAAAAATATGCATATCTTTGTATTGACGAAACTTTTACTGCGTAACTTTTAGTATGTCATAGATATTATGATTTTGCACATTTTGAGTATTTTCTAGAAATTTTGCATTAGATATTTTGAATTCTGTGGGGTTTTTATCGAATAAAAAATTATCTTGATGTTGAAAAATAGTGCTACAGTACAATAAAAGTCTTGAAATGTTGTTTTACACGATCTCTAATAATTTGGTAATTTTTTGAAACTGTGCATTTTACAACGACATCTGTCTACTATACGATATTTTTAAGGGTTTTCTAAATTAAGCTAAATAATTATGTCTGTTTGATACAATGCATTGATGAGATGAAAATGAATGTGGTTACATGATTGAAAGTACTATTATATTACTGTGATACAGTTGTGTGTGTAAGATAAGTAAAGAGTGGTTAGACAATTGGTTGGAGACTGATTGACCTGTACATTATGGTGGGCCGACGGGCTTTCCTTTAAATACGGTTTGATGTTATCCTCTACTAATCACATGATTACTGATTGGGAGTTATAAGGAGATGATTACTGTGCTGACGGGCAAAGAGTGAAAACTCTGTTTATTGAGCCAACAGATAATGATATAATATACTGATACTGATACAAGACGGAAAATACTATAATAGCCAGGGCTTTTACTTATTGAGAGTGATTACTAAAAAGCATGTATTTCATCATTGTTTTTATTAGAGTACGAATTTATTACTAATGTACGTATTTATTGATATTGTACGGATCTATCGTTACTGTACAAATTTACTGTTACTGCACGATTTCACTGTTATAACATTATTGTTCATGTCATTGGATTGTTACTGATACTGGTATTGGCACTGATATAGGCACTGATACCACTGAGTCACTGTACTTATATTATGCATGTGATATACTGAGCACGTGACATGTGATTCATTGAACACGTGATATAGATTCATTGGATTGCATGTGATACACTGAGCACGTGATATTGAATAACTAGAATTGCAAGTGTACGTTTTGATACGATTCTACTGCATTTGTTTGATTTCAACAGTCACGAACGATTGTATTGAATTGACGTTTTGTACCGACTGATATTATTGAACAAATGATTTCTCTTTGTACGACTGATATTATTGACACGATGATTTATTGACTGATTTGATTGATATTAGTGATACGAGGATTTCTTTAATGATTTGACTGAGGTTTTAGATACGACGATTTCTCTACCGAATTGACTGATATTATAGATACAACAACTGTAGAGATTTGACGCACGTACTGATTCATTGAGCTTTACGGACTTTTTTATTGTTTATTGATTCTTCTACTGTCGATTATGGATTTTACTGTTTTTGAATTAATACTGATTATGCATTGATTACTGTTTCTGCACTGATTTATGTTTCTGTATTGACTCAATGATCATGTGAAAGTGATTGCTATGATTTGACTGATTGACATACATATTGCTTCTGTACCGTGCTTTGATTTCAGTTATATGTATTTGGTGACCTGCTAGGCTTTTTAAGCTCATTATATGTGGTTAATGATTTCAGTTCAGGGCAAGGGAGCAGGAGTGTGAGGTTGATCAGGGTTCTTCAGGTTTTGCTCCTTTTTGTTATAGTTATTTTTTTGTACTCAGGACTGGATAGAAAATATGATTTATGTGTAGATCCTGAGTATTATAAATGACTTTTGGGAATAAATATAAATGTGAACATTGATGTTTTTAAATAATAGATTATGTTGTCCTTTTTGTCATTGATGGATGATCATAGATAGCTTTGGTAGTTGACTGATTAAAATGATCGACTGAATAATTCTTCCAAGTTAGATCTTGGGATTATCACAGGGTTGGGAGATGGAACACCATCACCGCTGAAACTGTATTTACTTGGGCGGGCAATAGTACCATCTAGAAAGCCAGCAAACCCATTAGCTATAAAAACTTTGAGAATTTGTGAATGCCATGTGGGATAATTATCAGTTGTAAGAGGGGCATGAATAATATTCTTCATATTATTCACAAGAAACTTCAGCTGAGCAGGAATTTTTTAATGTAGAAGCGCTGTTGGGTGGGTTTTCAACCATTGTTAGATCAGAAAAGGAAGAAGCAGAGTTTGCCATTGAAGTAGATCTTACCTTGCTACTGTCTTAAAGTTAAAAAAAAAAGCCATGGAGTGCTGTAAAGCATAGACTCTCATACCATGAAGAATGTGCAGAACGCGGAAAAGATAAAATAGAGAGAAATTGGTTTTTGTATGATTTGTATTCACATCCAGAGATTACAGTAAACCTGCATATATATAACAGTATAGAAAAGCAAATTATTCATGTAACGGATACAATGTATTGCTGCATTTATGATCAAACGGCTAAGGCAAAACAGAGATAGGATTAGTTATTCGAAAATTGTTGTTATTAAAATGTAAATTCATCTAGAATAAAATTTAGGGAGATTTACATACATACCACTCTATACTATTTTATTTACATATTTAAAACTTAAAACTTTAATATTACATAAATACCACCCATAGTTCATTTTCATATCAAATATGAGTGGTAGAAATAAAATATATGAGTGGTAGGAAAGAAATATGAGTAGTATATTTGATATTAAAATAATATAGGGTGGTATGTATGTAATATTAAAATTTTTGGTAGTAGATATGTAAATAGGATGGTATAAAGTGTTATGTATGAAAATTTTCCTAAAATGTAACCGTTGGAGTTGCATCAGAATATCTGTCTTCTGAGTCTTCTGAGTCTACCAACCGGGCTTGGTGATGGCGGCCAATGCTAGTTCTGTCTACCGCAGGGATTCCTTATAAACGTTGAGGCAAGAAATTCCTACCAAGATTTTTGTCCAAAGCCATGACTACCACGCTACAATCGAGCCATCAAAAGCTCGTCAAGCTCACCAAGCTTCTCACCTCCTTCGTTAACAATGGCCACCATCACCAAGCCCTCACCCTCTTTTCCCAAATGTTTGCCGCCCCTGACCTCGCCCTCGACCCCTTCGCCTTCCCCCTGGCGCTTAAATCCTCCGCAGCCCTTCGCCTCCCGAGCACCGTCGCTTCCCTTCATACCCACTCCCTCAAGTCCGGCTTCCTCTCCAACCCCTTCATCTCCTCATCTCTTGTCGATGCTTACGGAAAATGCGCCTCTTTGACGGACGCTCGCCAGGTGTTCGACGAATCTTCAGAACGAAACGCCGTCGTCTGGAACGCCATGATCTCTCTCTACTCGCACTCGAACGATATTACCAACGCCCTGAAACTGTTCGAGCTCATGGACGTTCCCTCCACGGAGTCGTCCTACAATCCCATCATCGCTGCTCTTTCAGAGTCCGAAGACAGTTCAGGTCCTGCAATTGAGTTTTACAATAGAATGCGGGCCTCTGGTTTGAGACCCAATCTGATGACTCTTCTCGCTTTATTTCCAGTTTGTCTCAACGTAGGTTCGCTGAGCTCAATCAAAGAGATCCACGGTTACGGATTTCGATGCTCCATCCACAGAAACGCTCACCTCGGAAGCATGCTGGTTGAAGCCTACGGCAGGTGCGGGTGTCTGGTTTATGCTCGCAATGTGTTCGACGAGTTGTCTGACCGAGATGTGGTCGTCTGGAGTTCCATGGTATCTGCCTATGCCTTCCACGGCCACGCTAACAATGCAATGCACGTCTTCCGGGAAATGGAATCCAATGCAATACGTCCAGATGGCATCATGTTCCTTGCCGTGCTGAAGGCCTGCAGTCATGCCGGCCTTGCCGATGATGCATTGAGATACTTCGAGGTCATCACCAAAGTTCATGGCTTGGAAGCTGGAAGCGATCATTACTCGTGTTTGGTGGATGTTATGAGCAGAGCTGGGAGAGTTTGTGAGGCATATGAGATTCTAATGAACATGCCCGTGAAGGCGACGGCTAAGGCTTGGGGGGCACTTCTTGGTGCTTGCAGGAAGTATGGAGAGGTTAAGCTTGCAGAGATTGCAGCAAGAGAGCTATTTGCAATCGAGCCGGAGAATTCTGGGAATTTTATGTTGTTGGCCAATACTTATGCTGCGGCTGGGAGGTTTGAGGAAGCCGAGAGGTTAAGGAGGCTGATGGAGGAGAGAAGGGTGATGAGGGCCCCAGGGAGTAGCTGGGTTTTATCGCGGGATCATATGGCCTATGGTGCTCAATGTTGAAAGAGACCTTCATTTAGGAAGGAAAATGTTGAGTTTTTCTGAGGATGCAAAGATATGGTGTGTAAGGGCATCTCCAACCGAACGTCAAACATGCATATGGCGTCCGGTCGCTCCAGCCGAACGCCAATTCTTCCGCTATTTGCTTGCAGGTGAATAGTGCGACACCAATATTGGCGTTGCACTGTTCACCTACGTGATTTTTCTGTCTCAACCGGATTTGTCGAAAAAATGCGCCAAAAGAGGAGAAAGATGGTTACCTTCTTAGAAGCCCGTAAAATGGAGTTTGATTGGAGATGAATCTTGACACTTTTATGTTTCACCGCATTTTGGAGTGAAAAATGGGATTTTCGGTTGGAGATGCCCTAAGCCCATAACTTCTGCTTACCATTCCATGGCGATCAATAAGACTGCTTACGGAGATTGGGAGTTGGAAACTTGTTCAAGTGAAAGAGAGAGGAAGTATCATATTGGTAAAGGATTCATGTTAGAAGGTAGTTAAGAAGAGAACTCAAGAAAGTTAGCTATGTAAAAGAAGATTGCGATCAGCAGATAAATCTTTGAAAGCTTTATAAGGAGAGCAGAGGCTTGAACCATCCATGGCAGTTCAAAGTGAGTAAATATTTGGTTGATATCATACCTAATTTATTTATTTGTGGAATAAGAGGTATATAGGTATATAGAGAATGAAAGAGAGTATTATAGAGATTACCATTGTAAAACTTTTATGAAAAGGAACAAGATTGTAATAACTCATTTAAAAATTTGAACAATAAAAATTACGAGTTCACTCGAACCAGTTTGATAATAAGACAGGCCCAATGGGATAGTATAGAAAGGTAGGTCTATAGTCCAAAACGAGTCTATGTTGTTTGCCCATCATTCAAGTATCTGTGAGGGAGTTTTCTTAGTAACCCAATTCATATGTTTTTTTTTTTCAATCCAATTCATATGGTTAAATTAACCTAATTGGCATTTTAGGGATTCCTAGATTTGGAATATTTGTTTATGTTATTGGTTAATATACGGTTACCTTGATGGATTAACATGGAGTAGACATGTGTTTAGATTACACTCAAGTGATCGTCGATCTTGTTCATCTAATCAAAGATTCAATATTGGATTAGGTTTTGTTTGAGATGACTTTCTTGTTGCTTATTAAAACAACTTTATAGTATAAAAATTTTAATTTTTGTACTAAAAAGTTGCTTTAAGAAGCAACAAAAAAGCCGTGTAAAATGAAGCCTTAGATTCATACTCAATTAGTGATTTGATTTCTTATGCTTAAGATTGCCATTATAAAATGATTAATGTTATTGATGTGTACTTAGCTTTACTATTATTTGTATTAATTCGTTATGCTTGTCCATTACATTTGTTGACATATGATAAACCTTGTTTATATTGTTCATCATTGTATTTGTTGACATGATGTAAACCTTGCTCATAACACCATGCTAATGACTCCTATAAGCCATGCTTGTGTGCTTGTTGAATATGATTGTTGATAATGCTTTTTTGGGTGATAAGATTAGTTTGCTATGCATGTGTGCCTATGATAGGAAATACTTGAATATTTCAAGTAAATCCTAACAAGATTGACGAAAACAGTGGGAAAGCTCCACAAATCAATGAAAAACAAGCAAAAACAATAGTTTTTGTTGTAGAAAGCAAACCAACGGATAAAATAAATCAAGATACAATTGATTCTCAATTTGAGAGGAGATTGTTCTCTCCCAATCCCTAGACGAATCTAGGGCCCAAGACACCAAGAACAAGAACTTCGAAATTAGCCACAAAACAAAGCATAACCCTAACCCTTATTCTCTCTTACAATTTAAGCAAACAATCAAAGCCTCCTAAAAAAATAATAAATAAATAAATAAAAAAATAACAATCGAAGCCTCCTTAGCCCTAGCCGCCCCCTCCTTTCCTATTCAAATTCATGAGTGGTCCCCATACAAGCATGGGCGGTAACTTCAAAGGGGCGGACCCTTGGTCTGCCTCTTATAAACCTGATCCAGCCCATGGCAAGGGGCCGGCTGGACCGGTCCATGAGGGATCGGTCTAACTAGCTAGGGGTGCAAACGAGTCGAGTCGAGCTCGAGCCAGAGGGTGTTCGAGTCGAGCTTGACAATCAAAACCCGAGCTCAAGCTCGAACTCGAGTCGAGTTCAAAATCCGAGCTTTAGCTTGACTCGTCGTCATATCGAGCGGCTCGTCGAGCTCGCTATCGAGCCCGTCGTCGCTCCCATGACGAGCGACCCGTCGTCTCGAGACCTCAGTTCTGACTTCCGCGGTTCCGCCGTCGTCGTGTCTGTCATCATCCAGCTCGTCCATCGTCTTCCAAGATATGTCGTTGAGATTCATCTCCCGAACTCACAACATCCTCTGTCGAGAACCGACATCTCGAGCTCGTCCGACGTGTGCCTGAGCTCCGTCGTCGAGAACTCGAGATCCGTCGTCTCGAGGTCGTCGTCCCGAGATCCGACGAGCAGTGGATGAGCTCTGTCGTCAAGATCGAGATCAGTCTCATCCGCCCTTCGTCCCGAGCTCGTCCGCCGTCAAGAATAGAGATCCGCTCGTGCTTCGCCGATGTTTTGGATTTTCCGCTCACGAGATTTGGATTTCCGGCCCACGAGCTCTACCAACGAGCTGCTCGTCAAGCCGATGAGTTGAGTCCGACGTATGTTCGAGCTCGAGTTCGAGCTTGACTCGCGAGCTCGATAAGCTCTACTTGTCGAGCCTGTTACCGAGTCGAGTCCGAGCCGGCTCGCGAGTCGGCTTGACTCGGTTGCACCCCTAGGCCTAACAGCCTACAAAGTAATGACTCTTATGGAGTAGTCAATAGACTCCGTCTAGTTAGTGAAAACCTTTCTATTTGAGGGTATTATTAATAGGGTGATTAATATTGTCTAGTTATTGATTTGATAAAAGACTTATCTTATTGCTTTTGTTAAATGAATGTGTGTACAATGAATTTCATTTTGGTTTTGTTTGAAAAAATTTTTTTATTGCTTCTTAAAATCAGCTTTTTAGTACAATTTTTGTACTAAAAAGCTTCTTTAAGAAGCAACAAAGAAACCGTTCCAAACAAGCCTTAATGCTATGTATCCATATTTTAAGATGTTAATGGATTTAGGTGCTATGATCATTTATACAAGTGGCTAAGTATTATTGTGGACAAGTTTATATTTATTGGATTATGCTTGAATTAAGCCATTCACTGTTCTATTGGTTTGTCGTATAAATCTTCCAGGCCTGATATTAATGAATTTGCAATTAGATGAATGCTTTACTGTTGAAGCACTGAAATTTATATATGATATTTTGCCCCTTTTCTTATGAGTTTTATTTATAACATCCTGCAGGAGTTGTTTTTCAATGGTTGAAGGCTTTTTCTTTTTTTTTAGTCAATGGTGGAAGGCTTGAAATGTTGCTTCAGGGCCTATTAGGGATTAATTAATTAATTAATTAATTAATTATTATATATATATATATAACATAAATCAGATATATATATATATATATATATATATATATATATATATATATATATATATATATATATATATATATATATATAGTTTTATTTTTTATTTTTTTACTTTTCAGAAAATAAATTAAGATATTTTTATTAGGGGTGTTAATTTTTGACACGACCTGAAACACAACTCCGTGTCTATTATGATAACCACGAGTTGTAGTTTATCAAAACTCCGGGTCTATTTGACACGACCCGAAATACAACTTGGCCTCTATTATATATATATATATATATATATATATATATATATATATATATATATATATATATATATATATAGAAGCCCTTCAACCAACAAGCTGCCCCATATCACAGTAAAACTACAATGGAACGCAGCGGCCTCTTAAAATCTGCTCCTTAAACTACCACCAAAAAATTTTGGCATGAATGACAGCTTTAATTTTGTAGCAAACCGTCGATGAACTTTCAGAATTATGATAAAAAATTCTCGTATTTCTTTCCCTCCAAATGAAACAAAGAGAACAAAAAATAGCCAAAAAGTAGAAGTTCTTCTGAGCTGGATGAGCATAAACGGTCAACAAAATGATCAAAAAGCTTAACAAAATTTGGCATTAAAAAGAAATTAGTAATACTTGGATGGATCCAAGAGATGATTCAAAAGAGAAATCACACTAAAAAAAACAGAAATAACACCTCAATTTAGGGGTGCAATCGAGTCAAGTCGGCTCGCGAGCCGAGCTAAACGAGCTCGCGAGTCAAGCTCGAACACAGTTTCGAGCTCGAATGCTTAACGAGCTTGAGCTCGAACAGGCATCCGACTCGACTTGTCGGCTCGACGAGCAGCTCGACTGGGCGGGATTCATGGGATCGAGCTCGGGACGACGACGGCGGATTAGATCTCTACGGCGGAACTCGCAACGAGCACGACGACGATGGCAAAGCTCGAAACGAACGTGATGACGACGACGAAGCTCGGAATGGACGCGATGAGATTGAGCTCGGAGCTCGGAGCTTACGACGACGAAGCTCGGGACTACAGATTGGACGCGACGACGACGACGAAGCTCGGAGCTTGGAGCTCGATTGAGCGCGTGACGACGACGACGGACGACGTCGTCGTTGGACACGACGACGAAGCTCGGAGCTCGATTGAACGCGCGAACGACGCGATGACGGACGACGTCGTCATTGGACGCGACCTTGACATAAAACGCGACGACAAACCGCGAGTACGCGACGACGACGGACGTCTGCACGGCAGCGAAGGCGAGTACGCGACGACATTTTGAGCTCGACGAGCCACTCGACAACAAAGCGAGTCGAGCTCGAGCTCAGATTTTGAGCTCGAGCTCGAGCTCGGTATCTGAGAGTCGAGCTCGACTTGAACAACCCCTGGCTCGAGCTCGAGCTCGACTCGTTTGCACCCCTACCTCAATTCAACATGAAGTAGTCCCCAAAATCTCAGGCAGGGACCTACCATTGCACCAATGGTCCTATATAAGATCGAGATGGGGCAGTTAGGAGTAATGTGAAATGAGAAATGACTTTTGGCCATAGCTGCCACCTTATGAAGTTGTGATTCTCCTGTGGCCCAGTACACTATTATCGGATTTATTATTCTGTGCGGAGTTTGGAAGGCGTCTGGAGATCACTAAAAACGCGACACGTCACTCCATTGATGGGTACCCAGCTCAGTACCACTGGGTACCCAACGCTTAATCAGACGGTTTTCCCATCTGGTGTCCGCACAGAATAATAACTCCTATTATCGAGAAGGTTTAAGAGCATAGCACTCCTACACTAGATACCGCGTGATCAAGGGTTTTCTTTTGAACATTTAGGCCAATTAAGATAAATTAACACACACATCACATACATAAGATTTGAACCTAAGATTTCTTGGTTGAGCTAGCCCTCACTAGACTTGCTGTCTTGTTCAAAAAATATTAATATAAAATACATTTAAAATATATTAAAATTAAGAATTTATGTATAAAATTGTTAAAAATATTTAAAATTATAATTCATTTTCTTGTATCAAATAATTCTTTTTCTAATTCATCATTCTTTTAATCATTTTATTATAATAATTATTTGAATTATAAATATTTTCTCTCATTCATAATAAATAAACAAGCTCAAACTCGTAGAATAAAGATCAGCTCGAGCTTGAACTCAATTAATTTATCAAGCTCAAATTCAAATAAAAAATAACTCAAACTCGACTCAACTCGTTATGAATTCAAACAATTGCACAAAGTAAATTATTATACTTATCTTAGGCTTCCTTTCGAAACAACTTTCTTATTGATTTCAAAACGATTTTTTAGAATAAATTTTTTTTGAACCAGAGAATTTTGTACAATAGAAATCAGTAAGAAAACCGTCTCAAATGAAATGAAGCTTAAGACGCCTAGAAATATATGTTTCAAGCGTCCATCCATTGAGAAATTATTCTGCACCAGACGGACGCAGAATGCCGTTCGGAGACCAACCAAAATGCGTCACATCAGTGGTACTGAACCGCAGTACCGAGTGCATGAGTGACGCGACGCATTTTGATCGGTTTCCGCACGACGTCCACACAAAATAATTAATCCCATTGATGATATATTTTCAGTTGACATTACTCATGAACCATACAATATTGGCGCATTAGACGTTTGTTTGTTTTTGTTGCATGCAAATAGTCTCATATCAACATGCAACTTTGTTTTTTCTGCCAATTGCAACAACATGCAAAATCTAACAAATCATACAATAATATAAATAAATAAATAAATAAATAAAATTTTAAATTTGTGATATACAATTTAAATTACAAGATAGGTTCTCAGCTTCTCAAAATTTATATTCAGGAAGAAAAATGTGATGTGTGTGGCCGAAAAAAATTGGCAAGAAAAATTACATCATTTTATGATATATATAACAATAATAATATCATTGATACATTTTAGAAAAATCACTTAATTGACATGTATCTTAAGATGATATTTGAATTGAAAACTTCAAAAATAAACTTAGGACCATTCGAACTCTGATTCAAGAAGCTTATGGTCAAGCTTAATCTCTTAACAAGGTGGACCCATTGTCATCATAAGTAATCAAATCTGAATTAAAATGAACCCAAATCAAGCTCTTGAGACATATTTAGATATTACTTGAACGACTAAACAATTTCTAAAACTTATATATTGCAGTCAAATCGAATGCCACGATGAGGCAAACCCAACGAGCTTAGGATCATTTGATTTGTTACGATGCGGCCCGGATACTCAAATTAACGAACAGAGAATGAAAATGGGACAATATTAATATTCCATTATTTTCAATGAATATATTAACATAAAACCTCTCAAAGCAACTAGAGAGTCACTATAGCAAAGATATTCCATAAAATATATTCATTTTACTTTTCTAAGCTAATAATTATAACAGTAATAATTTACCTGTTTTCATTATTGCATCATCTTCTATAGATATAACTTTCTCTTACAGCCATTTCTAAATCTTTGGAGACTTAAATTGAAAATATTAATTTAATGGAATGAGTTTACAAAGTAAATTTAATGGATAACTTATATAACAATTAACATGTATAAAATACAATACATATAAGTACATAACCTTTGATATATGTCTATTCATTTAATATTTGATATGCATTTCCTTTCATTTGGTTCATTTCATTCCATTTATTCCTTTATACATATCATATCATATTCATTTATAACATTTATAATAATTTAATATGTATTACTTTACCATTTAATTGTACATGAGTATCATCTAAATGTATCAATTGTACAACCATTTACATTTCATTTTTCTTCTTCATAACATTTTCTTTCTTATGTGCACAGGTACATTACTTTCCCAGCTAGTGCTAAACGGGGGTGAACTCCTATAAATTTGCATGCTTATCCTCTTCCATTTTATATTTATTTTTCATTCATTTATATATCATTTCTTTAATATATACCTTCTAAATACATATAAGTATCATATATGTGTATAATTGTTTTCTAACTTTACTTTCTTTATGTGCATATTTCCTTTATTTTCTCACAAATCTTACTTGCCTCCATCGTCAAACCAAAGTCTATATCACTTGACATTCTTCTAACCTAAATTAAAATATATTTCTCATTATTTATTCAATAAAAGAAAAGATAAATGAAGCATAACCTTAAACTAATCATTTACTTTTCCTTAAGAAGGAATTTCCAAAGTCCAATTTCCTTCTTCTTCCTTCTCTCCTAATTTCTTTCTCCTTGCTTTCAATCCCTTCCTTGTCCCCTTATAAAAAATATCTTTTGCTTTAGATGAAGTAAAACAAGGGCATTTATACGAAAATGAAAAGAAAAACTCAACAAACATTCTTTTCCTCTTCCTCTCGGTCTTCTTCTCACTCACTGAGATTTCTTCAAATTTTTAGTGATTAGGAAAGAAAATGAGTTGGTGATTCTTATCCATAAACACGATCAATTGCTAAAAAAATGGTGAAATGAATTCTCCCTAATCCTCCCACACACGGGTTCTGCCACTTTGTTCACGCTCTATTGTGATCCGTCCTGTGTCTTTTCGCCCTCTCATTTTCGCGAGGTATTAGTTCAATTGAACCGTCCGGATGAATCGTTATTACATGATTCATATATTATTTAGACACTAAAATGCTAGATAAATGATCTATGATCAAATAGAGCAATTTTGACGGTTCGATGGAGTTTTTAAAAATTTGGCCAAATTTTCTAAAATATCTCTATAAAAAAACTATAAATAGAGTCTCATTCACTGTGAGAAAGAGAAACCATTGTTAAAAGAGCTCAAAAAAAATTATTGTATTTTATAACAATCACCATTGATGACCTTCATCAGCAATTGATACCACCACAATCACCACCATCTATATCCAACATGATTACAGAGAAGAACATATATATATATATATATATATATATTAAAGAAAGGAAATTCATTAATAAAATAAAATAGTACATGATGAGCCCTTAAGCAACAAAGGGCGTAAGCAGATGAAAAGTATAAATAACTGATAACAGCAACGTAAAAGAAGGACAAGAAACAAATACAACAGGACTCAGGCCGCCACCTGGTTGTCAGACTTGGGCCGTCCTACAATTGAATAATAAATTATTACAACCGAACGAAATCCTATGATTTTCCCCCTTCTTACCTTTTCATATTAAAAATCTTTATTTCCTACAACTTTTATCAATACAAAACCATACAATTTAATAGGAATACTTCAATTCTCTCCTTCTATATGCATCAATCTATTCACCAGAAATCTTCTTCTCTTTACGATAAAATATTCGATGAATTTCACCCATTGAATATCAAACACGAAATTCTCTCACATTTTAAGAACTTTTCTTTTCAAAACGATTTTGCAATACTTGTAATGAAGACGGACCTTTTCAAATTTCAATATAAAAAAAAAAAAAAGTATATTGAGACAGCCAAATAGGAGAGTTTGACAGATTAGCCACTCTCATCGCCGGCTAAATTTGTTTCTTTCGTTGATTCATTTGGTTTCATTAATAGCTTTCCACGCGGCCATCAGCCGTGCCGTTGCCGTGTTTTGTGGAGGCTATCTTCCTCAATTACTAGAATCACAAGCACACGGGTGTTTTATGATCTTAATCGATCTTAAAATTATTGGAATATAAATATATATGATATTTAAAGTTTATCAATTTATAAAAAAAATATATTTTTTTTTTCTAAATGTATTAAAATATTAAAATTTAAGACCTGAAATGGGTAGTACTAGTGGTGTAAACGAGTCGATCGAGTCGGGTTTTGACACTGTCAAGTTTAGCTCGTCAGTTTGAAAGTAGACTCGAGCTCAACTGGTCCCATTGTAAACGAGCTCGAGTCGGTTCGCGAGCATCAACGATCATCTGTAAAACTTTCCGCCCACGAAACTTCCCACATGCGAAACATCTGCCCGCAGAAATTCTCAACCGCGAAACTTCCCGGTCGCGAAACATCTCCCCGTGATTTCCTGCTTGTTGAAATCTCCGACCGCTGAAGTTCTGTTTGCGATTTCCTGCCCGCGGAAATTTCCGCATGTCAGCCGAACTTCTGCCCATGGTTTCATGCATGCTGAAATTCCAACCCACGGTACTGCGCATCCGTTTGTGAGCTATATAACGAGCTCGCGAGTCGAGCGATGTGTTGTTCGAACTCGAGCTCGATAAGCCGTTGAGCTCGAAATCATGTTCGAGCTCGATAGCTCGACTAGCGAGCTCGACTCGTCGAGCCTGTTAACGAATTGAGCCCAAATCAGCTTACGAGTTGGCTTGACTTAGTTACACCCCTAGGTAGCACACTTGCTGGAAAAAGAATAAAAAAATCATTGTGGGCAGGATTCTAGTATTCATTTTACCTAAAAATCTACTGAAATTTACAGCATAATTTGAATCCGTATTTTTGCTATTGACGCTCAAAGATGAATTTGGTCAGCCCACCCGGCCTATGAATTCACAAGTCGGGCCCCTCGTGAAGTTTTGCAAGCTTAAGAAGCTAATATTGATAATTTTAGAGCTTCTCATATAGGGTTGAATTGAACGACAAAATTGCCACAGATCATTGCATAGCAATCAATGATTGTTAGGAAAAGTTCGTTGTTGGATTCAAATTTGTCTAATAAATGATAATTCATATCTTCTTTGGAATGAATTATTGAAATATGACAAAGAAAGAGAGACGTTTAATCTTAAAATAAAATTTAGAGTTTGTCAGCTAATAAGTTTTTTTTGCCAATTGAGACGAGTTTTTGGACTATGATAGTCTACTTGACGAGAGTCTTATATATCAATTTGTCTGAGGTTTTATTTGGAACATCTTTCTTACTGTTAGATAAGCTATTGTAGGGAAAGTAAATTCTCAAACTTGCTGTAAAAATTAGTTTTTTAGTACATTTTTTTGAAGTAACAGAAAAATAATTGCTAAACATAAATTATGATTACGACCTAAAAACAAAGCGGTGAGAAATCCCAAAGGAAGCTTGAGACTAAGGCTTCGTTTGGGACGGCTTTTTTATTGCTTTCTAAAACGGAGTTTTAGTGCAAATTTTTTTATTTTTGTACTAAAACTCCGTTTTAGGAAGCAATAAAAAAGCCGTCCCAAACGAAGCCTAAGGCTTGGTTTGGGTCTGACCTTTTTTCTTGCTTCTACAAGCAGTTTTTTTAGTACAAAAATTTTTGAATTTTTGTACTAAAAAGTTGTTTTAAAAAGCAATACGAAAGCTGTCCCAAACGAAGCCCCTCATTTGGGACGGCTTTCTTACTAAAAAATTGCTTTATGAAACAATAAGAAAGTCGTCCCAAACGAAGCTTAAGACTTCATTTAGGATGACTTTATTATTATTTGGCTAAATTGTTTTGTAATTTTTTATAAAAAAATAATAGAAACGGTCGGCCCGACTACCCTACCGTTCTATCATTAAGATTTTGTTTGGGGACTGAGCCGCAAGTAATCCGGTCGCTAAAACTTAACAGCCTTAACGGGGCCCTAGGAAAAAATATCGCATTTCGTATCAGTTTCGGCCCCCCAGAATCCGGCATTTGAAAGTTTTTTAACCTTCCGTTGTCATGTACCTTCGGTGCACGATAAGGTGAAGACGAGTCTTGACCTTCGACAAGCCTTGCATCCGGCTCTCAAAAAAAATCATTTGTTCCAATGCAGTGGAGCACGATAATAAAGTGCTGCGAAGGAGTATTCAAGACAGCCATCTGAAAAGGTAGAGCTGGTATCGCCGGACAGCCATCTTATAAGTTTAAACGGAAATGGTGTTTCCAATCTTGCTTTCTCCTTCTCCTTCTCTTTTCGACCGGCGACCTCGCCGGGGTAAAGGATCGCTTATTCTTTTGATATTCGTGAGAAGAAAGTGAGTGAGTTTGAGAGAGCGGGAGAAGACGATTTTCTCTTTGTAGTCTTTGTAAGTTTCCTTCATTGATTTCTAATTTGGGCATCTGGGAATGTTTCGCAGAGAGGAATAGGGTTTATGTGCAGCGAGTTCCATACATGGGGATGTCCGCCGATAACTTCCGAGGCTTTGTCCTTGCCCTGTCCTCGAGTTTTTTCATCGGTACCAGTTTTATTGTGAAGAAGAAGGGGCTTAAGAAAGCCGGCACTTATGGAGTAAGAGCAGGTAGGTTCCTACTTTTGAAATGGAGTGATTCTGTGTTGTTGGGATTTTTTTTTTTTCGGGTTTTGGTTAACTATGTTGAGTTTTTATTCACGGTATTTTGTTGTTGCTTTTCTCTGTTTCAGCTTTGGGAGGATTCTCATACTTGCAGGAGCCATTGTGGTGGGTTGGCATGATAACAAGTAAGTAAATTAAGAAAATGAGGGTAGTAGCAACAACTTACAAACTCAATATCTAGTATTCCATAAAGACTTGCGGTATTTCTAAAATGTCATTTTGTAGGGCAAATATATCCGCACCATCATATTCAAACTTTTCGGTAATATTGTTGTTAAGGAAATTTTCATATTCTTAGTTTGGGGATAAGGGTTTGATTGATCTCCAAACCTCACGGAATGAATTTGAAATATAACGTTTTCACATGGATTACCATGGGCGGCTTGAACTAATAATCCACCCGAAGTCAAAAGACTAAATGCTTGTATCCAATCAAGCAAAGTTCTAAAACAACTCCCAAACTCCGTAGATGAGAAGATTGACAATGTGTTTAGGGCACCTAGTGTGGAGCGCAAAAGGTCATGTTGGCAGATAAAATCTATCTAAAGGCATATGGAGAGAAAGAGATAATAAAAAAAAAGGGAAAATGGATAGATAGAAGGTAGTTTGATTAGTAATTGTGAATGATGATTTGCATAATTTAAAGTTAGCACTTAACACTGCATGTGACGCTTGATAGAAACAAATGAAGGGGAAATGTTTATAAAGCTTACCCCAATTAATTTGGATGAGGCCAATTAATGATGATTGTATATAGCAGAATCAATCATTTTTCTTTATATATGTTTGTATTTCCTACAATCATAAACTTCATTAACACTCTTAATGCTTTTGATCTATCATACATGTACACATGCATGCATGCTAGACCATTTTATGAGCTAAGCTTTTGTATTGTTATAATTTTGGAAACATTTTGAAGTATGCATCAATCTGATTAAAACCTATATATGGAAATATAGTTTCATTACATTTTCTTCCTAAGGACATCTCCAGCCGAAAAACTCATTTTTCACTCCAAAATGCAGTAATAAACAAAAATGCAGTAACTTGTCTCCAACCAAACTCCATTTTCCAACACTAAAAAAAGAATATTCCTAATATATTCTTTCTCATACATCATTTTATATATTTTTAATAATAAATTTTATTTATCAAAAATTTGAATTAAATCTATTATAATTATTAAAAAATATTTTTTGCTTCATAAAATAATTTGGAATATTAATATGTCCTAAATAAATAAATTTTTAGTTAATAAAATAAAAATTACATTAAAACACATAAATATGAATGAGAACAATACAAGGGCAACTAAACATTATAATTAATATATTGATATCACAAATGATCAATCAATGCATTTCACAGTGCAATGTGAGCATTTTTATTTCTGATTTTTTTTATGGCAAGCGATAAATTCCTGAAACTGAGTATTTTCATCCATCACCTTTTCGATCTCTGGGGGTGATGCTTCTCTCGCAACTTGAACTGATCCAGTGAGATTGCGTTTATCTTAGATTATCATGCTATGCAAAATTATACATGTATTCATTATATCATGCAATATATCTTTGCTAAAAAAACATGCAGGTTCTGCCACAATTGCGAAACATGATTGAAGAGTTTCAAAAAAGCACGTTCTACGTCTTTTTTACATGCTTTCTGTTTCATTGCAAAATATTATTTCTTTGGATTACATGATTTTTGAATTGTTTACACAATGATTAATTATTTCGGATATATATTATCAACCAAATAATAATCCATATTATATTCTTTTCCTTGATTGATGTATTGACAGGGAGGAGCTATGCCTTGAGTGAGATTAGAGAATAGGTGCGAAGACTCCAACACGTTTATATCATTATTAGTGTATGAAATATCAAAATAAGTATGTCATATCCAAAGATCACAATCTATCACAGCTTCCAAAATAATTGTATATGATCCAGTATGTCTCGCGTATTGCCCAACCCACCCGGTATGATAATTTTTTCACTTCCAATGCATATAATCTAAACTGCCTAACATTTTTGAAAAATTATGTTGTTCATTAATTTTAAGAAGTCTAATCACATTATTGATTGTTGGTGATCTTAAATATTGCTTTGAGAATATTTAAACTACTGATCTATAAAATTTCTTCACACTTTCGACTATTCTTGATTCGCCTATTCTAATATACTCGTTTATAGCATCTACGGGTAATCCATATGCTAACATTTGAATAATGACTGTTACTTTTTGGAAGGATGATAAACCAAGCTTATCGGTGCGATCCACTCATTGGTGAAAGTAGATATCATATGTTTTTACTGCCTCAAAAACATACATGAACAATGTTCGAGACATTTGATATCTCGGTCGAAACATTGTATCATTGTATACTTAATTACTTAAAAAGGTAATCTTGATAAAGTCGACGATTTGCGGCCTCCCGATCATGGTTCATAAAATTACGTTCTATAACTGAACCTCCCGTAGAGATGTGGTTAATATATCGTGTAAGAAGGAATTAGATCATAAAATTGTTATTTGTTATTGCATGATGAAACATTAATTCCTATTCCTGTAAATTATTTATCATTTGGAGTGTGTTTTCTTCATCCGAGGAAGAAAAAGATGAAAAAGTTTTATGCATATTAATAATATGATGTTAAGATGATTTGAAAATTAGCTATTTATAAGGGAAGTGCAGTGATTGGTCACATTTAGTCCATGCTTCTTGAGAGGTCTGAAAATCTCATAGGACACATTGTAGTGAATGATCACTTTCGGTTCATGCTTCTTAAGAGGCATGAGAATCTCATAAGACACATTGCAGTGACTGGTCACATTCGGCCCATGCTTATTGCAAAGTGTGAGAATCGCATGAACCAAATGTGACCAATTACTATAATATGTTCTATGAGATTCTCACTCCTCTCAATACGCATGGACCGAATGTGATCAGTCACTATAATGTGTCCTATGAGATTCTTACACCTCTTAAGAAGCATGGACCAGATGTGATCAATCACTGTATTTCTCCTATAAATAACTGAATTTCAAATCATCTTAACATTACATTATCAATATGTATAAAATATTTTCATCTTCTTCTTCCTCAGATGAAGAAGACACTCTAAATGATAAATAGTTTATAGGAAGAGGAATCAATGCTTCGTCGTACAATAGCAAATAATAACAAATAACAATTTGATGATCCAATTTTCTGCTCACATAATCTATTGACCACGCCTCTATGGGAGACTCAGTTATAGGACATGCTTTTATTAACCGTGATTGCGAGGCTGTAGATCGTCGACTTTATCAAGATTACTTATCAAGTAATCCAGTGTATGATACAATGTTTCAACGGATATATCGAATGTCTCGAACATTGTTCATGTGCGTCCTGACACAGTAAAAGCACATGATATCTACTTCCACCAACGAGTGGATCAGACCGGTAAGCTTGATTTATCACCCCTCCATAAAGTAACAGTCGTCCTTCGAATGTTAGCATATGGATTACCCGTAGATGCTACAGAATAGGCGAATCAACAAAAGTCAAAAGTGTGAAAAAATTTTGTAGAGCAATAGTCCAAATATTTGTAGAACGATATTTAAGATCACTAACAATCAATGATGTGACTAGGCTTCTTAACATTAATGAACAGCGTGATTTTTTAGGAATGTTGAACAATTTAGATTATATGCATTGAAAATAAAAAAATTATCCTATCGTGTGGGCTGGGCAATACGCGGGATGTACTGAATCATCTATAATTATTTTGGAAGCCATGGCAGATTGTGATATTTGGATATGACATATTTACTTTGGTATGTCAGGTACTAATAATGATATAAACGTGTTGGAGTATTCCCTCATATTTTTTAATCCCACTCAATGTATAACTCATCTATGTCATTACGTCATTCAAGAAAAAAATATAACATAGATTATTATTTGACTGATAATATATATCCGATATGGTCAACCTATACTTCAAAGAAATAATATTTTGCAATGAAATAGGAATCATATAGAAAAGACGTATAACGTACTTTTAGAACTTTTTAATCTCATTTCGCAATTATGACATGACATCTATATTTTTGGAGCAAAGATGTACTGCATAATATAATGACTACATGCATAATATAACAATTGAAGATGAACGCACTCTCACTGGACTAGTTCAAGTTGCAAGAGAAGCGTCACCCACGAAGGGCGAAAAAGTGATGGATGAAAATATTCAGTTTCAGGAATTTATCTCTTGCCATACAAAAATAAAAAATAAAGATGCCCACGTTGCACTGCGAAATATATTGATTGATCATTTGTGAGATCAATATACTAATTCTAATGTTTAGTTAGCATTGTATTGTTCTTGTTCCTATTTATGTGTTCTAATGTAATTATTATTTTATTAACTAAATATTTGTTTATTTAGGACATATTAATATTCCAAATTATTTTATGAAGCAAAAAAATATTTTTATAATAATTATAATATATTTAATTCAAAATTTTGATAAATAAAATTTATGGTTAAAAATATATAAAATGAAGTATGAGAAAGAATATTCTAGGAATATTCTTTTTTTGTATTGAAAAATGGAGTTCCGTTGCAAATATTTTACTGCATTTTGGTGTATCACTGCATTTTAGAATGAAAAATGATTTTTTCGGTTGAAGATGCCCTAAGATTCATGTCTACTTTGAAAATGTAAAAAAAGGTGCGTGTTGTGGGGTGGGAGGGGCTTGATGTTGGGGGTGGGGTGTGTAGTAGTGGAAAAACATGTCCTTTTCCCAATAGATGCACGATTATTTAAAGGCCAAAACATTTAACCATATAATGACATCTGTTTAAAGAGCCATCAAATCACAAGCAATGTGTTGAAGCATATAAAAAGCCAAACTTTGTACTATTGGTCTAGCATTGTTGAAGAATATGATAATAATATTAGCATGAAGGAAAATATCGTAAATGGAGTGCTGTAGTCCTTAGATACATATGTACTCACATAATTTACCAATATCATTTCAAATGTGCTATTTAATGCGTCTTATTTAAATCTAAAAAAAAAGCTGGATGCAATAACAAATACACTAACAACTAATTCTTGTTAATAAATTTAAAGGAATAGGCAAACATTTTAGATTTAGACAAATGAAGACTATATGATGTACCTTTTATTGAGTAATTACTTTATATTATCTCTATTTCTCTACTTTACATGAATGCATTGCTTTGTAACTAGAAAAAGTATACTGTGTACATATGTCACGACCCGGCCCGGATGCTCGATTTAACGAGGTGGGAACTAAAAGTCGGACGGTAGAAATAATTCATTCAATTCATAACCAATATAATGTATAATTTTCTCTATCTTACTGAAGAGCCACTAATACACAAATAATAAATTACATGTTGTCATTTGTACGCCGTCTTCTGCAGACAAAGTCTTCTATTTCAGCCATTTTTAAATCACTAAAGACTTACCTGAAACATTTAAATTCATGATTTGAGTTTACTAAGTAAACTTAGTGGGTAATCATTAACAATTAACATCTAAATTATAATAAAATTAATTTCTTTTGTATATCTATTCATTTAACAAGTGACATACTTTTCTTTAATTTCTATTCATTTTATTTCATACGATCTTTTATGCACATTATAATATCTTCATTTACATATTTAAAAGATTTACTTTAATATACATTCCTTTTTCTATTTAATTGTATATGAGCACTGTCTAAATGTACCAAAGGTACATCCATTTCCATTTCATTTTTCATTTCCATTTCCATTTTTTTTTATCGTGCACGGCTACATTGCTTCCCCAGCCAGTACCATACGGGGGTAACTCTTGTACTTTTCATGTATATCCTTTTTCCTTTTGTTTCATTTGATATTCCTTTTCCCTTCGTTTCAATTGATATTATATCGTTTTCCTTAACATTTATGTATCTGCATTATTATATGTATATACGTATCATATATGCATTTCAACTTTACCTTCCATTTTTTTATATATATTTTCTTTCACATATTTATAAACTTCCATATGCATAAAGTATTTCATCAATTTCAAATATACAATTTCTATATCAATTAATGTATTAGAATTTTCCATTGTCTCATCTATAATAATTTTCAAAAGAAAAACATGTATAAAATATAAACAATTGTAGGAACTATAAATTTCAGATTTGAAACGAAGATAAATAGTACAATTTTACACAAGTATAATTACCTACTTTGAATCTCCCAAGTTTTTGACATAGGGTACAACCTCGAATCTCAAATTCCCTTTTCTTGTTGAATCCTTGGTTGATCAACTCCTATAATCTTGATATCTCTCTCCAAAATTTCTAAAATTGCACAATATAACTTTCATGAAAGAAATATGATTAATTAACAAAATTTAATTAAAGTTATAACACGGAGAATTTACTTACAAATAGGAATTTTCTCAAAATTCCTATATTCTTCTTCCTCCCTCAAAATTCTTTCTCTTTGCTTCAAATCTCTTTCTTTAACTTCAATTTGGTGTTTCTAATTATTAGATAAAGAAATGAAAAATAATTTATAAAAAAAAATTGAGAAACAAACCTTTTTCCTATTTCCTCGTCGTTCCTCTCGCTTGTTGCAACTTCTTCCAAATTTATCACTCTTTGAATGGTAGGAATGAAAAGGAGTTGTTTAATCTTATCTCCAAACACGTTGGATTGCTAAAATTGACAAAAGAAATCTTCCACAAGCCCTTCGTGCAAATTCAGTTGTCCGCCCATCACTGTTTCGTGCGAATAGCCCAGTACTGACCATCTGTTGGGTCGCGTCTTATTGAGAAGGTTGGCCGGTTCGGTTGAACCGGCCCAACCAAACCGGTTTTTACAACATAAGCATTCATGTATTGATTGATATGCATGTGGATATGTGTATTTCTATGTGCGAGTGTATAAATGCATTTTTTCCCCTATCATAGAACAAAAAAATGCTACATTTACAAGGTTTGACATATCTCCAAAGCCACGGTGCATCATATATTCGTTGTGTCCACATTCTAGGATCTGTAATCTGTTTTCTTTAGATTTGTCTCATTTCCTCTCTTTTCCTTTGGAAATCTTTGTAACATTATTTTTAGGAATTCATAGATCCAGAAGTAATTTATTTCAAAGGCCTACTTCCACCTGTACAAACAATGAATTTAGGCATTCTTTGTATATGGGGTGGATTTCATTATTCTTAGAGATATTTTAAGAAGTGTTTCTTCGTGAGGAATCACATTGGTTAAATATGATTTGGTGGCCTTTGAATGGGTTGCAAAGGGTCATCAGTTAGTTAAAATTATATGATATTGAATGTACAGAAAACAATGCAAAGAGATTACAACCATAGAAGCTTAGGACAAGAATGAATTTATGGTGGTGATTGCAACCTTTGTGGGAGACATCAAAAATGATGTATGCTTTGGTCCATAATTTTCTATCTTATTGTGATAGATGAATGTCGTACATTCATAATACTTGACATATCCCCGCAAATATATATTGTATCATAACTTATCTTGTGTCTATTAAGATTCTGGTAACTAGTAAAATACAAAGATACGAGCAATCACAACAAAGAAAGAAATTATAGAGACAAAAATTTTACATGATTTAATGATAGCCCCTTGCAGCCATTGTCATACAAGAATAAATAAGATACATTGATAATTTTTCTCATATGACGAGGAGATGTTTATGGTTACCCCAAGAATAAATAAGATACACGGAGAATTTTTCTCATATGACGCGGAGATGTTTAGGGTTACCACGTTACTAGATGTATCCACTTGATTTGCACAATGACGATGATGTCCTTTTGTTGGTGTTGAGTTGTAATAAAGAGGGACGGCACCACCTGTTGTGGTTGAATGAACAAAAAAAACGATGCAACTACTTATTGTGAAGATGATGATGAGATTTGTAGAAGAAGGTATCATTATTGTCGCACACTCTCATTGAAGACTACAGGATTTGTGCAAGCCTACTTTGTCCTCTCTCTCTATCATGACCATCTCCTAAGCAAGGAAATTTGGCTCTATAATTTTTGCAATGTCCACTTAGAGACAATACTTGCCTTTGTAAATATGTTAGCTGGGAATATCCAAATATCTCTTTATGCATTACCTCCACAAAATCATTCATCACCTCCACAATATCATTCATTGAAGTTAGTTGAGGCCTCATATGGCCTGAATTTATCTGCGGGAATGACTTTGGTGAGTATGATTGGATGATTTTATACTCCTTTGATTTTGTTTTACTGCAAAAAATCATCTCCTAGTCATTTGTGAATCAAGTGGTACTTTATTTATATGTGCTTTGTCTTAAAGTGGAAGATGTCTTTGTTAAGTTTGTGCTTTCATTATCAGAGAAGAGTACAATACATTTCTGTTTTCTTCTTAGTTCCTTTTTAAAACTTTTAAGCCATACCATCTCTTTGTTGGCTTCAGTAATTATCATGTGTGTCTCCTCTATGATTCATAGTGCAACTATCATCTTTTGTTATTAGACCAAGCTTACTGTAACACCATTTAGGGTGAAGATGTACGTTGTGGTACTTTTTTGTGTGTCCAGGTCTCCTCCTAGATCAACATTAATATAGCCCTACAATGTCAGATCAAATTATCTAAATTGTAGTGAGTGATTTTTTTTATGCATTTAAAGTAGTGCAAAATCCACGTAGCGGGTAGTGGGATAAAGGCTTGATGTTGTTGTTGTTGTTGTAAAGTAGTACAAAATCCATTACATGGCTTCTCATTGTTCCTTTCTTGACTTTGATATATATCGACTAAGAACTAACTCTACGTAAGCAATGTAAGGTCTATGCAAGTACAATATATAATAGGGCAAGCTGTTCTTTACATTTTGGTCATGATCCCATGCTTAATTTTTCTTAATTTTATCGTCATTATCTCAATATTTGGTCTTAGTATCACCCAATTATCCTTTGGATTTTCATTTCTTCTACATTCATTATTGTACTTAATATCCCTTGCTATATTCTTTTATTCAGTTGTATTGTCTGCATTTTTAATGTTAATATTTAAGCCATTTGTTATTGCATAATGCTTATTTGAACTTGTTTAATTTAGGAAGTATTTAATGCTAATATTTAAGTCATTTGTCATTTCATAATTCTTATTTGAACTTGTTTAATTTAGAAAGTATGTAAATATGCTGCGTGCTCCAGATATTGAAGTGACGCTGCTCTTTCCAGTTCACCAATCAAACAAATAAAATGTCTTGAACATTTCTCTTTCTGTGTTGCACCCCATACTACTGATTTTTTTTTTTTTTTTAATTATATATTCTCAAAGTTAATGTCCAGTAGAGTCGATGATTTGGAACTCTTACATAATAAACTCATTATATCCTAATTAGGAATACCTTTAAGGTGTATTTTGATTAGATTTACTTGCCCTTTTTTGCAGTGATTGTTGGTGAGATAGCGAATTTTGCTGCCTATGCATTTGCTCCAGCGATACTTGTGACTCCGTTAGGTGCTCTTAGTATTATTGTGAGGTATGAAATTAAATGGTTTTGGTTTCCTAGCCAGCTTTTGAGTACTTCTTATCTACTATGCTAAATAATTCTTTCATACAGTGCAGTGCTAGCTCATTTTATTTTGAATGAAAAATTGAGGACGCTTGGTGTTCTTGGTTGCATTCTTTGTGTGATGGGTTCTATAATAATTGTTTTGCACGCACCAAAAGAACGGGAGATAGAATCAGTAAAACAAGTCTGGCACCTGGCCTTTGAACCAGGTAACTTTTGATAGCCATTCAGAATACTTTTTAGCACTATCTAGTGTTTGGACTTCTACCATTCATGTAGGTCGTACTATATATCATAATACCTTTAAGTTTCACAATAACAACATGAGCATCAAGGATAGAAAAAAAAAATGCGGAAACTAAATGGAAAGAAATCGATACTCCGAAAGAAATGACATATTCTCATGAACTTATGGACATATACAAAATTTGTGCAAATGTAGTCTGCCATCATTATTGTGGCAATTTTCAACTCTTCTTGGAAGTTTCATTTATGAAGATATTCTGTTTGTTCACCTGGAAGACTAAGGGCCAATTTATAAAAAGGAGTTTATTTTAAATTTAAATTAGCTTAAGGAGTAGGTTAACAAAAAAAATTTAAAAAGGAGCAAATACGGAACTTAAGTATTTGATTTCAATAGAAATTGAGACTTCATTATTCGGTTTCTATTCAAAGCGGAACTTCATTATCCGGTTTCTACTTTAACAAGAAATCGGATTTTATTTCTCCGGTTTCTATAAATTCTATTGAAACCGGTACTCTATTCACCGGTTTTAATAAAAAGAAAATTTTAAATAACATTTTCTTAGAAAACTTAAAAGTGAATTACATTTTTTAAAGAAAATAAAAATTTTAATATACATTTTGCTTATTTGTTAAATTACAACTTATTAGTAAATTTAGATAAATTAATGTTACTTATTTATTAAAATTTTAATTAAAAATTAAATTAAATAGAGATTTTATTAATCAATATATTTATAAAAATTAAATTAAATAGAGTTTTTATGTGATAGAAATATACCCCTCAAACTTAAGGGAAAATTCTATAAGATGGTAGTGAGGCTTACAATGCTTTATGGTGCTGAATGTTGGCCATTAAAAGAGAAGCATAATACTAAGTTAAGTGTGACAAAGATGAGGATGCTCAGGTGGATGAGTGGCTTTACCCTTAGAGATCGGATACGAAATGAGCATATATGTGAAAAGGTTGGAGTAGCTCTAGTAGAAGATAAAATTAGAGAGAGTCGCCTTAGATGGTTTGGTCACATAAAACGGCGACCTTCCGATGACCCGGTTAGGAGAGTAGAGGTTTTAGATTTGACTTATGTTAAGAAAGGTAGGGGTAGACCTAAAAAGACTTGGTTAGAAAATATTTGAAATGACCTTTCTTTATTAGATTTAAACGAGAATTTGACTTTTAATAGGACATAATGGAGAAAAAAGATTCATGTAGCCGACCCCACGTAGTGGGATAAAGGCTTGATGTTGTTGTTGTTGTTGTAGAGTTTTTATTAATTAAAAAATAAATTAAATAGACAAACTTCCTAGGCTTTTATTCTAATATTATAAAAGAAATTAAATTTAAAAATTTTATTAAATATTTAAGAAATCTAATATTGTAAAAGAAATTAAATTAATTTTTTTTTATTTCTAAATAAAATAAGATTTTTATTAATTGATATATTTACAGCTTAACGGTAATCTTGCGAAAGGTACGATAATGACAGCCTTTTGGCTAAAAAGTTTATTAGATTTTGTCTAGTTGAGTTGCTCAATTGAAATAGTGTATAAGTTAAAAAATTTAATACATAATAGTACATAAAATTAAACTAGAAATTCATACATAATAGTTTTATTTTTAATTAAAATTATTGTTGGATTAAATTAACTTTTTTTTATTCTCAAAATTTTAATTAAATATATTTAATTTATTTTTTAATTAATAATTAACTAAATAAGTAACATTTAATTTATCTAAAATTTACTAATAAGTTAATACCGGTGAAAAAACTTGATTCAAAATTTTATATAGGAGTACCGGTGAATAAGAGTACCGGTTTTCTAAGGAAAAAGTTTTTTTATTAAAAACCGGTTAATAGGAGTACCGGTTTCTATTGAAACCGGATTGTTTCGGTTTTAATAGAAACCGGATAATTAAGTTCCAGTTTCAAGTGAACCGGATAATTAAGTTCCAGTTTATGAATACATACTTCTTTTCTTCGTATTTGTTCCTCTTTAAATTTTTTTGTTAACCTGCTCCTTAAGCTAATTTAAGTTTAAAACAGGCCCCTTTTTATAAGTTGGTCAAGACTAAATCCTTGCCAACACTTAATCATAGTATTTTCCAGCTATATCTTCCGTAACATCACTTTTAAAGGGTTACTTCAAATTTTCCCTTCATAAATCCTAGCCACTGGATGTAGACGCAACTGACGTGATAAATTGTGTTTTGCGGTCTATATGCTCAATGGGGCAGAACTAGCAGAACTTGTATGAGGAACATACCTTTTTTGCATTTCTTTGTTCTTTTCAGTGGTTTATGCAGAAATTCACAACTAGTAAGTCTATCACATTAAATGATATAGCTGATTGGTCTTTAGTACTCCGATGACCCAAGTTTTCTCATATCACTGTGAAAAACCTAGTGATGTGAAACCAAGAATTGAATATTAGAAAATTAATAAAAGTTTGTTAAAATAATGAAAGTTCAATATTGATGATTCTCTTAATTGATACTTCAAAAAGGATCTTAGATTTTAACCAAGTCTAGGCAAGTTATCACCGCTAAATTAGCAAGATCAATAAAATAACGACGGCAATTAATAGTAATGACGATGAAAAACCAACTAGAATCCGGCGGTTAACAAAGCGATTGTCTCACCTTGAGGCTTAAGCTCACTCGTTTATGTCTAGGGATGTCGGAAGAAGAAGAACCACACAAGGGATGAAACCACTCCGAGGTAGACGGTGCCAGCGATCCGTAGTGATGAAGAAGGAGGTGTAGGATGTGGAGGTGGCGTGGAATGTCGGGGGTCGATGGTCCACTCGTAGTCCGGACATTGTCTGTCGATGACTTGGATGAGGGTCGGGAGGATCCGATCCAAGTAAGCTCCAACGGTGTCTTCGTCGGAATCAAATCCCGCGTCGAAGAACGGCGATTGTAGAACGTCGAGATTACCGTAGGCGTTGAACACAAGCCCCCATTCTAGCTCGGGATCCGCCATGCGACATGGAGGTGAAGATGAATGGTCGCCATAAGAAGCTCAACAATGGGAGGGAGAGGGGGTCGGCGGGTTGTAGAGATGAGGGGAGGCCGGCGGTAGAGCTAGGGTGAGAGGGTGAGGTTTGTGTTAGAAAACTGAAATTAATTTCAGTTTAAGGGATTTAGGAGGGAAAATATTTGGGATCTAATTTTGAAATCCCAAATTAAAAGGGGAATTAATGCTCACTCAAAGGGAGAGCCAATAGGGGAGGACGACGGTGGAGAGAGAGAGGGGAGAGGGAAATAAAACTGAAATTAATTTCAGTTTTAGTGCAATTGGGGGGAAAATTATTTGAAATCAATTTTAGATTTCAAATAAGAGAAAGAGAGTTAATTGACTCATTAATGGGGAGCCCAAGAGGGGGACCGACGGTATAGCTAGAGAGAGAGGGGGTTAGGGAGAGAGGAGATGGGTTTCCAAATTGGTTTGCTGATGTGGAAATAGGATTTAAAAACTCCAAATTAAATTAATTTGAAATTGGATTCAATCATGGAAACTTTCCTAATTTGGAATTCCAAATTAGGAAAGAATTTAAAATTTGAATTCCAAATTTCAAATTTGAAATTGGTGGAGAGAGGGGTTGGCCGGGTAGGGGAAGGTCACCGGCAAGGTTGGCAGCCAGGGTTGCGAGGGTGGCCGGCGGCTAAAATCCAGGGGGGGGGGGGGGCAAGAGGGCTAGGGTTGGTTTTAGATGGGGTTTTCTTGTGGTGGAAGGGAGGTAGGTGGAAGAAGAAAATAAAATAATTTGAACAAAAGATCTTCAATCCGTCAACCAATAGAACTCACAAAGAGATCTACCGGTTCTCTTCCGAGCACTCACTAAGAGAACTAGAAAGTTGTAGAACTCACAAAGAGATCACAAAATAGAAATTTCATTCAATCAATCAATCAATCCTCAAATACAATGACAAAGCCTTTATATAGGCTATCTGAAAATTAAAAAAAAAAACATAAATACGACAATGCCCTTGGGCTACAACAAACACTAACTCCCTCATAGGGGTACAAATGGAAAAACATGAAATATAAATGACATGAATAAAATAAATCATAAAAAATAAAGATTTTGAATCATGGCCGTCGATCGGCATCTCCGGCGATGGTACACGTGTCGAAATCTGATGTCCCCATCACCTAGGAATTAATCTGGACTCTAGAAACCCTTTTGTAAACAGAGAAGCACGATCCTGCTAGAAGCTTAATCATCTTTTGACATACATGCTTAAGCCGTAGGTAAGGAATCAAGCTCCACCCTTCTTGACATTCTATAAAAAACCTATAGAAAACAGTGAAGACGTTGGTAGGTATAAGTTCTATTTATTAATTTATGCGTTCATTGTTTCTTTTTTTTTTTTTTTTTTGAGACCAATGTTTACACATAAACTTGCTGAAACTTTTAGGTCATGTGAGCCAATGCATGATTATAAACACACCACATAATTTTTTATAATTCTTAAAAGGTCACATAGTTGTTTGTGATCTACCACAAGAAAATTATGTGGATCATATTTCATTAATTGTGAGGGCTTGAGATGTAGATACGATGTGGTTACAAATGGCATGAAGATAAAAGATTAAACAAAATTTATCACAATATCAAAATACAGATGCGATGTATAATATGGTGGGGTAGTAAGTTCAATAGGTCTCTCAAAACTTATAACAAAATTCAATTCCCAGAAAAGAAATAAATGCATGCTTGTAATTTGTATTTGTGAAATTAAAATATCAGTTTGTGTATGTGTATCATGAATCACAATGACGATATATTAGTTCAGATCATGTCTTAAGCAATTATGAAATCATAGGTAAATGATAAAATATATGTGTGTCAGCAATAGTAATCATATACTAATAATAATCATTTACGTAGTAGACTTGTTGGTAAAGTATTAGCTGGTTAATAACAATATTTCAGTTTCTGAGATGGCATTCCTTAGTTATAGCAAGGTGGATACATTTTGCCTATCAATTAGAGGTATAAAACTACATATAATCATAATCAAATCACACAACTAACCTTATACGTTCCTTCTATTATCAAGGTCAACACCTGCCTTAGTAAATAAGGCAAATTTGTGAGTTTACCGTCCTCTGTAGGGATTTTATATGTTTTACCAACTTATAGGCACCCAACTAACCTTTTTATATAGATGTACTCATTCTCAACAAATAGTATAACCAATATTTTTGTGAGCTAGTCCAACCTTTTAATGTATATGCTCATTTCGTATCCCGTCTCTAAAAGTAAAGCCACTCATCCACCTAAGCATCCTCATCTCTGCAACACTTAATATTATGCTTCTCTTTTAATGGCCAGCATTCTGCACCATAAAACATTACAAGTCTAACCACCATTTTATAGAATTTTCCCTTAAGTTTGAGGGGGACTTTTCTATCACACAACAAGCCCGATGCATGCCTCCACTTCAAGCATCCAACTTGAATTCTACACATAATATCCCCATCTATTTCACCATCACTATGAACAAGTATAATATTAAAAATAATTTTAAAATAATAAGTCATTTAACTAGAATTTGTGTTTAAAATGATTAATATTAATATGTCCAGAGTCGGACATTGATGCCTTGTATCAGACATTGAGAGAGAAGACGACAATGCTGTTAAGAGTTAGACATCAATATTATGTAGTAAGTATCGGACGTCAATATCAAGAGGATATCTGTCGTCAATGTTGAGAGGGCGTTGGTCGTCAATGTTAAGAAGATGTCGTACAAAGATGAGCTGTCAAGTTGTGGGCATAAAAATTGCTAGTGTCGAGCATCAATGTCAATATAGTGTCAAATTTTGATGTTGAGGTGATTTGAAATGTCGATGTTGTAACGACGTCAGACATCGATATTGAGATGACATCAGACATTGTTGTGAAACCAAAGTCACGACCCGCCTAAGAGAAATGACAATGAGAATATTCAATGAATGGGGTATTGAGTACGGGCGATTCATTTAGTGTTGTGGATAGGAAATAAGAAATTTAGTTTTTATATTTTAAATAAATAAAATTTTAAATATAGGAAATTATATTAAAAAAAATATAAAATATTTCAGACATGTTTGTCGGACAAAAATGTCCAATTTGTGTTCAAATTTATATTTAATATTTTTTAAATTGAACACGTTTTTGGCGCGTCCGACATGTGTCGAACGAGTGTCAAATGCACGTCGTGTCAGATACGTGTTGGACATTGCACGTCTCTTTGAAGAGAAGTTTCAATGCATCATAGTCCCTCCATTTTGAGATTATTATATCTCAAGCTCCTTGTAGTGTTTTTCAACTTAATTTGTTACTTAGAAGTTACATTGGTGATCATCATCTAATATGTTAGCCTAAGTCTTGAGCTACTTGCTTGATTGCAGCCTATTTGGGGTCATTTGAGCCCAAATCTCGATCTCCCTTGTAAGGAGGTCATCATGGCGATTGTCACCCATCCCACCATCCAATTACACCTAATACTACACCTTAGCCACCGCCTTCAACTCTTTAGGAGGAGCTTTATTAGGCCCTAGGGGAATCAAAGAACTAATATAAATTTATATTTTTATCAATGCATTTTTATATATTTTTTTTTTCAATTTATTTGGGATTTATGGATTTATTAGGTTTTATTTGGAATTAAATTAGGATGAATTATCCTTTGGATAATTTTGGGTTTGAGCTTGAATTATATGGGTTTTGATTTAATTTTTCTGAAGGATTATATTTGATTTCAAATTACTTGATTTATAACACTATTTCTATAAATAGAGATTCTTGGTTTGTATTTGAAATCAATTATTGTGATTTTATGAATGAAAATATTGACGAGACCAATTATGACTGCTCTGTTCTCTGTTGTTCTAATTTGTGTATATGGATCACTCCAAATAGCCTACAAATAATTTCTCATTATTCTCTTATCTTTCTATTTGTGGCAATCAAAACTCCATCATTAAATACTGTACCATCTAGCATGATCTCATATTGTGGACATTAATGCCTATTCATCATCATTTTTATCTACTGATTTATCCTGCAGGTTTTATAGTTTACTCTTGTATAGTCATGCTCTTCGTGATTATCCTTGTTATTAAATTTGAGAAACCATATGGTCAAACAAACATGCTGATATATATTGGAATTTGCTCGCTTATGGGATCTCTTACGGTATGTTCAGCAGCTAAAACTGTACTATTCGAGAAAAATTGTTCTATTTCTTTCTTTTATTCACTTTAGAATGTTCCTTTTCTTAAACAGGTAATGTGTATCAAGGCTTTAGGAATTGCCATAAAGCTCACATTCACAGGCATGAATCAATTTATCTATGCTCAAACTTGGTTTTTCGCTGTTGTTGCAGCTCTCTGTTGTCTCATGCAACTGAATTACTTAAACAAGGTAAATGAAGCTACTATTAGAATGTAGTATGAACGTTATTGCCTGAAAATATATTTTCTATTCAATATATATTCCCCTGAGGTTTCTTGCTTGATAATATAATTGAAATTTTCACTTTGCAAAGTGCATATCTTTTTTATTAAGTCTTTTTATATGAGCGTCTAATCCAGCATACTATAACTGTACCTTTCAGTTTCCACATTGCCTTTTCTCTTTTGTTTCTCAATCTATTGTTTTGGGGGGCTTATCTTTATTTTCAATCTGTATAGATAATACGCCATCTTCTGGTTTCTTTTTCTTCATAAAAATGAAGTAAACAAGACTACTTGTTAATGTAAAACAAAGTATATTTTATGCTTCATTTGGCTGCTGAGTTTTGAATAAGAAGGGAAAAGATGGAAAAACTGTTTTTAAGCCTTCATGTTTCAATGTAAGATATAACGAGGATTTAATGTACGCATCTTCTCTATTGATATTAATGTCAATCTTCAGTGGAAATATTGGAGCGTGGAATTGATTTTCTTATCAAGATGTACTTAGTTTTCTCGTTTAAAATTTTTTTCTCTATGAATGTGTTGGTGGACATTTTTATTACGTTTTTTTAGTGACATTTTTACCTAACTAAACCGTCAGGTGGACTGGGCCAAAGCATAATGTTTGGACTAATCACAGAATGGCCTAACCATCGAATGTACTTGATAACTGCAGGATGGATAGAAGAAGAATATATAATACCTGCCTTGCATGGTCCTAACTGTGAAAATTTATAAACAAATAGTGCAAAAATGACTTAATTGCCTCCATTTGATTTGGAAACAGGAAATCTCATTTTATTAAAGTTCCTATTAAGGACTTGTGTAAAGGTCAGTTCGGCCTTGGATCACAATCTCATCTTAAAATATGAGCTATCCTCAGTATTTGTGTATCTCAGGAATTGTGTAGTGTTCCTTTGGGTCCAGTGCATCCTTCTTTCTTGGTATGGAGAGGGCAACAACAATCTATGGTGATTTCTTGACTATGGTTTAATGAAATCATGAAGCTCTCTCTTATTCTATATCGACATACCCTCTGAGTGGCTAGGGTTTCGTTACTGGACTGGAGATTTCATTGGTGCATATGAGAAGAAGGCTTGGTGATGAGTAAATCTAATTTGAGAGATTAATTTTGATATTTCTTCTTTGTTTATGAGGGGGTGTAGCACTGATTGTTCCTTTCATTGTGGAATACCTCTTTTGGCCTATTTAATAGTAGATCAAATCTATCTCCTATGCCATAGGCTTAAGCTTGGTTAAATGCAAAGCACATAAATTTTGGTATCTTTTGTGTTATGTTTTCTCTCTTTTGTGTTGGTTTATGGTGTGATTCCTGTGATGCTTCTAGTTAAAGGTATTTGGTTCCTTTCATTATAACAAATTAGTATCAGAGCACAACTTTGAGATCGAGGGCTATGAGGGACAAAAGAACTAACATGTGTGGTGTTCTTGTCTAAAAAGGTCAAATGAAAGTACTCATAGGTGTTCAAAGATGCCAATGATGATCGGTGAAGATGAAAAATACAAAAGATGGATGAAAATCACTTATGATGATCCAATTGACGAAATGGGTTTTGATACTGATAGAGGTTTAGAGGAATTCACCGCAAAAGATTAATCGCTCAAGCTGGAGTCATGGCTAAAAGCACATTCAACAAACTATATCAGAAGAAGAGAATATATTTGCTTAACATGTTGGAAAATATACAAATCAAGTCATTTTTTAATCAATTTACTTCAAATATTTATGATTTGTCTAACTTTGATGTGACTGTGGACGATGACAATTAGATTTTATTATTGTTGTGCTCTTTTCATTTCCCTTATGAGCATTTTTTTTGACACTGCTACATAGAAAAAAATACCATAAGACTAAAAAATATATAAAGAACTCACTTTAGTCAGAAGTATGATTTTTAAGATCAAAGCGTGTTGAAGAAAAGTAGGATGAGGGATTGTTTTGTGAGAGGTAGGCCATTAGAGCAGGAGTATACCTCTAAAGGCAAATTTTTGGTGAGGACCAAGACTTATTTCTATCATCAAACAGAAAGACAATATTAATAGAGATATATGGTATTGAAGAAGAGGGAGCAACATAGATATGACAATCATCAAGAGAATAAGTAAACAATGCAAACATGACTAATATGGATTCAAGTAATGTTCATTCTGGGATAACAAGTTACAAGTAGAAGGATTAGTAAGTACTTGACTCATCATATTCTGTTATGTGTATCATGTTAGGCGTTAGTTTTTAGTTATAAATCATGCAATAGGCCTGCATATATTGAAAATACTGTTGTGTATAGGATTATAGGACTGGGAATTTTTTTGTATCAGGATAAATTATGTTTTATAAGATTTTGGTTGGGGTGAGATATGCACTTTATATGAAAAAATATCTTATATTGCTAGGTGCTATATTGGTTGAGGGTACAATTTTTCTGGAAATGTTGAGAGTCCTTTAAGGATATTTGGTTGTCTTGGGAACAGAAACTGAGTCAAAGGACTCATATATTGCAAGGTACAAACTTCAAGCGCTGCTTCAGCTATTTTTTTTTTTCTGAGGCAAGGCATCACACATTGGGGAAGAAAAGGAGAATTAGTTTCCCAATTTTAGGAAAATTTTGATATAGTATTTTCTTTACTTTTTTGTGTTAATTTATATGCATCATTTTTGTTATTGATATCATTTCAGATTCAAATTATTTGACGCTCTCATTACAACTTATTGATCCACATGAAACATTATATTATATACATCAAAAGAGGGTCCTACTCCATAATATTTACAAGCTTATGACCTCCAAAAAAAAGGTCAAGTTAATTGGCCTTTTATGGCTTATCCAATATGATATTGCTGTAAATTGCAAATGTAAATGAAATGGATGGTATGGGAAAAGGAATAGATAACGCATGACATTATTCATGCTTTTTACGCTGAGAAAATAATCAGAATTTAATAGAAATTCTACAATGACCTGTTTATAATTAATTAAATTTTAGGAGTTTCCATATGACACATACCATGAAGCTCTTGTTGATGATCCAGATTGTTAAATCTGGACAAATTTGACTAGCAGGACACAATATTTTAGATAATGTGGATACAAGATAGGCCATTTTACCATTGCTCTTTTAATGCTTGAGAGTACGGCCAGCTTTAATCATATACAGAATGTTCAGAACCAAAAGAAATCTTTAAGTTTAGTCTCCCTCTCTCTCCTCTTAGATAATGTTCTTTAAAATGAATTTTTTTACCGTGTTTATGCAGGCATGTACGTAAGCATCTCTCTGTTTCTTTTCTGGGGCTTTTTGTGGCCTTATACATCATCAAAACGGATACTAGACCTGAATATTCAATTTTCCACTATTCTATGTAATCTTTGTACCCCCTCTTTTTCCCATTCAGTTATCCCAGCCATCCAAAATGAATTCAGAATCAACTCAAGGACATCAACTTTGCAGGAAAACATATATTTTTAGATGAAATTAGTTACACTTGCCCAGCCCACCGATGCTTAGCTTGGTTGGTGGGCGTGCTCGGATGGGAACCCCCCATCCCAAGTTCGATTCCCCTCGAGCGGCAATGCCCCTTCAATGGGGGCCACTAAGCGCCGGCTGCGAGTATAGTGCGAGTATTCTGTCATTTTGCCACACTAATGTTCCGTTCAATGCTACAAATAAAAAGTATTTTTTTATTTTGAAGGATATCATTAGTCTTGTACAATCTGAAGTTCTTTGGACACATTAATCCTCTTTTGTGCAATGCCTCTGCAAGCGATTATTGTTTTTTTAGAGCTCATTATCTTCAAATTAAACGAATCCAAACATAAGATGTTTACCCTTTGTTCTTAAAAAATTTCATAATGCTTTTGCTCAGCCAGTTTTTTAACATGATTTTTTATCATTTGTGCAGGCGCTGGATATTTTCAACACCGCTGTTGTATCACCTGTCTACTATGTGATGTTCACTTTGTTCACTATCTTTGCTAGCATGATTATGTTTAAGGTAACCATAGCTAACTCTCATCCCATAAAATATGATTATTGAATCAAAGATTATCTAGAAGCCATCAAAGTTTTTTCAATCTCTATCACTTATATGGAGAAGATAACCTAACTCCAAAGGGTATTTGATGAGAACCAAACTCTATTGAATATGTGAAGATCACTAAAAAGAGAATATGTGAAGATCACTAAAAAGAGAATATGTGAAGATTACCAAATTCTTCTTACTCTCATTTTCTTTCAGCATGCAAAAACACTAATTTCAGCCTCATCTCTTTTTTGTTTCCATTATTTATTTCTAATGCATCTTTCAGATGCTCAACTGCTTTGTTGTTTGATCAAATAAATTGATAATTGTGTTGTGTTGGTCATCCAGGACTGGGACTCTCAAAATGCAACCCAAATAATTTCAGAAATCTGTGGTTTTTTCGTAATTCTCTCGGGAACTTTACTTCTCCACATGACCAAGGATACGAGTGACACTTCTAACTCCGAGCAACCCATTCTATCTGAAACTGAGCTCCAAAACCCTTAAAACTCTATATATAATTGTTCTGTGGAATTTTGTTCTTCACATCCCCATATCTCACTTAACAGTAAACACTTTGACGATTTTCTGCATAGGGTAAAAAAGAGCAGGTTTACAGCCAGAAAGACAGAAAACTTCACTGTAAGCAGTTTTTTTGGGTTTATACAAACGCAGAATAGGATAGCTGTGAGTTTATTGTTCTTTGTAACTGATGTACATAAACCATACAATTTTATCTAAGAGTTTTCAATTTTGGTAACACAAATATCCGCACACAACCAGAAGGTTCTTTCTGGATAGCTATATTGTAATTTAACAGAGATGATATTATCTGGAAAGAGATTATTATTTTTTTATTTTTAATTATAAGGCGTATGTTGCCATTTCTGAAACTGTATTGCTTGGCATATAATGAAAGCGAATATTTTTGTACTATTAGATTTTTTTGCAGGACATTTAAGTCAATAAAGTTTAAACTCAAGACCTCTTGATTGATAGACAGGTCTCTCAATCAATAGATCACGATGAGCTGAATACTTTTAGGATTTTCACCATCACCGGTATATCTCAGTTTTGCAGAAACTGATTACTAAAAGGAAAGAAATTATTATGTGCGGAGACCAGATGCAGAATTTAGTCCGGAAACCAATCAAAATGCGCCACGTCAGCGGCACCGAGCGTATGGATGACGTGATGCATTTTGATTGGTCTATGGATGACGTTGAGCGTCAACACAAAATAATTAATCATGAAAGGGAGGGAGCAGTTTCACAGAAATACGGCCCCAAAATTCATTACCAAGGTCAAGATGGTTATAAAGCTGAGAGTTTGACATCAGATGTACATGGTCTTCAAGATTCCACAATGAAACAAAAACACTAGAAGCTTCTATAAAGAGAAGCAGGATAGCCCTGAGGAGATTATAAGGATCAGATGGCATTCATTTCTAAGCAAGAATAAGAGCTAATATCTGATTAGGACATTTGCAACAGAACAAAAATACCAACTGCTTACTGATTAATTCCCATTTCTGTGCTTTATTCTCTACACAGCAGCTTTGAGAAAGAACATTCTGCTTTACGCTCCGAAATTGCAGAGCCGAATGAACTCGTTATCATAATCAACATACTTTGTCCAGAGTGGCCTAAATTGGTTCATACCAATATCAAGCCATGGCTTCATATTTCCATTAAAATGAACAACTGCAGCATTCTGAATCTCATCCATGCTTATACTTGGATTATAACCCAGTCCCAGCACATGCCAGGATTTGTCCAGCGGCTTTGTCGTGGAGTAAAATGTGATCAAACCTGGAGGCAAAGTCCCCAATTTCCACAAGGTACGATTCTCATTCTGCAAAATAAATTAAATTTAGTGACCTTCAAAGTTGACAACATCAATATAAGGGCATCTCCAACCGAAAATCTCATTTTTCATTCCAAAATGCCGTGAAATTAAAAAATGTTGTGATTCATTTCCAATTGAACTCTATTTTGCCCCCTTTAGCAAAGGAAACGGTCGTTCTCTTCTTCCGTGTGTTTCTTCGACAAGTTCGGTAGAGATAGAAAAATAGTGAGGATGAATAGTGCAACGCCAATATTGACGTCCCACTGTTCATCCGCAACCAAACAGCGGAAGTTTTACTGTTCGGCTGGAGCTCGCGAGCGAAGCCATTCAAGCGTTTGGAGTTTGGTTGGAAATGCCATTGAGAAAAAATTGAGCCCAATAACTTCATATACACATTTATAAATCACCTATGTCAATTTTCCACTCTCGCTCTTATAATTTGAGCCATCAGCACCAAAAAGAAAAAAACAGAAGAGGCTCACTTACCAAATTCTGCCAGTAATGGTACTGCTCAGTGCACTTCTCCTTCCTCCATGCATCCAAATCAAAGAAATTCATCCCATAAGCCCATCCGCATGCTTTCGGATCGAACTTCTGCTTGATCAGCGGGTGTGTGAGAAATTCATATACTGTGCATAACGATGAAAACGATCCAAAGCAAGTTTTCCACGGCACCATTAACCTTTCCATCCATATCAATCTTCCACAAAGCAGTCACATCCTTCTGCACCACCACATCATCATCCAAGAACAGAATCCGGTGCAGCTTAGGGTACATCTCTGGAAGATAAAATCTGAGATGATTAAGCATAGACAAGTACTTTGGATTCTAAACTTCATATTGGTTGTGTCCTTGGTCGCATTCTCGAGCTTGTTCTCAAAGTAGAACCTCTGCAAGTTGGCTGACTCAAGCTGCCGGAGAACAGGGACGTAAGAGGAGTTGAGGAACTTATAATCCTCAAAGGCACGGACCTCTATATGGGCGCCGGCATAGTCCTTGAGCTTAAACATGACCTGCATCGCACCAAGGTTCATCCGATCAGTGACGACGTGGAAGACGTGCTTCGACGGATCCTTAGCGTTCTTCACGGCAGAATTCAGGACAACAGAGGCGGCGAGAACGTTGTCAGAGAAGATGGCATAGTGATAGAGCCGAGGGTTCTCAAGTGCGGGGCGGCGGCGATTCTGGGTCGCCGTAGCGGTCGGAATGGGAGATCCGCTCCTCCATCAGACGCATTGCAAGGCAATGAAGGCTTTGGGAATGGATTTGGCCGCAATCAAGCTGGAGAAGGCGCCTGCTTCTTGGCCTTAGTGAGCTGCTCGTTGACGGCAAAGATCGTGTCCTTGAGCTTTTGGATCTTGAGCTGGTTATCGAAGGATTCCTTGGCGTCGGTGATGAGGGTCCGGGCGGCGCGTATACGGTCCTTAACATCGCGCTCGAATCGACGGAGGGAGGGCTCGTCGATAGGGCTTACATCTTCAAGGAGATGACGGTGGTCAGAGATGAGGAGGGAGAAGTTGCGGGAGATTTCCGCAAAGAGGCGGAGCTGCTTGGAGTTCTCGAGCTTGAGCTTGCGGGCGTAAGAAGCGTAGGCGGAAGCGAGACCGGCGTGGTCGGCGGCTTGCTTCCGGATCTGGTCAATGCGGACTCGAAGGGGGTCAGTTTTGACGGCGAGGACTCGGCGGTGAGGGAATCGGAGGTTTAGAAAGAATCGATCCGTTGAGATGTTGGCAGAGGAGAAGGAGAAGGTGGAGGCGGCGTTGCGGGCGGAGTGGAAGGGGACAAGGAAGAGGGTTCCCCAAACGAGGCATATGGAGACGGCGACGGCGAGGAGGAGAGAAGATCGAAGCGACAAGTTAGGGTTTGGATTCGAAAGCCGTGTGAGGGGTTTGTGCCCAGATCGCCATTGCCAGGTTCTGATCTCCGATCTCTCTCTCTTCTCAGTCCTATCTTCACAGTTTAGAGCATCGGTGTTCAATAAAAAAAAAAATCTGCAAATAACTCACTCTGATTTATGGTTTATGCTTCCCTCCATTGAAAAATCTATAATTTTAAATTTTTTATTTTAGAAATAAAAATTAAAGTATTGTCCAACATAATAAAAAACAATCACTTCACAAGATTAAGTAATAATTATGTTCGTAAAAAATTTATTCCTTTTTATTCACACAGTTGAAATTAAAATAATATTTGCCTCAACATGACTCTACAAAAATTTAATATTTAATAAATATAAAACTGAGATTTCCCATATAAATTCAAGTTTTAGGATGAATTTTTTATATATAAATATAGATATTTGGAGTTAGAAACCTATATTATCACTAAAGCCCCTTTAGAGGGAAGATGTGATGTTTTGGTTGCTTATGTATTTAGATATTGCCCTATAGATAAATATTGGGGGTTTTAATAAAAAATTTATTTTGTATTTGTATGTTATAGAAATAAATGTAAGAGTAAAATGAGCAAAGTATTTTAAAATTCCTTAGAATAGGTCCTACTAAATTTGTGTATTCCAAAACTTGCGTAAAATCGTGGGTGTGAGTTTCGGATTACCAAGCAAAGTTCAGCAATAATTGGAGGGTAGGGTTGCCAATCTGAGAACAAACCTGACCGAGTCCAGTATGTGAGGTGTCATATTAAGATATGCATTTAATAAACAGGCCACTTGTTTCCAGTTATGGTTATGTTAAGTATCTGAAGCATAATTGTTTGTAGTGTGATTCGCAGTTGATGGCGTTCAATTAAATTAAAATTATTGTTCAAGTTCGTCCATTTCAAGATTCATAGTAACGTGTATATGATTTCGTTTTAGGTGCATATACGGAGCTTGATTTCGCAAACTATTGAATGAATTTTTTTGTTTAAACTATCAATAAAAAATATGATCATGAACATACTAACTAAGAACGAACAAATATATAAAAAAAGCAATTGTCTAGTAACAAAGGCAAATGCTATTTAATATTATTAATTTATAGTCAAAAAATATTAAGAACATCTTTTCTTACTGTTAGATAAGCTATTGTAGGGAAAGTAAATTCTCAAACTTGCTGTAAAAATTAGTTTTTTAGTACATTTTTTTGAAGTAACAGAAAAATAATTGCTAAACATAAATTATGATTACGACCTAAAAACAAAGCGGTGAGAAATCCCAAAGGAAGCTTGAGACTAAGGCTTCGTTTGGGACGGCTTTTTTATTGCTTTCTAAAAACGGAGTTTTAGTGCAAATTTTTTTATTTTTGTACTAAAACTCCGTTTTAGGAAGCAATAAAAAAGCCGTCCCAAACGAAGCCTAAGGCTTGGTTTGGGATGACCTTTTTACTGCTTCTACAAGCAGTTTTTTAGTACAAATTTTTAATTTTTGTACTAAAAAGTTATTTTAAGAAACAGGAAGAAAGCTGTCTCAAAACGAAGCTTAAGACTTCATTTGGAACGGCTTTCTTACTAAAAAATTGCTTTAATAAACAATAAGAAAGCCGTCCCAAACGGAGCTTAAGACTTCATTTAGGATGACTTTCTTATTATTTGGCTAAATTTTTTTTTATAAAAAAAATAATAGAAACGGGCGGCCCGACTACCCTACCGTTCTATCATTAAATCTGAGCCGCAAGTAATCCGGTCGCTAATTAGACAGCCTTAACGGCCAGGAAAAATATCGCATTTCGTATCAGTTTCGGACCCCCAGTATCTTGAAAGTTTTTAAACCTTCCGTTGTCATGTACTCTCGGTGCACGATAAGGTGAAGGCGAGTCTTGCCCTTCGAGGAGCCTTGCATTCGGCTCTCAAAAAAGATCATTTGTTCCAATGCAGTGGAGCACGATAATAAAAATGCTGCGAAGGAGTATTCAAGACAGCCATCTGAAAAGGTAGAGCTGTTATCGCCGGACAGCCATCCTATAAGTTTAAACGGAAATGGTGTTTCCAATCTTGCTTTCTCCTTCTCCTTCTCTTTTCGACCGGCGACCTCGCCGGGGTAAAGGATCGCTTATTCTTTTGATATTCGTGAGAAGAAAGTGAGTGAGTTTGAGAGAGCGGGAGAAGACGATTTTCTCTTTGTAGTCTTTGTAAGTTTCCTTCATTGATTTCTAATTTGGGCATCTGGGAATGTTTCGCAGAGAGGAATAGGGTTTATGTGCAGCGAGTTCCATACATGGGGATGTCCGCCGATAACTTCCGAGGCTTTGTCCTTGCCCTGTCCTCGAGTTTTTTCATCGGTACCAGTTTTATTGTGAAGAAGAAGGGGCTTAAGAAAGCCGGCACTTATGGAGTAAGAGCAGGTAGGTTCCTACTTTTGAAATGGAGTGATTCTGTGTTGTTGGGATTTTTTTTTTCGGGTTTTGGTTAACTATGTTGAGTTTTTATTCACGGTATTTTGTTGTTGCTTTTCTCTGTTTCAGCTTTGGGAGGATTCTCATACTTGCAGGAGCCATTGTGGTGGGTTGGCATGATAACAAGTAAGTAAATTAAGAAAATGAGGGTAGTAGCAACAACTTACAAACTCAATATCTAGTATTCCATAAAGACTTGCGGTATTTCTAAAATGTCATTTTGTAGGGCAAATATATCCGCACCATCATATTCAAACTTTTCGGTAATATTGTTGTTAAGGAAATTTTCATATTCTTAGTTTGGGGATAAGGGTTTGATTGATCTCCAAACCTCACGGAATGAATTTGAAATATAACGTTTTCACATGGATTACCATGGGCGGCTTGAACTAATAATCCACCCGAAGTCAAAAGACTAAATGCTTGTATCCAATCAAGCAAAGTTCTAAAACAACTCCCAACTCCGTAGATGAGAAGATTGACAATGTGTTTAGGGCACCTAGTGTGGAGCGCAAAAGGTCATGTTGGCAGATAAAATCTATCTAAAGGCATATGGAGAGAAAGAGATAATAAAAAAAAAGGGAAAATGGATAGATAGAAGGTAGTTTGATTAGTAATTGTGAATGATGATTTGCATAATTTAAAGTTAGCACTTAACACTGCATGTGACGCTTGATAGAAACAAATGAAGGGGAAATGTTTATAAAGCTTACCCCAATTAATTTGGATGAGGCCAATTAATGATGATTGTATATAGCAGAATCAATCATTTTTCTTTATATATGTTTGTATTTCCTACAATCATAAACTTCATTAACACTCTTAATGCTTTTTGATCTATCATACATGTACACATGCATGCATGCTAGACCCATTTTATGAGCTAAGCTTTTGTATTGTTATAATTTTTTGGAAACATTTTGAAGTATGCATCAATCTGATTAAAACCTATATATGGAAATATAGTTTCATTACATTTTCTTCCTAAGGACATCTCCAGCCGAAAAAACTCATTTTTCACTCCAAAATGCAGTAATAAAACAAAAATGCAGTAACTTGTCTCCAACCAAACTCCATTTTCCAACACTAAAAAAAGAATATTCCTAAAATATTCTTTCTCATACATCATTTTATATATTTTTAATAATAAATTTTATTTATCAAAATTTTGAATTAAATCTATTATAATTATTAAAAAATATTTTTTGCTTCATAAAATAATTTGGAATATTAATATGTCCTAAATAAATAAATTTTTAGTTAATAAAATAAAAATTACATTAAAACACATAAATATGAATGAGAACAATACAAGGGCAACTAAACATTATAATTAATATATTGATATCACAAATGATCAATCAATGCATTTCACAGTGCAATGTGAGCATTTTTATTTCTGATTTTTTTTATGGCAAGCGATAAATTCCTGAAACTGAGTATTTTCATCCATCACCTTTTCGATCTCTGGGGGTGATGCTTCTCTCGCAACTTGAACTGATCCAGTGAGATTGCGTTTATCTTAGATTATCATGCTATGCAAAATTATACATGTATTCATTATATCATGCAATATATCTTTGCTAAAAAAACATGCAGGTTCTGCCACAATTGCGAAACATGATTGAAGAGTTTCAAAAAAGCACGTTCTACGTCTTTTTTACATGCTTTCTGTTTCATTGCAAAATATTATTTCTTTGGATTACATGATTTTTGAATTGTTTACACAATGATTAATTATTTCGGATATATATTATCAACCAAAATAATAATCCATATTATATTCTTTTCCTTGATTGATGTATTAGACAGGGAGGAGCTATGCCTTGAGTGAGATTAGAGAATAGGTGCGAAGACTCCAACACGTTTATATCATTATTAGTGTATGAAATATCAAAATAAGTATGTCATATCCAAAGATCACAATCTATCACAGCTTCCAAAATAATTGTATATGATCCAGTATGTCTCGCGTATTGCCCAAACCCACCCGGTATGATAATTTTTTCACTTCCAATGCATATAATCTAAACTGCCTAACATTTTTGAAAAATTATGTTGTTCATTAATTTTAAGAAGTCTAATCACATTATTGATTGTTGGTGATCTTAAATATTGCTTTGAGAATATTTTAAACTACTGATCTATAAAATTTCTTCACACTTTCGACTATTCTTGATTCGCCTATTCTAATATACTCGTTTATAGCATCTACGGGTAATCCATATGCTAACATTTGAATAATGACTGTTACTTTTTGGAAGGATGATAAACCAAGCTTATCGGTGCGATCCACTCATTGGTGAAAGTAGATATCATATGTTTTTACTGCCTCAAAAACATACATGAACAATGTTCGAGACATTTGATATCTCGGTCGAAACATTGTATCATTGTATACTTAATTACTTAAAAAGGTAATCTTGATAAAGTCGACGATTTGCGGCCTCCCGATCATGGTTCATAAAATTACGTTCTATAACTGAACCTCCCGTAGAGATGTGGTTAATATATCGTGTAAGAAGGAATTAGATCATAAAATTGTTATTTGTTATTGCATGATGAAACATTAATTCCTATTCCTGTAAATTATTTATCATTTGGAGTGTGTTTTCTTCATCCGAGGAAGAAGAAAAAGATGAAAAAGTTTTATGCATATTAATAATATGATGTTAAGATGATTTGAAAATTAGCTATTTATAAGGGAAGTGCAGTGATTGGTCACATTTAGTCCATGCTTCTTGAGAGGTCTGAAAATCTCATAGGACACATTGTAGTGAATGATCACTTTCGGTTCATGCTTCTTAAGAGGCATGAGAATCTCATAAGACACATTGCAGTGACTGGTCACATTCGGCCCATGCTTATTGCAAAGTGTGAGAATCGCATGAACCAAATGTGACCAATTACTATAATATGTTCTATGAGATTCTCACTCCTCTCAATACGCATGGACCGAATGTGATCAGTCACTATAATGTGTCCTATGAGATTCTTACACCTCTTAAGAAGCATGGACCAGATGTGATCAATCACTGTATTTCTCCTATAAATAACTGAATTTCAAATCATCTTAACATTACATTATCAATATGTATAAAATATTTTCATCTTCTTCTTCCTCAGATGAAGAAGACACTCTAAATGATAAATAGTTTATATAGGAAGAGGAATCAATGCTTCGTCGTACAATAGCAAATAATAACAAATAACAATTTGATGATCCAATTTTCTGCTCACATAATCTATTGACCACGCCTCTATGGGAGACTCAGTTATAGGACATGCTTTTATTAACCGTGATTGCGAGGCTGTGTAGATCGTCGACTTTATCAAGATTACTTATCAAGTAATCCAGTGTATGATACAATGTTTCAACGGATATATCGAATGTCTCGAACATTGTTCATGTGCGTCCTGACACAGTAAAAGCACATGATATCTACTTCCACCAACGAGTGGATCAGACCGTAAGCTTGATTTATCACCCCTCCATAAAGTAACAGTCGTCCTTTCGAATGTTAGCATATGGATTACCCGTAGATGCTACAGAATAGGCGAATCAACAAAAGTCAAAAGTGTGAAAAAAATTTTGTAGAGCAATAGTCCAAATATATTGTAGAACGATATTTAAGATCACTAACAATCAATGATGTGACTAGGCTTCTTAACATTAATGAACAGCGTGATTTTTTAGGAATGTTGAACAATTTAGATTATATGCATTGAAAATAAAAAAATTATCCTATCGTGTGGGCTGGGGCAATACGCGGGATGTACTGAATCATCTATAATTATTTTGGAAGCCATGGCAGATTGTGATATTTGGATATGACATATTTACTTTGGTATGTCAGGTACTAATAATGATATAAACGTGTTGGAGTATTCCCTCATATTTTTTAATCCCACTCAATGTATAACTCATCTATGTCATTACGTCATTCAAGAAAAAAATATATACATAGATTATTATTTGACTGATAATATATATCCGATATGGTCAACCTATACTTCAAAGAAATAATATTTTGCAATGAAATAGGAATCATATAGAAAAGACGTATAACGTACTTTTAGAACTTTTTAATCTCATTTCGCAATTATGACATGACATCTATATTTTTGGAGCAAAGATGTACTTCATAATATAATGACTACATGCATAATTTTGCATAATATAATAATTGAAGATGAACGCACTCTCACTGGACTAGTTCAAGTTGCAAGAGAAGCGTCACCCACGAAGGGTGAAAAAGTGATGGATGAAAATATTCAGTTTTAAGAATTTATCTCTTGCCATACAAAAATAAAAAATAAAGATGCCCACGTTGCACTGCGAAATATATTGATTGATCATTTGTGAGATCAATATACTAATTCTAATGTTTAGTTGGCATTGTATTGTTCTCGTTCCTATTTATGTGTTCTAATGTAATTATTATTTTATTAACTAAATATTTGTTTATTTAGGATATATTAATATTCCAAATTATTTTATGAAGCAAAAAAATATTTTTATAATAATTATAATATATTTAATTCAAAATTTTGATAAATAAAATTTATGGTTAAAAATATATAAAATGAAGTATGAGAAAGAATATACTAGGAATATTCTTTTTTTGTATTGAAAAATGGAGTTCCGTTGCAAATATTTTACTGCATTTTGGTGTATCACTGCATTTTGGAATGAAAAATGATTTTTTCGGTTGAAGATGCCCTAAGATTCATGTCTACTTTGAAAATGTAAAAAAAAGGTGCGTGTTGTGGGGTGGGAGGGGCTTGATGTTGGGGGTGGGGTGTGGGTGACGACGTGGTAGTGGAAAAACATGTCCTTTTCCCAATAGATGCACGGTTATTTAAAGGCCAAAACATTTAACCATATAATGACATCTGTTTAAAGAGCCATCAAATCACAAGCAATGTGTTGAAGCATATAAAAAGCCAAACTTTGTACTATTGGTCTAGCATTGTTGAAGAATATGATAATAATATTAGCATGAAGGAAAATATCGTAAATGGAGTGCTGTAGTCCTTAGATACATATGTACTCACATAATTTACCAATATCATTTCAAATGTGCTATTTAATGCATCTTATTTAAATCTAAAATAAAAGGTGGATGCAATAACAAATACACTAACAACTAATTCTTGTTAATAAATTTAAAGGAATAGGCAAACATTTTAGATTTAGACAAATGAAGACTATATGATGTACCTTTTATTGAGTAATTACTTTATATTATCTCTATTTCTCTACTTTACATGAATGCATTGCTTTGTAACTAGAAAAAGTATACTGTGTACATATGTCACGACCCGGCCCGGATGCTCGATTTAACGAGGTGGGAACTAAAAGTCGGACGGTAGAAATAATTCATTCAATTCATAACCAATATAATGTATAATTTTCTCTATCTTACTGAAGAGCCACTAATACACAAATAATAAATTACATGTTGTCATTTGTACGCCGTCTTCTGCAGACAAAGTCTTCTATTTCAGCCATTTTTAAATCACTAAAGACTTACCTGAAACATTTAAATTCATGATTTGAGTTTACTAAGTAAACTTAGTGGGTAATCATTAACAATTAACATCTAAATTATAATAAAATTAATTTCTTTTGTATATCTATTCATTTAACAAGTGACATACTTTTCTTTAATTTCTATTCATTTTATTTCATACGATCTTTTATGCACATTATAATATCTTCATTTACATATTTAAAAGATTTACTTTAATATACATTCCTTTTTCTATTTAATTGTATATGAGCACTGTCTAAATGTACCAAAGGTACATCCATTTCCATTTCATTTTTCATTTCCATTTCCATTTTTTTTTATCGTGCACGGCTACATTGCTTCCCCAGCCAGTACCATACGGGGGGGTAACTCTTGTACTTTTCATGTATATCCTTTTTCCTTTTGTTTCATTTGATATTCCTTTTCCCTTCGTTTCAATTGATATTATATCGTTTTCCTTAACATTTATGTATCTGCATTATTATATGTATATACGTATCATATATGCATTTCAACTTTACCTTCCATTTTTTTATATATATTTTCTTTCACATATTTATAAACTTCCATATGCATAAAGTATTTCATCAATTTCAAATATACAATTTCTATATCAATTAATGTATTAGAATTTTCCATTGTCTCATCTATAATAATTTTCAAAAGAAAAACATGTATAAAAATATAAACAATTGTAGGAACTATAAATTTCAGATTTGAAACGAAGATAAATAGTACAATTTTACACAAGTATAATTACCTACTTTGAATCTCCCAAGTTTTTGACATAGGGTACAACCTCGAATCTCAAATTCCCTTTTCTTGTTGAATCCTTGGTTGATCAACTCCTATAATCTTGATATCTCTCTCCAAAAAAATTTCTAAAATTGCACAATATAACTTTCATGAAAGAAATATGATTAATTAACAAAAATTTAATTAAAGTTATAACACGGAGAATTTACTTACAAATAGGAATTTTCTCAAAATTCCTATATTCTTCTTCCTCCCTCAAAATTCTTTCTCTTTGCTTCAAATCTCTTTCTTTAACTTCAATTTGGTGTTTCTAATTATTAGATAAAGAAATGAAAAATAATTTATAAAAAAAAATTGAGAAACAAACCTTTTTCCTATTTCCTCGTCGTTCCTCTCGCTTGTTGCAACTTCTTCCAAATTTATCACTCTTTGAATGGTAGGAATGAAAAGGAGTTGTTTAATCTTATCTCCAAACACGTTGGATTGCTAAAATTGACAAAAGAAATCTTCCACAAGCCCTTCGTGCAAATTCAGTTGTCCGCCCATCACTGTTTCGTGCGAATAGCCCAGTACTGACCATCTGTTGGGTCGCGTCTTATTGAGAAGGTTGGCCGGTTCGGTTGAACCGGCCCAACCAAACCGGTTTTTACAACATAAGCATTCATGTATTGATTGATATGCATGTGGATATGTGTATTTCTATGTGCGAGTGTATAAATGCATTTTTTCCCCTATCATAGAACAAAAAAATGCTACATTTACAAGGTTTGACATATCTCCAAAGCCACGGTGCATCATATATTCGTTGTGTCCACATTCTAGGATCTGTAATCTGTTTTCTTTAGATTTGTCTCATTTCCTCTCTTTTCCTTTGGAAATCTTTGTAACATTATTTTTAGGAATTCATAGATCCAGAAGTAATTTATTTCAAAGGCCTACTTCCACCTGTACAAACAATGAATTTAGGCATTCTTTGTATATGGGGTGGATTTCATTATTCTTAGAGATATTTTAAGAAGTGTTTCTTCGTGAGGAATCACATTGGTTAAATATGATTTGGTGGCCTTTGAATGGGTTGCAAAGGGTCATCAGTTAGTTAAAATTATATGATATTGAATGTACAGAAAACAATGCAAAGAGATTACAACCATAGAAGCTTAGGACAAGAATGAATTTATGGTGGTGATTGCAACCTTTGTGGGAGACATCAAAAATGATGTATGCTTTGGTCCATAATTTTCTATCTTATTGTGATAGATGAATGTCGTACATTCATAATACTTGACATATCCCCGCAAATATATTGTATCATAACTTATCTTGTGTCTATTAAGATTCTGGTAACTAGTAAAATACAAAGATACGAGCAATCACAACAAAGAAAGAAATTATAGAGACAAAAATTTTACATGATTTAATGATAGCCCCTTGCAGCCATTGTCATACAAGAATAAATAAGATACATTGATAATTTTTCTCATATGACGAGGAGATGTTTATGGTTACCCCAAGAATAAATAAGATACACGGAGAATTTTTCTCATATGACGCGGAGATGTTTAGGGTTACCACGTTACTAGATGTATCCACTTGATTTGCACAATGACGATGATGTCCTTTTGTTGGTGTTGAGTTGTAATAAAGAGGGACGGCACCACCTGTTGTGGTTGAATGAACAAAAAAAACGATGCAACTACTTATTGTGAAGATGATGATGAGATTTGTAGAAGAAGGTATCATTATTGTCGCACACTCTCATTGAAGACTACAGGATTTGTGCAAGCCTACTTTGTCCTCTCTCTCTATCATGACCATCTCCTAAGCAAGGAAATTTGGCTCTATAATTTTTGCAATGTCCACTTAGAGACAATACTTGCCTTTGTAAATATGTTAGCTGGGAATATCCAAATATCTCTTTATGCATTACCTCCACAAAATCATTCATCACCTCCACAATATCATTCATTGAAGTTAGTTGAGGCCTCATATGGCCTGAATTTATCTGCGGGAATGACTTTGGTGAGTATGATTGGATGATTTTATACTCCTTTGATTTTGTTTTACTGCAAAAAATCATCTCCTAGTCATTTGTGAATCAAGTGGTACTTTATTTATATGTGCTTTGTCTTAAAGTGGAAGATGTCTTTGTTAAGTTTGTGCTTTCATTATCAGAGAAGAGTACAATACATTTCTGTTTTCTTCTTAGTTCCTTTTTAAAACTTTTAAGCCATACCATCTCTTTGTTGGCTTCAGTAATTATCATGTGTGTCTCCTCTATGATTCATAGTGCAACTATCATCTTTTGTTATTAGACCAAGCTTACTGTAACACCATTTAGGGTGAAGATGTACGTTGTGGTACTTTTTTGTGTGTCCAGGTCTCCTCCTAGATCAACATTAATATAGCCCTACAATGTCAGATCAAATTATCTAAATTGTAGTGAGTGATTTTTTTTTATGCATTTAAAGTAGTGCAAAATCCACGTAGCGGGTAGTGGGATAAAGGCTTGATGTTGTTGTTGTTGTTGTAAAGTAGTACAAAATCCATTACATGGCTTCTCATTGTTCCTTTCTTGACTTTGATATATATCGACTAAGAACTAACTCTACGTAAGCAATGTAAGGTCTATGCAAGTACAATATATAATAGGGCAAGCTGTTCTTTACATTTTGGTCATGATCCCATGCTTAATTTTTCTTAATTTTATCGTCATTATCTCAATATTTGGTCTTAGTATCACCCAATTATCCTTTGGATTTTCATTTCTTCTACATTCATTATTGTACTTAATATCCCTTGCTATATTCTTTTATTCAGTTGTATTGTCTGCATTTTTAATGTTAATATTTAGGCCATTTGTTATTGCATAATGCTTATTTGAACTTGTTTAATTTAGGAAGTATTTAATGCTAATATTTAAGTCATTTGTCATTTCATAATTCTTATAACTTGTTTAATTTAGAAAGTATGTAAATATGCTGCGTGCTCCAGATATTGAAGTGACGCTGCTCTTTCCAGTTCACCAATCAAACAAATAAAATGTCTTGAACATTTCTCTTTCTGTGTTGCACCCCATACTACTGATTTTTTTTTTTTTTTTTTTTTATATATATTCTCAAAGTTAATGTCCAGTAGAGTCGATGATTTGGAACTCTTACATAATAAACTCATTATATCCTAATTAGGAATACCTTTAAGGTGTATTTTGATTAGATTTACTTGCCCTTTTTTGCAGTGATTGTTGGTGAGATAGCGAATTTTGCTGCCTATGCATTTGCTCCAGCGATACTTGTGACTCCGTTAGGTGCTCTTAGTATTATTGTGAGGTATGAAATTAAATGGTTTTGGTTTCCTAGCCAGCTTTTGAGTACTTCTTATCTACTATGCTAAATAATTCTTTCATACAGTGCAGTGCTAGCTCATTTTATTTTGAATGAAAAATTGAGGACGCTTGGTGTTCTTGGTTGCATTCTTTGTGTGATGGGTTCTATAATAATTGTTTTGCACGCACCAAAAGAACGGGAGATAGAATCAGTAAAACAAGTCTGGCACCTGGCCTTTGAACCAGGTAACTTTTGATAGCCATTCAGAATACTTTTTAGCACTATCTAGTGTTTGGACTTCTACCATTCATGTAGGTCGTACTATATATCATAATACCTTTAAGTTTCACAATAACAACATGAGCATCAAGGATAGAAAAAAAAATTGCGGAAACTAAATGGAAAGAAATCGATACTCCGAAAGAAATGACATATTCTCATGAACTTATGGACATATACAAAATTTGTGCAAATGTAGTCTGCCATCATTATTGTGGCAATTTTCAACTCTTCTTGGAAGTTTCATTTATGAAGATATTCTGTTTGTTCACCTGGAAGACTAAGGGCCAATTTATAAAAAGGAGTTTATTTTAAATTTAAATTAGCTTAAGGAGTAGGTTAACAAAAAATTTAAAAAGGAGCAAATACGGAACTTAAGTATTTGATTTCAATAGAAATTGAGACTTCATTATTCGGTTTCTATTCAAAGCGGAACTTCATTATCCGGTTTCTACTTTAACAAGAAATCGGATTTTATTTCTCCGGTTTCTATAAATTCTATTGAAACCGGTACTCTATTCACCGGTTTTAATAAAAAGAAAATTTTAAATAACATTTTCTTAGAAAACTTAAAAGTGAATTACATTTTTTAAAGAAAATAAAAATTTAATATACATTTTGCTTATTTGTTAAATTACAACTTATTAGTAAATTTAGATAAATTAATGTTACTTATTTATTAAAATTTTAATTAAAAATTAAATTAAATAGAGATTTTATTAATCAATATATTTATAAAAAAATTAAATTAAATAGAGTTTTTATGTGATAGAAATATACCCCTCAAACTTAAGGGAAAATTCTATAAGATGGTAGTGAGGCTTACAATGCTTTATGGTGCTGAATGTTGGCCATTAAAAGAGAAGCATAATACTAAGTTAAGTGTGACAAAGATGAGGATGCTCAGGTGGATGAGTGGCTTTACCCTTAGAGATCGGATACGAAATGAGCATATATGTGAAAAGGTTGGAGTAGCTCTAGTAGAAGATAAAATTAGAGAGAGTCGCCTTAGATGGTTTGGTCACATAAAACGGCGACCTTCCGATGACCCGGTTAGGAGAGTAGAGGTTTTAGATTTGACTTATGTTAAGAAAGGTAGGGGGTAGACCTAAAAAGACTTGGTTAGAAAATATTTGAAATGACCTTTCTTTATTAGATTTAAACGAGAATTTGACTTTTAATAGGACATAATGGAGAAAAAAGATTCATGTAGCCGACCCCACGTAGTGGGATAAAGGCTTGATGTTGTTGTTGTTGTTGTAGAGTTTTTTTTAATTAATTAAAAAATAAATTAAATAGACAAACTTCCTAGGCTTTTATTCTAATATTATAAAAGAAATTAAATTTAAAAATTTTATTAAATATTTAAGAAATCTAATATTGTAAAAGAAATTAAATTAATTTTTTTTTATTTCTAAATAAAATAAGATTTTTATTAATTGATATATTTACAGCTTAACGGTAATCTTGCGAAAGGTACGATAATGACAGCCTTTTGGCTAAAAAGTTTATTAGATTTTGTCTAGTTGAGTTGCTCAATTGAAATAGTGTATAAGTTAAAATTTTAATACATAATAGTACATAAAATTAAACTAGAAATTCATACATAATAGTTTTATTTTAATTAAAATTATTGTTGGATTAAATTAACTTTTTATTCTCAAAATTTTAATTAAATATATTTAATTTATTTTTTAATTAATAATTAACTAAATAAGTAACATTTAATTTATCTAAAATTTACTAATAAGTTAATACCGGTGAAAAAACTTGATTCAAAATTTTATATAGGAGTACCGGTGAATAAGAGTACCGGTTTTCTAAGGAAAAAGTTTTTTTATTAAAACCGGTTAATAGGAGTACCGGTTTCTATTGAAACCGGATTGTTTCGGTTTTAATAGAAACCGGATAATTAAGTTCCAGTTTCAAGTGAACCGGATAATTAAGTTCCAGTTTATGAATACATACTTCTTTTCTTCGTATTTGTTCCTCTTTAAATTTTTTTGTTAACCTGCTCCTTAAGCTAATTTAAGTTTAAAACAGGCCCCTTTTTATAAGTTGGTCAAGACTAAATCCTTGCCAACACTTAATCATAGTATTTTCCAGCTATATCTTCCGTAACATCACTTTTAAAGGGTTACTTCAAATTTTCCCTTCATAAATCCTAGCCACTGGATGTAGACGCAACTGACGTGATAAATTGTGTTTTGCGGTCTATATGCTCAATGGGGCAGAACTAGCAGAACTTGTATGAGGAACATACCTTTTTTGCATTTCTTTGTTCTTTTCAGTGGTTTATGCAGAAATTCACAACTAGTAAGTCTATCACATTAAATGATATAGCTGATTGGTCTTTAGTACTCCGATGACCCAAGTTTTCTCATATCACTGTGAAAACCTAGTGATGTGAAACCAAGAATTGAATATTAGAAAATTAATAAAAGTTTGTTAAAATAATGAAAGTTCAATATTGATGATTCTCTTAATTGATACTTCAAAAAGGATCTTAGATTTTAACCAAGTCTAGGCAAGTTATCACCGCTAAATTAGCAAGATCAATAAAATAACGACGGCAATTAATAGTAATGACGATGAAAAACCAACTAGAATCCGGCGGTTAACAAAGCGATTGTCTCACCTTGAGGCTTAAGCTCACTCGTTTATGTCTAGGGATGTCGGAAGAAGAAGAACCACACAAGGGATGAAACCACTCCGAGGTAGACGGTGCCAGCGATCCGTAGTGATGAAGAAGGAGGTGTAGGGATGTGGAGGTGGCGTGGAATGTCGGGGGTCGATGGTCCACTCGTAGTCCGGACATTGTCTGTCGATGACTTGGATGAGGGTCGGGAGGATCCGATCCAAGTAAGCTCCAACGGTGTCTTCGTCGGAATCAAATCCCGCGTCGAAGAACGGCGATTGTAGAACGTCGAGATTACCGTAGGCGTTGAACACAAGCCCCCATTCTAGCTCGGGATCCGCCATGCGACATGGAGGTGAAGATGAATGGTCGCCATAAGAAGCTCAACAATGGGAGGGAGAGGGGGTCGGCGGGTTGTAGAGATGAGGGGAGGCCGGCGGTAGAGCTAGGGTGAGAGGGTGAGGTTTGTGTTAGAAAACTGAAATTAATTTCAGTTTAAGGGATTTAGGAGGGAAAATATTTGGGATCTAATTTTGAAATCCCAAATTAAAAGGGGAATTAATGCTCACTCAAAGGGAGAGCCAATAGGGGAGGCCGACGGTGGAGAGAGAGAGGGGAGAGGGAAATAAAACTGAAATTAATTTCAGTTTTAGTGCAATTGGGGGGAAAATTATTTGAAATCAATTTTAGATTTCAAATAAGAGAAAGATAGTTAATTGACTCATTAATGGGGAGCCCAAGAGGGGGACCGACGGTATAGCTAGAGAGAGAGGGGGTTAGGGAGAGAGGAGATGGGTTTCCAAATTGGTTTGCTGATGTGGAAATAGGATTTAAAAACTCCAAATTAAATTAATTTGAAATTGGATTCAATCATGGAAACTTTCCTAATTTGGAATTCCAAATTAGGAAATAATTTAAAATTTGAATTCCAAATTTCAAATTTGAAATTGGTGGAGAGAGGGGTTGGCCGGGTAGGGGAAGGTCACCGGCAAGGTTGGCAGCCAGGGTTGCGAGGGTGGCCGGCGGCTAAATCCAGGGGGGGGGGGGGGGGGGGGGGGGGGAGGGGGGGTTGGTAGAGGGGGTTGGTTTTTAGATGGGGGGTTTTCTTGTGGTGGAAGGGAGGTAGGTGGAAGAAGAAAATAAAATAATTTGAACAAAAGATCTTCAATCCGTCAACCAATAGAACTCACAAAGAGATCTACCGGTTCTCTTCCGAGCACTCACTAAGAGAACTAAAAAGTTGTAGAACTCACAAAGAGATCACAAAATAGAAATTTCATTCAATCAATCAATCAATCCTCAAATACAATGACAAAGCCTTTATATAGGCTATCTGAAAATTAAAAAAAAAAAACATAAATACGACAATGCCCTTGGGCTACAACAAGCACTAACTCCCTCATAGGGGTACAAATGGAAAAACATGAAATATAAATGACATGAATAAAATAAATCATAAAAAATAAAGATTTTGAATCATGGCCGTCGATCGGCATCTCCGGCGATGGTACACGTGTCGAAATCTGATGTCCCCATCACCTAGGAATTAATCTGGACTCTAGAAACCCTTTTGTAAACAGAGAAGCGCGATCCTGCTAGAAGCTTAATCATCTTTTGACATACATGCTTAAGCCGTAGGTAAGGAATCAAGCTCCACCCTTCTTGACATTCTATAAAAAACCTATAGAAAACAGTGAAGACGTTGGTAGGTATAAGTTCTATTTATTAATTTATGCGTTCATTGTTTCTTTTTTTTTTTTTTTTTGAGACCAATGTTTACACATAAACTTGCTGAAACTTTTAGGTCATGTGAGCCAATGCATGATTATAAACACACCACATAATTTTTTATAATTCTTAAAAGGTCACATAGTTGTTTGTGATCTACCACAAGAAAATTATGTGGATCATATTTCATTAATTGTGAGGGCTTGAGATGTAGATACGATGTGGTTACAAATGGCATGAAGATAAAGATTAAACAAAATTTATCACAATATCAAAATACAGATGCGATGTATAATATGGTGGGTAGTAAGTTCAATAGGTCTCTCAAAACTTATAACAAAATTCAATTCCCAGAAAAGAAATAAATGCATGCTTGTAATTTGTATTTGTGAAATTAAAATATCAGTTTGTGTATGTGTATCATGAATCACAATGACGATATATTAGTTCAGATCATGTCTTAAGCAATTATGAAATCATAGGTAAATGATAAAATATATGTGTGTCAGCAATAGTAATCATATACTAATAATAATCATTTACGTAGTAGACTTGTTGGTAAAGTATTAGCTGGTTAATAACAATATTTCAGTTTCTGAGATGGCATTCCTTAGTTATAGCAAGGTGGATACATTTTGCCTATCAATTAGAGGTATAAACTACATATAATCATAATCAAATCACACAACTAACCTTATACGTTCCTTCTATTATCAAGGTCAACACCTGCCTTAGTAAATAAGGCAAATTTGTGAGTTTACCGTCCTCTGTAGGGATTTTATATGTTTTACCAACTTATAGGCACCCAACTAACCTTTTTATATAGATGTACTCATTCTCAACAAATAGTATAACCAATATTTTTGTGAGCTAGTCCAACCTTTTAATGTATATGCTCATTTCGTATCCCGTCTCTAAAAGTAAAGCCACTCATCCACCTAAGCATCCTCATCTCTGCAACACTTAATATTATGCTTCTCTTTTAATGGCCAGCATTCTGCACCATAAAACATTACAAGTCTAACCACCATTTTATAGAATTTTCCCTTAAGTTTGAGGGGGACTTTTCTATCACACAACAAGCCCGATGCATGCCTCCACTTCAAGCATCCAACTTGAATTCTACACATAATATCCCCATCTATTTCACCATCACTATGAACAAGTATAATATTAAAAATAATTTTAAAATAATAAGTCATTTAACTAGAATTTGTGTTTAAAATGATTAATATTAATATGTCCAGAGTCGGACATTGATGCCTTGTATCAGACATTGAGAGAGAAGACGACAATGCTGTTAAGAGTTAGACATCAATATTATGTAGTAAGTATCGGACGTCAATATCAAGAGGATATCTGTCGTGTCAATGTTGAGAGGGCGTTGGTCGTCAATGTTAAGAAGATGTCGTACAAAGATGAGCTGTCAAGTTGTGGGCATAAAAATTGCTAGTGTCGAGCATCAATGTCAATATAGTGTCAAATTTTGATGTTGAGGTGATTTGAAATGTCGATGTTGTAACGACGTCAGACATCGATATTGAGATGACATCAGACATTGTTGTGAAACCAAAGTCACGACCCGCCTAAGAGAAATGACAATGAGAATATTCAATGAATGGGGTATTGAGTACGGGCGATTCATTTAGTGTTGTGGATAGGAAATAAGAAATTTAGTTTTTATATTTTAAATAAATAAAATTTTAAATATAGGAAATTATATTAAAAAAAATATAAAATATTTCAGACATGTTTGTCGGACAAAAATGTCCAATTTGTGTTCAAATTTATATTTAATATTTTTTAAATTGAACACGTTTTTGGCGCGTCCGACATGTGTCGAACGAGTGTCAAATGCACGTCGTGTCAGATACGTGTTGGACATTGCACGTCTCTTTGAAGAGAAGTTTCAATGCATCATAGTCCCTCCATTTTGAGATTATTATATCTCAAGCTCCTTGTAGTGTTTTTCAACTTAATTTGTTACTTAGAAGTTACATTGGTGATCATCATCTAATATGTTAGCCTAAGTCTTGAGCTACTTGCTTGATTGCAGCCTATTTGGGGTCATTTGAGCCCAAATCTCGATCTCCATTGTAAGGAGGTCATCATGGCGATTGTCACCCATCCCACCATCCAATTACACCTAATACTACACCTTAGCCACCGCCTTCAACTCTTTAGGAGGAGCTTTATTAGGCCCTAGGGGAATCAAAGAACTAATATAAATTTATATTTTTATCAATGCATTTTTATATATTTTTTTTTCAATTTATTTGGGATTTATGGATTTATTAGGTTTTATTTGGAATTAAATTAGGATGAATTATCCTTTGGATAATTTTGGGTTTGAGCTTGAATTATATGGGTTTTGATTTAATTTTTCTGAAGGATTATATTTGATTTCAAATTACTTGATTTATAACACTATTTCTATAAATAGAGATTCTTGGTTTGTATTTGAAATCAATTATTGTGATTTTATGAATGAAAATATTGACGAGACCAATTATGACTGCTCTGTTCTCTGTTGTTCTAATTTGTGTATATGGATCACTCCAAATAGCCTACAAATAATTTCTCATTATTCTCTTATCTTTCTATTTGTGGCAATCAAAACTCCATCATTAAATACTGTACCATCTAGCATGATCTCATATTGTGGACATTAATGCCTATTCATCATCATTTTTATCTACTGATTTATCCTGCAGGTTTTATAGTTTACTCTTGTATAGTCATGCTCTTCGTGATTATCCTTGTTATTAAATTTGAGAAACCATATGGTCAAACAAACATGCTGATATATATTGGAATTTGCTCGCTTATGGGATCTCTTACGGTATGTTTCAGCAGCTAAAACTGTACTATTCGAGAAAAATTGTTCTATTTCTTTCTTTTATTCACTTTAGAATGTTCCTTTTCTTAAACAGGTAATGTGTATCAAGGCTTTAGGAATTGCCATAAAGCTCACATTCACAGGCATGAATCAATTTATCTATGCTCAAACTTGGTTTTTCGCTGTTGTTGCAGCTCTCTGTTGTCTCATGCAACTGAATTACTTAAACAAGGTAAATGAAGCTACTATTAGAATGTAGTATGAACGTTATTGCCTGAAAATATATTTTCTATTCAATATATATTCCCCTGAGGTTTCTTGCTTGATAATATAATTGAAATTTTCACTTTGCAAAGTGCATATCTTTTTTATTAAGTCTTTTATATGAGCGTCTAATCCAGCATACTATAACTGTACCTTTCAGTTTCCACATTGCCTTTTCTCTTTTGTTTCTCAATCTATTGTTTTGGGGGGCTTATCTTATTTTCAATCTGTATAGATAATACGCCATCTTCTGGTTTCTTTTTCTTCATAAAAATGAAGTAAACAAGACTACTTGTTAATGTAAAACAAAGTATATTTTATGCTTCATTTGGCTGCTGAGTTTTGAATAAGAAGGGAAAAGATGGAAAAACTGTTTTTAAGCCTTCATGTTTCAATGTAAGATATAACGAGGATTTAATGTACGCATCTTCTCTATTGATATTAATGTCAATCTTCAGTGGAAATATTGGAGCGTGGAATTGATTTTCTTATCAAGATGTACTTAGTTTTCTCGTTTAAAATTTTTTTCTCTATGAATGTGTTGGTGGACATTTTTATTACGTTTTTTTAGTGACATTTTTACCTAACTAAACCGTCAGGTGGACTGGGCCAAAGCATAATGTTTGGACTAATCACAGAATGGCCTAACCATCGAATGTACTTGATAACTGCAGGATGGATAGAAGAAGAATATAATACCTGCCTTGCATGGTCCTAACTGTGAAAATTTATAAACAAATAGTGCAAAAATGACTTAATTGCCTCCATTTGATTTGGAAACAGGAAATCTCATTTTATTAAAGTTCCTATTAAGGACTTGTGTAAAGGTCAGTTCGGCCTTGGATCACAATCTCATCTTAAAATATGAGCTATCCTCAGTATTTGTGTATCTCAGGAATTGTGTAGTGTTCCTTTGGGTCCAGTGCATCCTTCTTTCTTGGTATGGAGAGGGCAACAACAATCTATGGTGATTTCTTGACTATGGTTTAATGAAATCATGAAGCTCTCTCTTATTCTATATCGACATACCCTCTGAGTGGCTAGGGTTTCGTTACTGGACTGGAGATTTCATTGGTGCATATGAGAAGAAGGCTTGGTGGTGATGAGTAAATCTAATTTGAGAGATTAATTTTGATATTTCTTCTTTGTTTATGAGGGGGTGTAGCACTGATTGTTCCTTTCATTGTGGAATACCTCTTTTGGCCTATTTAATAGTAGATCAAATCTATCTCCTATGCCATAGGCTTAAGCTTGGTTAAATGCAAAGCACATAAATTTTGGTATCTTTTGTGTTATGTTTTCTCTCTTTTGTGTTGGTTTATGGTGTGATTCCTGTGATGCTTCTAGTTAAAGGTATTTGGTTCCTTCATTATAACAAATTAGTATCAGAGCACAACTTTGAGATCGAGGGCTATGAGGGACAAAAGAACTAACATGTGTGGTGTTCTTGTCTAAAAAGGTCAAATGAAAGTACTCATAGGTGTTCAAAGATGCCAATGATGATCGGTGAAGATGAAAAATACAAAAGATGGATGAAAATCACTTATGATGATCCAATTGACGAAATGGGTTTTGATACTGATAGAGGTTTAGAGGAATTCACCGCAAAAGATTAATCGCTCAAGCTGGAGTCATGGCTAAAAGCACATTCAACAAACTATATCAGAAGAAGAGAATATATTTGCTTAACATGTTGGAAAATATACAAATCAAGTCATTTTTTAATCAATTTACTTCAAATATTTATGATTTGTCTAACTTTGATGTGACTGTGGACGATGACAATTAGATTTTATTATTGTTGTGCTCTTTTCATTTCCCTTATGAGCATTTTTTTGACACTGCTACATAGAAAAAATACCATAAGACTAAAATATATAAAGAACTCACTTTAGTCAGAAGTATGATTTTTAAGATCAAAGCGTGTTGAAGAAAAGTAGGATGAGGGATTGTTTTGTGAGAGGTAGGCCATTAGAGCAGGAGTATACCTCTAAAGGCAAATTTTTGGTGAGGACCAAGACTTATTTCTATCATCAAACAGAAAGACAATATTAATAGAGATATATGGTATTGAAGAAGAGGGAGCAACATAGATATGACAATCATCAAGAGAATAAGTAAACAATGCAAACATGACTAATATGGATTCAAGTAATGTTCATTCTGGGATAACAAGTTACAAGTAGAAGGATTAGTAAGTACTTGACTCATCATATTCTGTTATGTGTATCATGTTAGGCGTTAGTTTTTAGTTATAAATCATGCAATAGGCCTGCATATATTGAAAATACTGTTGTGTATAGGATTATAGGACTGGGAATTTTTTTGTATCAGGATAAATTATGTTTTATAAGATTTTGGTTGGGGTGAGATATGCACTTTATATGAAAATGAATCTTATATTGCTAGGTGCTATATTGGTTGAGGGTACAATTTTTCTGGAAATGTTGAGGTCCTTTAAGGATATTTGGTTGTCTTGGGAACAGAACTGAGTCAAAGGACTCATATATTGCAAGGTACAACTTCAAGCGCTGCTTCAGCTATTTTTTTTTCTGAGGCAAGGCATCACACATTGGGGAAGAAAAGGAGAATTAGTTTCCTAATTTTAGGAAAAATTTTGATATAGTATTTTCTTTACTTTTTTGTGTTAATTTATATGCATCATTTTTGTTATTGATATCATTTCAGATTCAAATTATTTGACGCTCTCATTACAACTTATTGATCCACATGAACATTATATTATATACATCAAAAGAGGGTCCTACTCCATAATATTTACAAGCTTATGACCTCCAAAAAAAGGTCAAGTTAATTGGCCTTTTATGGCTTATCCAATATGATATTGCTGTAAATTGCAAATGTAAATGAAATGGATGGTATGGGAAAAGGAATAGATAACGCATGACATTATTCATGCTTTTACGCTGAGAAAATAATCAGAATTTAATAGAAATTCTACAATGACCTGTTATAATTAATTAAATTTAGGAGTTTCCATATGACACATACCATGAAGCTCTTGTTGATGATCCAGATTGTTAATCTGGACAAATTTGACTAGCAGGACACAATATTTTAGATAATGTGGATACAAGATAGGCCATTTTACCATTGCTCTTTTAATGCTTGAGAGTACGGCCAGCTTTAATCATATACAGAATGTTCAGAACCAAAAGAAATCTTTAAGTTTAGTCTCCCTCTCTCTCCTCTTAGATAATGTTCTTTAAATGAATTTTTACCGTGTTTATGCAGGCATGTACGTAAGCATCTCTCTGTTTCTTTTCTGGGGCTTTTTGTGGCCTTATACATCATCAAAACGGATACTAGACCTGAATATTCAATTTTCCACTATTCTATGTAATCTTTGTACCCCCTCTTTTCCCATTCAGTTATCCCAGCCATCCAAAATGAATTCAGAATCAACTCAAGGACATCAACTTTGCAGGAAAACATATATTTTAGATGAAATTAGTTACACTTGCCCAGCCCACCGATGCTTAGCTTGGTTGGTGGGCGTGCTCGGATGGGAACCCCCCATCCCAAGTTCGATTCCCCTCGAGCGGCAATGCCCCTTCAATGGGGGCCACTAAGCGCCGGCTGCGAGTATTCTGTCATTTTGCCACACTAATGTTCCGTTCATGCTACAAATAAAAAGTATTTTTTTATTTTGAAGGATATCATTAGTCTTGTACAATCTGAAGTTCTTTGGACACATTAATCCTCTTTTGTGCAATGCCTCTGCAAGCGATTATTGTTTTTTAGAGCTCATTATCTTCAAATTAAACGAATCCAAACATAAGATGTTTACCCTTTGTTCTTAAAAATTTCATAATGCTTTTGCTCAGCCAGTTTTAACATGATTTTATCATTTGTGCAGGCGCTGGATATTTTCAACACCGCTGTTGTATCACCTGTCTACTATGTGATGTTCACTTTGTTCACTATCTTTGCTAGCATGATTATGTTTAAGGTAACCATAGCTAACTCTCATCCCATAAAATATGATTATTGAATCAAAGATTATCTAGAAGCCATCAAAGTTTTTCAACTCTATCACTTATATGGAGAAGATAACCTAACTCCAAAGGGTATTTGATGAGAACCAAACTCTATTGAATATGTGAAGATCACTAAAAAGAGAATATGTGAAGATCACTAAAAAGAGAATATGTGAAGATTACCAAATTCTTCTTACTCTCATTTTCTTTCAGCATGCAAAAACACTAATTTCAGCCTCATCTCTTTTTTGTTTCCATTATTTATTTCTAATGCATCTTTCAGATGCTCAACTGCTTTGTTGTTTGATCAAATAAATTGATAATTGTGTTGTGTTGGTCATCCAGGACTGGGACTCTCAAAATGCAACCCAAATAATTTCAGAAATCTGTGGTTTTTTCGTAATTCTCTCGGGAACTTTACTTCTCCACATGACCAAGGATACGAGTGACACTTCTAACTCCGAGCAACCCATTCTATCTGAAACTGAGCTCCAAAACCCTTAAAACTCTATATATAATTGTTCTGTGGAATTTTGTTCTTCACATCCCCATATCTCACTTAACAGTAAACACTTTGACGATTTTCTGCATAGGGTAAAAAAGAGCAGGTTTACAGCCAGAAAGACAGAAAACTTCACTGTAAGCAGTTTTTTTTGGGGTTTATACAAACGCAGAATAGGATAGCTGTGAGTTTATTGTTCTTTGTAACTGATGTACATAAACCATACAATTTTATCTAAGAGTTTTCAATTTTGGTAACACAAATATCCGCACACAACCAGAAGGTTCTTTCTGGATAGCTATATTGTAATTTAACAGAGATGATATTATCTGGAAAGAGATTATTATTTTTTTATTTTTAATTATAAGGCGTATGTTGCCATTTCTGAAACTGTATTGCTTGGCATATAATGAAAGCGAATATTTTTGTACTATTAGATTTTTTTGCAGGACATTTAAGTCAATAAAGTTTAAACTCAAGACCTCTTGATTGATAGACAGGTCTCTCAATCAATAGATCACGATGAGCTGAATACTTTTAGGATTTTCACCATCACCGGTATATCTCAGTTTTGCAGAAACTGATTACTAAAAGGAAAGAAATTATTATGTGCGGAGACCAGATGCAGAATTTAGTCCGGAAACCAATCAAAATGCGCCACGTCAGCGGCACCGAGCGTATGGATGACGTGATGCATTTTGATTGGTCTATGGATGACGTTGAGCGTCAACACAAAATAATTAATCATGAAAGGGAGGGAGCAGTTTCACAGAAATACGGCCCCAAAATTCATTACCAAGGTCAAGATGGTTATAAAGCTGAGAGTTTGACATCAGATGTACATGGTCTTCAAGATTCCACAATGAAACAAAAACACTAGAAGCTTCTATAAAGAGAAGCAGGATAGCCCTGAGGAGATTATAAGGATCAGATGGCATTCATTTCTAAGCAAGAATAAGAGCTAATATCTGATTAGGACATTTGCAACAGAACAAAAATACCAACTGCTTACTGATTAATTCCCATTTCTGTGCTTTATTCTCTACACAGCAGCTTTGAGAAAGAACATTCTGCTTTACGCTCCGAAATTGCAGAGCCGAATGAACTCGTTATCATAATCAACATACTTTGTCCAGAGTGGCCTAAATTGGTTCATACCAATATCAAGCCATGGCTTCATATTTCCATTAAAATGAACAACTGCAGCATTCTGAATCTCATCCATGCTTATACTTGGATTATAACCCAGTCCCAGCACATGCCAGGATTTGTCCAGCGGCTTTGTCGTGGAGTAAAATGTGATCAAACCTGGAGGCAAAGTCCCCAATTTCCACAAGGTACGATTCTCATTCTGCAAAATAAATTAAATTTAGTGACCTTCAAAGTTGACAACATCAATATAAGGGCATCTCCAACCGAAAATCTCATTTTTCATTCCAAAATGCCGTGAAATTAAAAAATGTTGTGATTCATTTCCAATTGAACTCTATTTTGCCCCCTTTAGCAAAGGAAACGGTCGTTCTCTTCTTCCGTGTGTTTCTTCGACAAGTTCGGTAGAGATAGAAAAATAGTGAGGATGAATAGTGCAACGCCAATATTGACGTCCCACTGTTCATCCGCAACCAAACAGCGGAAGTTTTACTGTTCGGCTGGAGCTCGCGAGCGAAGCCATTCAAGCGTTTGGAGTTTGGTTGGAAATGCCATTGAGAAAAAATTGAGCCCAATAACTTCATATACACATTTATAAATCACCTATGTCAATTTTCCACTCTCGCTCTTATAATTTGAGCCATCAGCACCAAAAAGAAAAAAACAGAAGAGGCTCACTTACCAAATTCTGCCAGTAATGGTACTGCTCAGTGCACTTCTCCTTCCTCCATGCATCCAAATCAAAGAAATTCATCCCATAAGCCCATCCGCATGCTTTCGGATCGAACTTCTGCTTGATCAGCGGGTGTGAGAAATTCATATACTGTGCATAACGATGAAACGATCCAAAGCAAGTTTCCACGGCACCATTAACCTTTCCATCCATATCAATCTTCCACAAAGCAGTCACATCCTTCTGCACCACCACATCATCATCCAAGAACAGAATCCGGTGCAGCTTAGGGTACATCTCTGGAAGATAAAATCTGAGATGATTAAGCATAGACAAGTACTTTGGATTCCTAAACTTCATATTGGTTGTGTCCTTGGTCGCATTCTCGAGCTTGTTCTCAAAGTAGAACCTCTGCAAGTTGGCTGACTCAAGCTGCCGGAGAACAGGGACGTAAGAGGAGTTGAGGAACTTATAATCCTCAAAGGCACGGACCTCTATATGGGCGCCGGCATAGTCCTTGAGCTTAAACATGACCTGCATCGCACCAAGGTTCATCCGATCAGTGACGACGTGGAAGACGTGCTTCGACGGATCCTTAGCGTTCTTCACGGCAGAATTCAGGACAACAGAGGCGGCGAGAACGTTGTCAGAGAAGATGGCATAGTGATAGAGCCGAGGGTTCTCAAGTGCGGGCGGCGGCGATTCTGGGTCGCCGTAGCGGTCGGAATGGGAGATCCGCTCCTCCATCAGACGCATTGCAAGGCAATGAAGGCTCTTGGGAATGGATTTGGCCGCAATCAAGCTGGAGAAGGCGCCCTGCTTCTTGGCCTTAGTGAGCTGCTCGTTGACGGCAAAGATCGTGTCCTTGAGCTTTTGGATCTTGAGCTGGTTATCGAAGGATTCCTTGGCGTCGGTGATGAGGGTCCGGGCGGCGCGTATACGGTCCTTAACATCGCGCTCGAATCGACGGAGGGAGGGCTCGTCGATAGGGCTTACATCTTCAAGGAGATGACGGTGGTCAGAGATGAGGAGGGAGAAGTTGCGGGAGATTTCCGCAAAGAGGCGGAGCTGCTTGGAGTTCTCGAGCTTGAGCTTGCGGGCGTAAGAAGCGTAGGCGGAAGCGAGACCGGCGTGGTCGGCGGCTTGCTTCCGGATCTGGTCAATGCGGACTCGAAGGGGGTCAGTTTTGACGGCGAGGACTCGGCGGTGAGGGAATCGGAGGTTTAGAAAGAATCGATCCGTTGAGATGTTGGCAGAGGAGAAGGAGAAGGTGGAGGCGGCGTTGCGGGCGGAGTGGAAGGGGACAAGGAAGAGGGTTCCCCAAACGAGGCATATGGAGACGGCGACGGCGAGGAGGAGAGAAGATCGAAGCGACAAGTTAGGGTTTGGATTCGAAAGCCGGTGAGGGGTTTGTGCCCAGATCGCCATTGCCAGGTTCTGATCTCCGATCTCTCTCTCTTCTCAGTCCTATCTTCACAGTTTAGAGCATCGGCTGTTCAATAAAAAAAAAATCTGCAAATAACTCACTCTGATTTATGGTTTATGCTTCCCTCCATTGAAAAATCTATAATTTTAAATTTTTTATTTTAGAAATAAGTATGATTGTCAACATAATAAAATTATCATTCACAAGTAATATTTATGTTCGTAAAATAATTTTTTCACATGAAATTAAATAATTTTGCCTCAACATGACTCACAAAATTAATTTAATTTAAATCTAGATTCCATATATATTCAAGTTTTGGAGAATTTTTTATATAATATATTAGATATTTTGGAGTAGAAAAACTATATTATCACTAAAGCCCTTTAGGGGATGTTTGGTTGCTTGTATTTAGATAGTGCCCTAAGATAAATATGGGGGTTTTAAATTTATTTGTATTTGGTATGGTATAAAATAAATGTAAAGTAAATGAGCAAAGTATTTAAAATTCCTTAGATGGTCTATATTTGGTGTATTCCAAACTTGCTTAAATCGGGGTGAGTTTCGGATACCAAGCTCTATAATGTGGGTAGGGTTGCAAATGAACCGAGCCGAGCCGAGTATGTGAGTGTTCATGTTTGTGTTCATTTAATATCAGCTTGTTCAAGTTTGGTTCATGTTTGTTCGAGCTTTATTGTTTGTGTTCATGTTTGGTTCATTTAAATTAATTAGTGTTCATGTTCGGTTCATGTTCAGTTCATGTTCGTTCGTTTAGTGCTTATCGAGCTTGTTCGCAAACATATTGAATGAATTTTTTTTTTAAACTATCAAATAAATATGTTCATGAACATATCTATGAACAAACACATTTATAATAAAAGCAATTGTCTATGTAACAAAGGCAATGCTTATTTATAGTTATTAATTTTATAGTCAAATATTAATTATTTTTATCTAGCTTATTTACGAGTTCAAAATCGAACACAAATCAAGATTTTATCGAGCTTAATGTCGAGCTTGTTCACGAACTTCAAATGATGTTGTTCGCGAACATAAATGAGCCGAACGCATTAGTGTTCAAGTTTGTTTATTTAAGAATCGAGTATTTAAAATATTGTTCAAGTTTGTTTCTTTAGCTAATTAAACGATCACAAACGAGATTTAATTGAACCGAACAACGAGTAGCTCGTCGAACGTTTGATTCGCTTGCAGCCCTAAATGTGGGGACAAGGCGCGAGACTCTTTGTGTTCGTGTTCTTCTTCACGAAAGAAATCCAAGAATGCAAGCTCAGAGTGTCGTTCTTCCTCATAAAATTCCGCTCCCGTGCAAACCTATTGTGCTCGTGTGCGTGCTCGTCTGTCTTCCTCATCGGGTGCATGGTTTATCACTCGCGAATTCTAGTTGTTCAGATGCGTGCTCGTCCATCTTCCTCTTCGGGTGCATATATGGTTTATCGCTCGTGTAGTCCAGCCGTCCGGATGCGTCTCGTGAAGTCCTGTCGTTCGTTCTCTTCCTAGCTTTGCTTACTAGGGTTCGTCTCTTCCTATCTTGCATCTTAGTTGACTTGTTATTACAAGAGATGAAAAGATTGGATCGTTCTTCTGTGCTCTCATGAAGTCCAGCTGTCCTGTGAATTTTGAGATGAAAAAAATTGCATTTTGCTATAATGGAAACTATTTTTCACTTGAAATCTTTGGCATCAGTCATTTGATTGGCTCTTATTCACTTTAATTCTATTTTTCACTTGAAACCACGAAGGCTTCGTTTGGAACGGCTTTTTTATTGCTTTCTAAAATAGATTTAGTACTATTTTTTTTTTATTTTTGTATTAAAACTTCGTTTTAGAAATCAGTCAAAAGGCCGTCCCAAATGAAGCCGAAGTCCACCTGCTCTTTCTCACTTTAATTTTGAAGAAAGGAATATATTGCAAAGAATCGGACAATGATACGTTCTTTCCTCTAGGAATTTATGGAGTTTAAGGTTGGATGAATGTGTAAAGAGTTAGGAAAATGATTTGTGTTGTAAAAAAATGTTAGCACTTTGAGTTATAATAGCTAGATATTTTTGGAGTTACTTTGTGTTACATATATAAACATTTTGAGCTGTAATTTCTTCATTTGTATTTTGGATTTATGAAACATTAATGGTAATGTTAAGTATGTTTATAGCAATATTAAATTTACTCTAAGTTTGATTGCTCATTTAGTAGTATTATTATCATTTCATTTCAATAGTATACTTTACTTCAATGCTGCTTATCATACTAAACATCTCCAAAAGTATTCAAAATACACTACTTCTATTTTACGGTGTATACCACACAAAAAAAAAAAAAAAAAAAAAAAAAAAACAGTTCTCATGCATTTACTTTGCAGACAATCAAATAGTTCCGTAGTATACTAAATATAATGCATTTACTTTACATTACATTTTTTTTCAAGCAATTAAACAGCTCCTTAGAGAGATTTTATAGGACTCATAGGAAGGGAACATTTTTTTAAAAAAATTGGATTTTAATATAGATGTCGTGCTTGCTTATTCACAGGTTTTGTTAGCACCCGATTGCTAGGCCTCCCAACTACGAAATTTTATTAGGTGCGGAGTGCGGACGGGGTGAGAACCGTTCGCACAGACACAGGGTACCAAGCGGTACCCAGTGGTACCGAGTGGTACCGAACGGTACCGAGCACGCTTTTATACTAGTGTGCGGACGTTTCTCCTGTCTGCACTGCGTATCTAATAATTTCTCCCCACCTACGTGCATATGGATATATTTTTTGTTCTAATCTTCTATAAAAATATTGAGCTCCTATTGACTATTACTGATGTTATGGATTATTCAAATTTGTTGCTTATGCATGCACAAATTTTTATTCAGTGCTAAGATTATAAATTCTCTATCTATCATAATAAATTTTCTAACAATTAACAAATATTATCCATGTGAGTTATATTCTTGTCTAAAACTCATAAATATATCAATGACTTATTATCATGAAACTCTTATTACTTTTCATGCTTTCTCCATCAAATATATAACCTTCCAAAATTATTGGCATGCGTATACTACAAGTACATATCATTCATCCAAAGATTTTAAAAAAATAAAGCTCTGAATTAGCAAAAAGTATTACACGCAGAGTCCAATACATTTGTACTCCAATGAGATTTCATCACGTCACTTATATACAGTAGCGTATACAATACATTTATACACTATAAATAAGTTATACACACTACTGTGTATAAATGACGTGACGAAATTTCATTGAAGTCCGCATGTAATAATTTTAAGGCATAAATTCATGCCAATTAATTATGTTGAAATTGAATCACTAAAATAGGCCATGGTTGGTTGAAATGACACTCCAATGGGCCTAATAGCAAATAAAGCAATATTTTGGGAGTATAAAAATGTTCCATTTCACTGATTGATGTCTCCTAAAGCATAGACATGAAGAAGCTAAGAAGCTGTGATGTAGAGAGAATAAAGTTAGATTGTAGCAGCTTTTATCTAATGCTATAAAATGAGTGCTACTTTGGCGTTATCTATCTAATCTATATGGAAAAATAACTACAAATTACGTGGGTGAATCAACTAGTGAAAATCACTTATTAGTGCTTTTCCATAAGCTCAGCTCTGTTATTTTAGGAATAATAAATATATTCATTCAATCAACACATCAAAATATATATATATATATATATATATATATATATATATATATATATATATATCATATTTTCTCAATTAGAATTATTTCAAAATAATCTTCAAATTATTTGTGTATATATGATCAGTTTAGTCTCATAGTATCATGTTGCCTTAAGTTAGATTTGGTTTGGAATGAATTTTTTGTTATTTTTTAAGTCAAAATTTTTGTACAAAATTAAAATTTTTGTACTAAAATTCTGTTTAAAAAATAATAAAATAAGTCATCTCAAACGAAGCCTTAAGTTTGGGGCTGCTTTTTTATTGCTTCTTAAAACAATTTTTTAGTACAAAAATTAAAATTTTTATACTAGAAAGTTGTTTTAAGAAGCAACAAGAAAGTCGTCTCAAAGAAGCCTAGTCTCTTGACGATATAAAATTAATTTAAAATAACTCCTCATGTTATAATTGTAATACAAAATTGATCACAATTCAGACTCAACTGGATCATTTAGGATCAAATTTGTATAATTGATGGACTAAATTGATGCTACGTTATAATTATGAGACTGGATACGTCATCAAAAATTGCCTTGATCGAGCACGAATCTCGAGGCATATTCAAATTGAAAATTTTCAAAATCAGATTTGGGATCATCTAGATTCCAATTTCAGCAAACTTATAATCAAATTGAACATCTCAAAGGAACGAACAAAATAGCACCAAAATTGGTCCAACTCCAGCCCAAATGGGTTCGAATCGGGGGGCTCGGACCAAGAGCCCATGATCTCTGAATTCTGACATTGTTAAGGCATTTAAACAGTTGAAAAACTCTCTACGATCGGAGGAATTAATCAATATGAGCTATTCGATGGAGCACTCTGAACCTGCCCCGGATCTTCTCTAGATTTATGGGGTGTGCAACTCATGAAAATCTATAAATAGACCCCCACTCTCTACATGAGGGGGACCTTTGGCTGGAGATTTGAGAGAGCTCTGAAGCTTCAAGGGCTCTAGCATCACGGCCCGGACAGCCGCCTGCCGCTGGACCACCGCCCGGCCGCCGCCTGTCGCCGGACCTTTGCTCGGCCGCCACCGGCAGCCGGACTTCAGCCCGACCTTCGTCGGACCCACCGCCTGGCCGCCCGCCCACCACCGGACCTTCGTCCAAACCGCCACTCGCTACTAGTCTTCAGCCCGACCTACGTCGGACCACCGCCTGGCTGTCGACCGCCGCCGAACTTCAGCCCGACCTACGACGAACCACCGCCCGGCCGCCGACCGCCGCCGGACTTCAGCCCGACCTTCGTTGGACCACCGCCCGGCCGCCGACCATCGCCGGTCAGCCGCCAGCCCCGCCGGACTTCTGCCTGACCTTCGTCGAACCACCGCCCGGTCGCCGACCATCGCCGAAGCACCGCTCGGCCGCCGACTGCCGTTGGACTTCAGCCCGGCCATCGCCGGACCACCGCTTGGCTACCGTTCACCGCCAGACCTTCGTCGGATCGATCATTGTTAGCCAAAATTCTGCACAAAAGCCGTCGGATTTTCGTCCGACCATCATCGATCCTTTGACTAGCTCTTCAAATTACTGTAATTTGACCACCTCTAAATCGAGGGACGGGTCAACCCTTTTAATTCACTAAAGTTTAGTGGAATCTTTTCACCTGGGCGAGGCCCCGTGGTTTTTCCCTCTTCGGGTTTTCCACGTAAAAAAGATCGGGTGTCTTGATCTCTCTCTTTCTGCTTGTGTGCTGGATCTTCGTACAATGCTAAGATGCTAAACTTTCATTTTTCTCTATCGTCGTGAATATTCCTGGACGCAACAAGACTAAAATGATCATATTCGAATAGTTAAGGAATTATTTTGAAATTTAACCCTTTCTCATTTTTAAAGGAGAAGTGTAAAAAAAGAAGTTTGAAGCCAAAATCTAAGTGAATTTATATAAATGGTCATGAAGGTCAACTATTTTTATTGAACTTCATTAAGGGAAAAATAGTAGTTTCATGCTTTGGAAGAAAATAAGATTTGTCTTGCAAACATGTTTAGTATTAATCACTAAGAAATATTTTGTTGTTTGAAAAAAAAAATATTGCTTGTATACCTTTGTACTTAGAGGCATGCATTTGATCAATTTGATTTAAGGATTAATTCAACAAATTCTCTTTTAGAAATTAAAGTTGATTACATTATTTTCTAAATTGAATGAATTGACTTAAAACTTAGTTCGATTTATTTGATTCAATTTTGAATGAATTAAAAAAAAGTATTTGTGGAATTAAATGGTCAAGGTCAATTAATTGCCATCACATATCAATTTTTAATTTTCTTAATTTAGAAGAAATAAAAACTGAATAAATAGATGAAAATAAAAGAATCTTAAAATTTCACCACATAACTAAACTAATAATTTAACAATTTAATGGAACACACCAAATCAAATTGGTCATGTTTTATTCTTTAATTTTATCCTAACAATGTTGTTCTTTGGCTGTATCATGATAATATAATCATCGGTCTTTATGTAACGTCCGAGCGCATGTCGAGAGGGGTGATAGGTATAACTTTTGGAGGATAAACAATGATGATAGTCAATGTTAATCGGGGACAAAAGATGACAGTCAAACAATAACCATGGAGGGCTATCACTAAAGATTAAGGAGAAACATAAACATGTGAAATCCTAAAGATTGCTCATTAAGGTTCCAAATAGAAGTAAGATCTCCAATACTTTTTAAAATTTTAAATTCTCCACAACAAAAACTCATTTTTAAATATATAAAAACATGACTTATTTATAGATTTTTAGTGGGATGTAGTGTTACAGTCATTTCCATAAAAAAATATGAATATTGCATTGAACAATTTTTTTATATCCTCTTTTATTTTATTTTATTTTATGAGCATTTCAACGCCTTAAAGATATTGGAAATGATAAATCAATGACTATTAAGTTTGTCATGTTGTTGAGATGTCTTTTTTACTATATTGTCACATAAATTAGAGGACATTTAAACCATCAAATAATCTTAATTGTACTTTTCAAAGCTTGATTTAAGCTCATTTAGACTTAGATCCAAGATATATTAGAATTATTAAATTATTCTCATCTCATGGTCTCATTAATCAATTCTTCAATTTTTTGGCCCAAATACTATAATGCTTTTTGATATAAAATTTGCATCAAAATTTGCACATGATTAGATAATCTCTCAGGTGATATATAAGTTGCTGCTCTATTTTCAAGAATGAAAATCTACAATTTTGTTAAACTCCATTTCTAAAAAACTTGGGATGTAAAATTGAAAGGTAGAGGAAATTCTAAGGTGTGACTATTTCCTGACCCATTAGAATTGTGAAATAAATTATCCTCATTGATTATATTTTTACCTTTCAATAGAGTTGACACATATTTTGTGATGAATTACTAAATAAATTTGCTAGGAATACTAAAAAATGGTTATAAGATAACTTTATAGGCTGCTCAACTTGAGATGTGCTAAGAGATAATTGATCATGTTAATCACATATAGATATTCTTTCTTTAATAAACATCTCATATGCAATCAAGTTTAAAATCTTAGTCATCAGCTTCAAGGACTCAACATGAAAGAAGTTCAACAAATTTCCACCCTCAAGTATTCACTTATTTGAGAAATTCTCATTTCTACTTTTGAATGTTGATATTGCACCTTAAGCTCCCGATTTATGGTATATATATTCTCTATTGAAGCACTATCAATATATTGAAATTAAAAGCAAAGGAGAACCCTCAAGAAAAGCATGGATGTTGGATAAAACAGCAAAGAAAGTAAAAAAAAAAAAGAAGAAGTCATATTTTAGTAGAGTAAACCCTAAGAGATATTTATCACTAAAGAGAGAAGATTAAATAACACATTTAATGAGTGTCAAAACATCATAATTGCATGAATCATGATTATGAATTAGATAAAATAGTCTTAGAAAAGTGACTCTTTTGATATGGCTAAGGATCTATCTAGGGGTTTCATATGTAAAGAAAGGAAGAGGGGAAGAAGGAGAAAGTGAACATTCAAGTCATTTTACCCCACTAATGTAAGAGCTAGGTATTGCAAAAAATATCTTAGAGAGAATGAATAAAAAAAATAATATGGAGAAAAGAGAAATCTACACCCAAGATTTTTTACTGGCTCAACCTTTTTAGTTTGTCCATTATATGGACATAATGAGTTCAAGCTCCCTCAACTCTTACACTCCCAATTACATAGTGAGTTCATTTCTCAATGATTCATTTTAAAGATAAAAGAGGGGTATTTATGAATAGTTAGGTGGCTAAGAAGTCATTAATGTTGTGGTGGTGAGGAAATCTATGATTATGTGGCATGGTTCTATTGAATTTCCACTCCTTAGGATGTAAGAGGAAATCAATGTTTGTCCTCTTGAGGAGTATGGTGGATCAGATCATGGAATATTTGTTAAGCTAAAAGAAGATCAAGTGTTAGATTATAACTATAGGACAATCAAGTGGAGATATAATAATTGGAATATAAGACTAACATATGAGAGCATGGGCAGCATGGATCACCAATATTCCTAGAGATGTGGATGATATGGAAAACTATCATTATAACATGTCAAACATTCTTAGAACAAAAATATGTCATTTAAGAAGTGTCCATATGAAAGATCCATTATTTTTAAGACTTATCATGATGATTGTTGAGGTGCAGCACTAAAACAAGAAATTTTAGAAGATTAAAAAGATTTTGATAAGAAGGATATAAATATGATCATATTTTGAGTTTGATAGATGAAAATTAGATATATGGAAGTTGGTGCTACATTATTGTAAGTCAAGGATCTCCTCTAGATATGATTAGGATTGTTAGCTAGATAAGGTTAAACTAATAGCCCAAGAAGCAGACCAAACTTGGTTAATATCTAATAAGATAAAAAATAGATCAATGTTGACTTTTAAAAGTCTCAAAGTTAGACATGACTTGGAGAGCATTAGATATAAGTTAGTTTGAGATCGATATTGATAGGGGGTTTACATCAACACTCTAAAGTGACATAGTGACGAAGGAATGTCTCAAAGTGCATCCTAAGTTGTTTTCCTCCAACCTCAATTTAGAGGATCAACAAATCCAATCGATCAAATCATAACTAATCTCAACATCAACCTAGATCAACTATTAGTTAACTCAACAATGGTCAAAGATCACTACAATATATAACATAGTGAAGAAATAAAAAACAACTATGAAGGTTAATCAATCAATGGTAACTTTAATGGGTCACTGTCATTGATAGTATAAATATATGATATTGAGCAAATTTTTTTTTTTTTTTAGTTTCTCCTCATCTTAATGTGCTTATCATGTAAGGATCACATTGGGTTTGGTTGTTATATTGATTCATTTCTCATGACGAGAGTTTCTCTCAAACTAGAAACATATGAAGAGACATCCATGAGTCAAGATTAGGTCGAATGTAAGAAAAAAATTATTAAGAGGTGTTTGGTTTGCTGAAAAAGATTTTGGGTGTTTAATTTGATTAAAAATTATTAAGGCCGGGTTGATTAGCAATAGGTGGCATGTGGGCATCAGCAAGTCAACAATATTGTTAGCTTGCATTGATAACAAAATTCTCTCAAAAAAGAGAGTAAAAAAAAATTACTAAAATTTATATTATATATATATATATATATATATTCATCAAATTAAATACCCAAAATCTAAAATCTCCTATATTTTAAATATTTACCATCCCCTTACCAGCAAACCAAAACTCTCAAAGCCTAAAAACAAAAATATGTGAAGGCGTTTTTCTCGGCGGACAAATTACAGAAAGAGATATGCTCACCAGAACGAAGATATGGCCTAAAATTTCAACGAAATTAATTTAAAAAAAAAAATCTCTTTTCGCTCTGTCAAATCTGTCATATCATTGCACAGAAAGAAACGCCATTTTCATCCGTTTCTATGAATATAAAGGAATTTGTATTCAAAATTGCTAGCAATAAAACGCAAAATTTATGCTATAATACTATAAAAAATAATGAAAATTTATAAGTTCAACGAAATTAATTTTTTAAAAAAACTTTTTGATTGCATAATTTTATAAAGATGATTATGATATTATTATAGAAATTAATTTTTTTATATTATAAATATATTATTTTCAAAGTAATTTCAAGAAAACATGATAAAAAAAATTTAAAACTATGATAACAATTTGAAAAACAAAGCAAAAAAAAAAAAAATCTATTTTAAAATTCTTAGGCTTTGTTTAAAGCAGCTTTCTTATAACTTTTAAAAATAAAATTTTAGTATAAAAACAATTGAATTAAAATTTTATTTTTTAATAAAAAATTACTTTAAGAAATAATAAGAAAATTATCCCGAATAAAACTTTAGGAATATAAATTAATAAAAAAAATCTTATATTATATCATTCTATTATTTATTAACTAAATAAATTTATCTTTTTAGATATTAAATAAAAGAAAAAATATGCAACCAAATGAAAAGTAATTAAACGAAGACAATACGATCGAAATTATTTGTAATATCATATACATCTTAACATACTATACTGAACATGGAGATTTGTCCTCTGTCACTATGGCGATTTTTAATTGCTAAGCGTCTAAGCAGAACAATCATTTAGTGGTTTTTCTTCCTCCTTCCTGCTCTGTGAAACACAGCCATTCCCTTCAAAGCCATGGATATCTTCACCAAGCTTGGTCTCCCCACTCCCAAATTCATCTTCCCGGCTGACAATTTCAATGCCTGCAAGCAACAAAGCTGCCCAGATATCCCTTCTTCTGCATCATCATTATCTTCTTCTTCTTCTTCTTCCTCTTTCACTTTTGCCTGCACTGCTTTCTTAGTATCCTTCTCCTTCCTATTAAGCTTCTCAGACTTCCCTGCATCAATCTCATAAGCCTCCCAGAGCAAATCCATCTCCTCGGCGCCTTCAACGACCTTCCTCTCCTCACAAAGCTTGTAGGTCATCCTCTCCTCGAAGAGCTTGCAAGCCAGAGTCCTCTTCCACTCTTTGTCCTTCCTCATTGAGCCATCTCTTTGAAGGATCTCTGATGGTCTGCGGCTGTGTTCTTTTCGGCTTTGAAGAATGGTTTTGGTGTTGCTTTCTTCCTCTTTAAGATGTTTGTGATCCGAGCAATTCTTCTCCTCTGTGTTCTCACTCAAATTATCTGCTCTGTCCTCTTTATGTTTGGCATCTTCCAAAAGGTTGCAGTTTTGAGAAAAACTTTCTGGTTGATTGATTTGGTTACCTGAGCTACAGTCATCGTTTGGCTCCATTTGGTAGGAACAGAGCTGGGAATCGACAAAAACGATCGAACAGATCTGCTCTATTAAGCCACATTTGGCTTCATCAGCAACAAGTTCAGCCCGGAGACAGTTGAGGACTGCACTGCAAGTGGTTACAGGGAATTCAGGGGAGGCAGCAGGAGAGTCATGGAGATGAAAGGTGACAGTGAGGAGGGCAAGGAGGAGAAGGAAGGTGGAGAAGAGGAGGGGGTAGAGGAAGAAGAGGAGTTTGAGGAGGTAAGGGGAGAGGAGAAGGAGATAAGCTAAGATAAGAGGGTGAGAAACTAAGAAAAAGCAAAGTGAGAGCAAGTCATGGAGGAGGAGAGTCAAGAGAGAGGGAAGGTTGTCAGTGGAGCAGAGATGTTTCATACCTTCTTGACCAATTCAACTTTCTCTTCCTCGAGGTGGGGAAGAGAAGAAAGTAAAGAGAGAAGAAGCAGGGAAAGGGAGCAGGGAATTGAGCAGAAGGTGAAGAAGGACTTTTGGGGGTTCTGTGTTTCCTGTAATGGGAAGTAGAGCAAGAAAGCGAGAAGAGAGAGAGAGAGAGAGAGAGAGAGAGAGAGAGAGAGAGAGAGAGAGAGAGAGAGATAAAGAACGAGAGAGAAAGCGAGGAGTGATTTGGGGTGGAAAAGTTGGCGTGAATAAAGGACTGGGAATGGAGGAAGGCCGAACAAAGTGTCTTTTTAAGAAGGTTTTAAAGTGCAGACTATTTTTTTTTTTTTTTGGGACATTTAGGTCATTTAAGGCAAATTCACACACACAACGCATACACATGGACTCGAACCTTGGACCTCTTAGTTGGAAGCCTAAGCTTTCAACCAATAGGCCAAGGAGAGTTGTGTAAGTGCAGACTATTCATCTTTCTATGTTTTGAGCTCTGTAAGAGGAGAAATTATTCCCTGCAAAGTCCGGGTAAAACTTCACATTTAGATACGTGAATTTCTATATTTTTTTTTAATGAACCGACCTAATCCAATTATGTGATTTTTAAATTGACGCTCATTTTTATAACAACAACATCAAGCCTTTATTCCACTGTGGGGTTGGCTACATGAATCCTTTTTCGCCATTGTGTCAGGTTAAAAGTCAAATTCTCATTTAAATCCAATAAGGAAAGATCATTTCTAATATTTTCTAACCAAGTTTTTTTAGGTATACCTCTACCTTTCTTAACATAAGTCAAATCTAATACCTCAACTTTCCTAACCGGGTCATTAGGAGGCCTTCGTTTAATGTGACCAAACCATCTAATTTGTTGTTGTTGTTGCTCATTTTTACATTTTTAAGAAAGAAACATATGAAAACTTCTAAATATTTAGGGTTTTGGAGGAATAAAATTTTTGATAGCTACTGAGAAAGAAAAATGAGAAACAAACGATGAAAAGGGAAGCTGATTTGGAGGACATTGCATTTGAATGTTTTATCGGTAAATTTTAAACTCCTCCTAAGTTTTACTAAATTTCATGTAAATGTATAGTTTTAAGGATTTAGGGTATATTCTTCAAATTTTTACATAATGAATGTCTCGATGAATCATACTTTTGTCCAACAACTACGTAAATATTATGAAGAACCACTGGCAGTGGCGGAACCCCCCCCCCCCCCCCCCCCCCCCCCCCCCTCAAAAAAAAAAAATTTGTTTTTTATAGGAGAGAATTTTTTTTTGCCCCTCCTAAAAAATTACTTTTGTCCTAAAATGTCTATATATTTCTTCAAATTTAGTTTTAATATATATATATATATATATATATATATATATATATATATATATTATTTTAATATTTAATTATTTTTATATTGTATTTGTCCCCCTCAAAATTGAAATTGGTTCCGTCCCTGACCACTGGGAGAAGAAAAAAAAGCCTAAGAATAAGATGTAACTTATATAATAATTACTTTTTAATGTATATTATGAGGCAATGCACGTTTGGTTAAGCTTATATTTTTTAACAGAGAAATCTATCATAGATGCAACTACAACAGAATTCTATTCACCTTGATCGTTCACACATTAACTCGAATGCATTCTACAATTATTTATATATCGAATGCCCCGAATAAGTCATTCTTCTGTAAATCAACTACATAAAATTTAAGTTAAATGATAATTTTTTGAAAGTTCATTTATTCTCTCAATTATAATTATTATGTATTTTTCCTCCGTTTGCATGATATTTTTATTTATTTTGATGCTTTTTGAACTTGTACATAGTGTGTGTGCAAGATTTTTTTTTTTTTGAAATGTGATTTTTTCCCTTATACACACACTGTATGGTATGTGAAATACTTGCATATAATAATATCAAAGATTTATGATGTGTTTTTGTTCATTTTGATGGTTTTTGCACTTATACATAGTGTGCGTACAAGAAATTTTTTTGTTCATTTTAATGCTTTTTGAAAGGGAGTTTTACATACATACCACTTAATACTATTATATTTACATATTTAACATCTAAAACTTTAATATTACATAAATACCACCCATAGTTCATTTTCATACAAAATATGGGTGGTAGAAATGAAATATATGAGTGGTAGGAAAGAAATATAAGTGGTATATTTGATATTAAAATAATATAGGGTGGTATCGATGTAATATTAAAGTTTTAGGTATTAGATATGTAAATATATGATGTTATAAAGTGGTATGTATGTAAATTTTCCTTTTTGGAAAGCTTAGATACAATGATATAAATGGTTTATGTGATGTTTTTGTTTATTATGATGCTTTTTGAATTTGTACACACCATATATATAAGTTATACACAATGTGTGTATAAGAAAAATTTATAAGCATTTTGAGTCAAGAGAAATTTATAAGCATATTTTGTACACTTTTACACAGTATATATGGGGAATCTATACACTTTATGTATACTGTACACAGTTTGTATACAAGAGGAATTTATAAGTACATTGTGTACCCTTTTATAATGTGTGTATACAAGAAAAATTTATAAGAACTTTTTTGTAGAATTGTACAGAGTGTGTGTGTGTGTGTACAAGCTTGGTACAAGCTTGTACACACTATGCGTATAAGTGTATACAAAATGTATACATTTACGAGAATTTAAGTAATAATGGATTAGTGTAGACATGTACATAATGTGTGTATAAGTTGTACGCAGAGAAATTTATATGCAGTGAACTCTTTCCAAAAAGCAGCTATACAAATAATAATAGCAACTTGTGTGCGTTTGCATAAATATTTGTATCACATTTTAGTCTAAAAGGAAAATATATGAAGTAAAAAATAATAGTTGTGGAGCTAATATATAACTTCTTACCTACTAAAACAATCACAAGAAGATACAAAACTTAATCCATTCAAATTGTTTTATATATTTGTTCTTTCATACATAAAGAATTTATAAAGTTTTGTTATGATAAAAAATCTCATTGAACCTAAATTAATTTAACATGAATACAAATTTTTATATTCAACGGTTTTGCCCTTTTCATGCTCTTATTAAAAACCTTAAAAATATTATTCAATGGTTTTGCCCTTATATGACATGGATGAATTGGAAATTTTTTTATGCAATCAATTAGTTTGTGGCTTTCAAGTATTTGAAAGTCAAACTAACTTGATATTCAATAAATCTAAACAAGTTGAAATATCACTTGGCTGGGAGAAAACACAAGAATTTTATACACCATTTACAAAGAAAATCCAAACAGATTATGTAGCTTTGCAAATGGAGAAAATCCAAACAGATAAACAAGTTAGAAGATTTGAAGAGAAGGAAGTATGTGAGGATAGAAATTTCAAAAATTAAAAATATGATTTGAACTCAAATAATAAAACTAAATATTATTACCTAGAGTTCAGAGTCCTGCGTTGGGTACCCATACCCACACCTACCCATGTACCCACCCATACCCATTATGGGTACGCCCATGACCTTGTGGGTGGGAATGGGTGGATACTGAATATTGGGGGATAAATCAATTTACATTGCTAATCATCATATATCTTATACTACTGCAATTATTACTACGTAGTGTGCAACACTTAACCACGCTGCGATAAAGGGTAAATTCCGATATGTGGCTAGAAAGTTTGCAATCTGAGTAAAGAGCAACAAGCCTCAAGGCCGTCAGTCTATAGCAGACTGCGTTAAAAAAACATGGAAAGTGGATAGGTATAGGTGAGTACGACATCCTAAAAGTTATCATGGGTGGGCGTGGATGGGCGAAGCCCGTCCGAGTAAAGTATGGGTACCCAACCAGGACCCCTGGTAGAACTTTGCTAGAGTTCATGTGACTTGAAAATTGAGCAAAAGGTGGGGAGGATTGAGATTCAAGGCCAAAGGTGCGGTGGTCGGCGTGTCGTAAAAATTAGAAAGGTAATAAGGTCACGAGGGACGTTTGCTATGACAAAGGGGTAGGGTTCGAGACTTCAACATTTTAGAAATAAAAAATGGCTGATGAGGACTGAGTAGGGGGTAAATGAGCCAGCCCGACAAACGAAGATTATTTTGTGCGGTGTCCGAACGCTTCCAAATTGACCTCCGAATACGCCACATCATCTAATACACTGGACATTAGGTAATGTGGCACGTTCAGATACCTCAGATTGACCTCCAGACGACACTGAACACTGAACATAATAATTTTTTCCGACAAACTCGGCTTGTTAATCTCATAAATTAAATAAGCTCAAATTTGTGCTCGATAAAATTTAGCTGGTGAACGAGCCGATTTGAATAAATTAAATATTTAAAATCTATCAATTAAATAAAATGTATAATGCTATAATTAGGGCTGCAAGTGAACCAAACGTTCGACGAGCTACTCGTTGTTCGGTTCAATTAAAGCTCGTTTGTGATTGTTTAATAACTAAACAAACAAACTTGAACAATATTTTAAATACTCGATTCTTAAATAAACAAACTTGAACACTAATGCGTTCGGCTCATTTATGTTCGCGAACAACATCATTTGAAGTTCGTGAACAAGCTCGACATTAAGCTCGATAAGAAGCTCAATAAAAGCTTGATTCGTGTTCGATTTTGAACTCGTGAATAAGCTCGATAAAAATAATTAATATTTGACTATAGAATTAATAAATAAAAATAATTATTACCTTTGTTATATAGACAATTGCTTTTATTATAAATGTATTTGTTCATAAATATATTTATGAACGTATTTGTTTGATAGTTAAAAAAAATTCGTTAAATATGTTCGCGAACAAGCTCGATAAACACTAAACAAACGAACATGAACTGAACATGAACCGAACATGAACACTCATTAATTTAAATGAACCAAACATGAACACAAATAATAAAGCTCAAACAAACATGAACCAAACTTGAACAAGCTGATATTAAATGAACGCAAACATGAACGCTCACATACTCGACTCGGTTCGGTTCGTTTGCAGTCCTAGCTATAATAAATAAATTCAATAATATCCTGCATTTATTGTAACGTCAAAATCATTAATTCATTTGTACTATTTTCTATTAAAAAAAATCAGCAGTACCGTTTTCTCAAAGAAAATATTAATGCAGCTGTTCAGCACATTATTTCATAATTACTTTATAATTATTTGGCCTTTCCTTCCTTGCGAGCTGGTTATGCGTCATTCCTACAGCGAAGCGGAGTTTTTGTCGTTGATTCCGTTCTTCTTCGGGAGCTCACAACTTCCATCTCAACTTCGGCGAAGCAGACCCTCAATGCGGAACTTTTATTTGGTCCGGTGAATTTACGTAAAGCTACCTTCCGTGGGCACTAAGATCGCAGCCACGAAACGAGAAATATCAAGCAATTTCAATAATAACGAGAAATATTATTATGTGAAGACAAAATACCGAGCAATACCGAGTAATATCAAAAATACTGAGTTTTTTCTAGAAAAACTCGGTATTTTTTTGTAATAATCGGTATTGCTCGGTATTACTCGGTATTGGTCTTCCCAAAGTGGTATTCCTCGTTATTATCAAACAATACCTAGTAATACCGATCAAATACCGAGCAAAAATCGAGTAACAATCTTTTGACCGAACGTAGATCTACGTCCGGTCAGAGGACGTAATAAAAGTTCCTCAATGCGACTTTAACTTTGGTTTGGTTAATTTTCTGTTTTATTTTTTAAAACAAAAATTAATAAAAAGAGTGTCTCAAACAAGGAAAATTATTACATCCGGTGTTCATATTCGTCCGAACGCCAATCCAGACATGTCACATCACCCATATACACCTGGGGCCCAGTGTATCCGAGTGACATGGCTCGTCTGGATTGGTGTCCGAACGGTTCGGTGACCGGACACATAATAATTTGCCCCCAAACAAAGCCTTCATCTCAATACTAGCTCTCGATCATGATAAGAATGGGCGGGCCGGGGGATGAGCTCATTATATGGTTTAGACTTGAGTTCGAGCAACTTTTTGAGCTTGAGTTCGCTAGCATTGCTAGGCTGAGGGCCCAAGCAATAAATAACAAGTGAGTATTCCATTCAAAGAAAATATTATGTAAAGTAAGTTAAATATTAAAAAATTAAATATATATAAAGTACTTAAATTTATTATTTTATTTTAGTTTCACTATTGGGTCGTGCATTTCAACTCATTGTTTATAATTCAATGAAGAAAAAGTAATAAAAATATATTCTTTAAATATTCAAATTTTTACGTATGTTTATAACACTAAAAAATGGTGTGGAGGGTGATATATAGCATGAATTCAACCTAATACATTGATGGAAGTAGGGAGTGTCAAAGCAGGTCAAACAGTTGGGTTTGGTCTGGCCTGAAATTGACTAGATCCAAATCTAATCAACTGGAACCCGACCCATCTAATAAATGGGTTAAAAATTGAACCTGAATTCGACTTGATAACCGGTTTTAATTAAAAGAAAATTTTTATTAGCCAATTAATCATAAATAAAGATAATTTAGAAAATACTTCTTGTTATTGTTGCCACCTTATGACAAGTCAAGAAGTCACAAAATGCTATTGTGAGTAGAGTATGGTCTTTGTGTGATGCAAAATCCCTCACAAATATAGCGATTGAATCATTTAAGCTATTTATATTGAAGCAGTCTTTGAAACAATCATGGATTATATTAAAATTGTTTCAATGTATAGTGCTACATAATGAAAACATTTACACAAACTATCTAAGCTAAATTACTTAGTTTGATGTATGCTATCTACAGAAGACATTTCTATTAAGGTTTCATTTGAGACAGCTTTCTTAGTGCTTTTCAAAGCAACTTTCCAGTGCAATAATTTTTAGTTCAAAAAATTCTTGTATTAGAAAGCTTCTTTAAAAAATAATAAGAAAGCTATCTCAAACGAAGCCTAAATACTATAGGCTGTTATTTAGGTATTTAAGTGTCTTAATGTCATATAAACTTAGCAATCTTAAGCTCTGTGGACTCTGTAGATTCCTCTCATGAGATGCTCCTTTTAAGTCTTACTACATAAGATTTGAAGATCGTTTGGCCATGAAATTAGCTGTGAAGTTTTTTTTAGATGATAGTAAAAAATCCGTACTTGATATATGAATTTTTGAAGATACATCAAGAAATAAATACTTATTTCATGTTGAAATTTATCAATTAATAATTTAAAAAGATTTAGTGATGTTGAAATGTGATTGTTTTAAATAGATAAATCAGTAGTGATTATTGTTCTAAATTTAGAAGGGGATCCATGAGAGCAAAGGTGGCTAAAATAATAAAATTCTTTCACTTAGGCAAATAGTGGCCATTGGATTCCTTCATACAAGTACAGAAACCTAGCAAAAAGAAGCATTCTTTTCAATTAATGTAAAGAAGAAAGCAAAAGATCATTCTGATACAGTGATACCTAATATTGGCATTCCAAAGCTCTGAAAAAAAAAATAGAAAAATGACAGTTGACATTATTATTCTCTTTGTTGATAAAGTAAATCTTTTCCTCATTCAAGATGTGAAAGCATGAAGGAATGGAGGTTTGGAGAGGGAGTGAAAGAGAAGGGGGAAAATGTCAGTCTTTGAAGTAGGGAAAAAATGATGTATAGAGATGTGGAAGTAGAATTGTTAAAATGGGTCAACGGGTTGGGTTCGTGTCCAACTCAAAATAGACCTGAACCGAATCCAATCAATCCTTTTTTCACAAAGGTAATATATCTGATTTTATGTGAACAATTCAATAATGAAAAAAAATCACAAGACCTGACCTAGTTACAATAATCAACTAAATAATGAAAGATATATGAATCATCCCTCCTCACAATTGAAGAAGAGATTGAATACAAATAAGAATGTATAGTTATATCCAAACAAGTGGATTAGATGTTAATAGCCAAGCTATAATAGTCGTATGGCGAAAATCTAACACTAATTGTTGATGGTGGTCGTCGACAGATCACCATAAGATATCAACATAAAGTGCAATATATTTCTTTAATATTAAAACAACTTAAAATATACTTCAAATGCTTGATCTGGATTCATTTGAAGTTGGATTAGGTCATTTGTTATTCCAATGGATTTGTTTGGTCGAGACGTTTAGTCTGATTATAAGTTTGTTGAAATTGGAGTTTAGGTGGTTTTGAATTTAATTAAAGAAGTTTACTATTCGAATATTACGTCGAGATTCATGTTGATCAATTGATTTTTTGGAGATATATCAACTATAAAATACAAGTCTATATTGTAATAATTAATTTAAATTCTCAAAATTTCTAATTCAAATACTGCATAGAGATTTGTGTTTGGTACAACGATTTTTTGTTTTTGTTATGGGGCTGTTTGGTTGGAAGCAAGTTAATGCAAAGTATTCCAAATGCATTACTTTTTCACTTTTTGGTGCTTGGTTGGATGAAAGTCAAATCCAAGGTAAAATAATGTAAATACATTGTATTCCATTCTAGTTTATTTTTGAGGTAAAGTGTTCTTAACTATTTTGTCCGAGAAAGGTTAGAATTGCTCGCTTGCTTACTTCACCACCACTGATGGTCGCCGACATCCACAACTATCGCCCTCTAGCCAGCAACCCCACTGGCCGCTGCTGTCACCACTGGCCTCAGCAATCGCCGCTAGCCACCACACCACCACCGTAGGTCGCTGCCATCTCTGTCGACCATCTCCAAACAAAATAAAAAGGGTAAAATCATGCATTCCGTGAGACATGAGAGGTATTTTTTTTGTAAGTGATGGTGATATATTGGTGTCGTCTCATGAAGACAGTCCAATGATAGATGTTGGGTTGGGTGGCAATGGTCTGGTGATATATTGGTTGGGTGGTGGTGGTCTAATGATGGTGGTTCAACGACAATGGTCAGCCAACGAAGGTCCTATGATGGTGGTCTGGAATGGGTGTTCTAATGACTAAGGTCATGTGACTGGGGTCTAATGATAGAGGTTAGATAGTGATTATTCAACAATTATGGTAGGACGATGGTGGTCTGATGATTGTGGTCGGATAAGGGTCGAACAACAGTGGTGGACCAATGATGGTAGTTGAGCCATGGTCCAAAACGAGTGATATGCAGGAGAGGTTCGACGAATAAAAATTAATATTATTTTAATGATGAATAATAACAACTACGATAAAAATAATACTAATTTTCAAAGATTGAATGAACATGCACTCATCTTATGAAACTGAACTAAAGGTAAATTTCTTGGGGTATCTTTTGTTTTTACCTTATGAGGGTCCAAAGATATTTCTCCTATTCTTCATCCATTCACGTGGAGGATGTATCGAAGTAGACGAGTCGCTTCCATAAATTGCATTTAGGTCATTAATTATCATAATCAAGTTATTTTCAAATGCTAAAACATTTTTCTTGGAGCATATGCATATAAAATTCATAATCATCTTCTTTTATAAAAAAAGACCTGTCGAAGAGTTTTAGCATATTTTGTAATACCTCTTCATGAAGACTTATCTAAAAAAAAAAGACAATCATAAAAATGTAAGATGTGCATACTCATATTAAAGACAAACGATCATATAAGAAGACTACATACAAATATAAGATATAATGACTCATAATAAAGACAAACAAATGCATATTAATAGACAAATAAATAAAATCACATTGAGTTGAAACACAAATTTCACTATTGGAAGTGTTGGGTTTAAGTGTCTGTAGGTGGCGCTCAATCTCTTTAGTGGGCATGCTTTAGGGAATAATCCACTAGCTCAAATATATATAGTACAAGTGCCCAAGAGATTCAAAATGTTTCTTTTTACCATTTATTTATAGGAATCAAAAGGTTATATGAAAAGCTAAATCAATAAACAAATAAACAAGTACATAAGATAGACGCTCATTATAAATTATTGTAAACACGTGCCAGGACTTGACTGGCTTGGTGGATGATTACTCATCTTAACCATATTTCTTTGTCTTAGGGAGAGTACCATAGTGTCAAATGCTCAAGGGCAAGAGCTGAGCCAAGAGGGCTATAGTTAACTAACATCTCGAGATCATTAGTGACTTGTGGTGAAGCCCCAAAATGCCTTGGAGTAGGTGGTGAATGCATTTAGGTTATGAGGTTGACATGTTCTATGGCCAACTGGCCATGATGGGTAAGTTGCAACCCTCTTCGATAGTTGTTTTGCCTATAGTTGAAATGATGAGTATAGCTAATGACACTCTATCATGGATAGCAATGAGTGGCTACCCCTCAATGGAGGGCCAGTGATGAATCGAGTGATCCAACAGGTCCCTTGATTGTGCTTATGAGGAGCTACTCCCTTCGGAGTCCCCCATTGAGTTAGGTCTTATGGTTCATGTATGAACTCCCTTGTGGGTCCACGAGGTACAAGTCCATCCGCTATAATCTGCTAAATACTTGAAAAGATATGTATGAGCAAACGTATAAATGAAACTTCAAAAGTGAATTGTTATTTTTTATATGATAATATTTAAGCTAAAGAAACCATTTTCATTATGAAAAAAAATCTTTGTTTTATATTATTGGAAAATCTTAGCTTATTTTTCACATTTTTGCTTCTTCGTTGAGCTGTAATACAAATTAAACTACTGTTCTCCATGTTATCCTTCCTCACTAGAAATATTTTTCTTCGCATTCTCGTTCCCTAGCTATAAATCCCCAACTAAAGCTCCTCTTTTCTAATTTGTCAATAGCTAGTATTCTTCTCTATCACCAAGAAAAATTAACATTTCACAAGTCTAATTTTGATGTACTTAAAAATCGTTAGATTTAACTCATTTTTAAATACACTAAAAGTTCTATGGCATTGCCGCCGCTATAGTAGCCGGCGAACATCACTTTTTGCCCACCACCACGGCGACCATCGCCAACATTGTCGCTGGATGTCGCCTTTGTCGTAGTCATCATCATCAACGCCCATTGCTACTCACCACCCACCATAGATCATTTTCATTAAGTTTTATATAGTATTTATCTTACTTTAAATCAAATAAAAAGATCATCTATATTTATTTTATATTCATCCAAATAATTGTAAATATTTCAAATTCATAATATTTTTTATGAGGGTTTTACATACATACATAACACTTTATTTTATGCTATTTACATATCTAATATTCAAAATTTTAATATTACATTCCTAACACTAATATAAAATTTCAATATCAAATATATCACTCATATATTTAATTCTTACTGCTCATACCACCCTATAAACTTTAATATTTCATTTCATGCGCTCATATTTCTTCTATGAGTGATATGTATATAATAATAAGGTTTTAAATGTTATGTATGTAAATATCATGAAATAAAGAGGTATGTATGTAAATCCTCCTATTTTTTTATAGAGTATTTCCTTATACTCTTGCATTCAGCCAACCAAACCGGTCTCTAACTTGTTTCTCAGGGCAGTTGAGGCGCGATTCGATTTTTCAATTGAGATGATTACGTAGCAAAATATTAGGCCATCAAGATGTATATATATATATATATATATATATATATATATATATATATATATATATATATAATTAAATGATATCGTGAATAAAAAAAAATAAAAAAAAATAAAAAAAATAAAAAAAAATGATATCATGAATAATTATGGTTACATAACTCATCTTAGCATGTTAGTTGAGAGCTTAGGCTTCCAACTAAGAGGTTTTGGGTTTAAGTCTTTGGGTATGAATTTGCCTTAAATGATCTAAATGTCCCCAAAAAAAAAAATCATGGTTAATTGAAGAAGATCCGAATACTGGAAACGAAACACAAACAGCAATTCAATCATCAAAACCCCCAACTCCAGATTTCAACCAATTACCATCAAAATCGGCCTTAAATTTGTGAGAAGAGGCCGCCTTCGCGGATGCCTCCGCCCTCGCCGGCCGTCTCCGCCGACAACTTAGTGGATGATGCCGCCGCCGCTGGCCATCTCCACGACACTGAAGCGGAAAAAGTGGACGGAGGAGGAAGAGCGCTCGCTGATCGAAAAGTACGCCGAGATGCAATCGGACGGCATCCTGGCTCGGATGCGCACTCGCGAGAAGAAGTTCCGCCCAATCGCTGCTCACGTTAACGCCGGCCACCACTGCATCGATTCCGTCGCTTACCCCTTCCTGTGGTCATGGAAGGACGCTTCCACCAAGGTCCAGAACATGCGCCATCAGTACCTTCTCGTTAAGCAAAAGCTTCTCTCGTCCTCGACTTCCGCATCCGCCAACGAACCAGATTGGTCCCAGGGCCTTTCTCTCTGGCCCAATTTTCTACGATACCGCGATGTCTTCGGTGACGCGCCTCTGCCTCTCAAACCTCCGGACCCCACTTCCTCCGTGGCCGCCCCCGAGCCTCTTGCCTCCCCGGCCGACGCGGACGGAGATCTTGGCATAGGGTTAGGGTTTGACTGCTCGGATGAAGATGGCGGGTTCGACTACGAAGACGCGTCTCACCCTCTTTCGCTGCCTCCGCCTGAGTTGTCGTTCCTTTCCGCGAGGAGAAAGAAGAAGAAACGGAGGAGGAGAGAGGGTCGAGAATGGGCTAGGGTTTCCTTGGCGCTTGCCGAACTTCGAGAAAGGGAGGAGAGGTTGGAGGAGAGGGCTCGGCAGGCTCATGATGAGGAGGAGAAGGAGAGGGAGTCGAGGGGGGTGGAGGAGGTGGAACGACTGCGTCGGCGGGAAGAGGAGGATAGGGAGTGGGAGGAAAGAATGGAGCATCGGCGTGCAGAGTGGAGGAAGAGGATGGAAGGGATGATGGAGCAGCACCGGGCAGAGATGGAACAGATCCAAGCTCGTGTATTGCACGAGCAGCAGGCGGTAGTTAACCAACTGATTGGGATCATCTCCCACTGGGCGGCAGGTGTCAGCGGCAGTGGGATTGGGGATGTTGCTGCGATGGGAGTGGGGAATGGTGCTGGTGGGCAGCATTATATGTCACAGACGATGCAGGGGATGCATCATGTGAACGGGATGGTGCCCGGGGAAAACAGAGTTGGCAGCGACGGGCCAGATGACCAGTTCATTGTTGATGAGTAAGAAGATGTAGGTTGGAGCAGATTGATACAAATCTGTGGATGAATTTGAAGATTTTGAAGTATGTCAGAATCCATGGAGGTTTTGCCCGACCCATTTCTATCTTTTTGATGTCTTCAATCATGTAATTTTTTAACCAGTGTGTTTGTAGCTAGAACTACTATTCTTTTTTTGTCCATAATTCATAAGAATGAAGATTGCAGGTTTGCTGCTGTGGTTTCACCTAGTCTTTCTGTTACAATCTTTAGATTTTGTTGATGCGAAGCAGTTTTTAATGATCAGGGAACATAACCAAGGGGCTTTTATGGAGTTGTAGAGTAGCTTTAGGATTTTTTTTTTTTTGGTGTGACCTTAGGCTTTCCTGTTGTTCCCGTTGCAGTTTTTTGTTTTTGATAGTTATGAACTAATTAGGTCCTGAGTTCTTACTAGTGGAATTAAACCCAAACAATCTCAAGAAACCAAACAATCAGAATTTCTTTTTAGATGTGTCGACCTAGGCATTTCAGGTAGGAACATATCCTCATTCTTGAAAGTTATTCAGCTGTTAGCTTAAATCATATAACGGATGAACAATTCATCCCCTAATGTATGACTGGATCAATTTCAACCAACATGATGAGGTTCATTTACGGTCCAGGAAGAAAGATGTTTAGTTGTGTAAAATTTTCTCCGTCCAAGACGAGGAAATTCTATGTTTTATTGATCAGATTCTTAACAGATTTTAGCCACCAACCCTAATTGAAAGATCTCCTAGACTTTCAAAAGAAGGCTGTATTCTGATGAATGAACCTAGAGTTCCAATCTCCAGCTGCTGGATGGCTCAGCAGTCCCGTGCAATTAAGACCAAAGAAAATCGGTAGATGTTTGCTCAAGATCAAGAAAATAATGATTAACGGATGGAAAACAGAGAACCTGGTCAGCAAAGGATCTTCTTAATTCAAGAAGATGTAAATTTTCCTTTTTATTTTAATTAAGTATTGTTCATAGTGATGGTGAAATAGATGGGAATATTATTAGTATAATTCAAGTTGGATGGTTGAAGTGGAGGAATGCATCGGGCGTGTTGTGTGATAGAAAAGTCCCCCTCAAACTTAAAGAAAATTTTTATAAGATGATGGTGAGACCTGCAATGTTTTATGGCGCAGAATGTTGACAATTAAAAGGGAAGCATAATATTAAGTTAAGTATTGCGGAGATGAGGATGCTCAGTTGGATGGGTGGCTTTACTCTCAGAGATATGATACAAAACGAGCATATATGTGAAAAGGTTGGAGTAGCTCCAATGGAAGATAAGATTAGAGAGTGTTACCTTAAATGGTTTGGTCATATAAAGCGAAGGCCTTCCGATGACCTGGCTAGGAGAGTAGATGTATTAGATTTGGCTTATGTTAAGAAAGGTAGAGGTATACCTAAAAATACTTGGTTAGAAAATATTAGAAATGACCTTTCTTTATTAAATTTAAATGAGAATTTGATCCTTAATGGGACACAATGGAGGAAAAGGATTCATTTAACTGACCCCACTACTAGGATAAAAAGATTGATGTTGTTATTGTTGTGGTGGTTGCAAAATGTCCGCAAGTTCATCTTAATTATAACCTCACCACAGTCTTGATACTTAATAGGCATCCATGGTTTTCTGATAACCTTGAAAACCTGAATGGGGCTTCTTGCTTCAAAATGGAATTTGAAAGCTTCTTAGAATATAGGCTTCTTGGAATGTTGAGCTAGTTGAACTTTACAAACATTTTGTTACACAAACCCCTTTGCTATTTCTTCTATTTTGAAATTTTCTTAGAAGAAACCCTTCCCATTTCTCTACTGGGAAGGCAAAACTAGAAAGAATTGCTGTACAAACTCTTTCAAGCATATTCGATAAGTCGAACCATTGGTTTTTCTTCATGCAGTGGTGTTTCCAGCATTGTCACTGCAATGAATATCGTGGAAATGTGTATGGATCTGCCAGGAAACTATGGCTTCGTTTGGAACGGCTTTTTTATTACTTCTTGAAGTAACTTTTTAGTATAAAATTTAAAATTCTTATACTAAAAAGCTGCTTCATCAAGCAATAAAAAAGCCATCCTAAACGAAGCCTAAAATTAGCATATAATCCTCCAGCTGTCGGACACCAGAAATTGCTCAGCCGCCCACTGCTTCCAGCTAGAAGGAAATTTCTAGCCACTGTTGCTGCAGAGAACCACCATGGAAAGGGATAAGGACTTCACTGCGATCTTCTCTATTCACCAGCTCTCAAAGATAAGAGGAAATTGGTGGACTGGTTGATTTGATTGGGAGTGAATTCGGAAGTTTTCTAATCAAGAGGAAACTATTTAGTAATGTTCTTAATCAAAGGGGACTTATTTATGAAAAATTTTAATTATTATTGGGAGGGAATTATTTAAGGCAACGAGATTTAATTTGAATTTAAAATCTAAGAGGATATTATTTATGGAAAATGAGGAGGAATTAAGGATGGATTGTTTAAGAAAATTTTAATTATAATTGAGAGGAAATTAATTAGGGAAATAAATCTAATTTGAATTCAAATCTGAGAAGGATTTATTTAAGGAAAGGGGGCTGATTTGGGAGGGAATAATGATAGCTTATTTAAGGCTAACAATAGGGTAATTTCAATTTATTTTTGGAGTTTGCTGAAATTAGAATTTCTTAGGTTATTTGGGCTCTAGCCAGAAGCTAGGGATTTTGGAGAGCCAGATCTTCCTCTCCAATTGAAGGTCCAACTATATCTTGCTATTTTCTTTCATATATCTTGTAATAAAAATAATTTTGATGCATTTTTCTTCCTAATTTTTTATTGTCGTTCGCTGATTTCAAGAAAAAATGCATCCCCTTTCTCTCAGAAATCCTTCCCAAACTGGCTAAGCCTGAAAACTAATACTCAAAACACTCCCTATTCTGATGTTTGATATCTTAGGCGGGATTGTGATCAGAACTTCATAGCGAGGATTTGTCTTTCTATGTAGTTATAGCTGTTGATGAGCAGTAGCTTTCATGAACTGTAGCTTATTGGAAATTTCTCCAATCTGCTGCTCCCCCCACCTCCATATCGAGTTAAGTTTTTTTTTTGGGACATTTAGGCCATTTAAGGCAAACTCACACACACAACGCATATACAAAGACTCGAACCCAAGACCTCTTAGTTGGAAGCATAAGCTCTCAACCAACAAGCCAAAGTGAGATGTGTATATCGAGTTAAGTTCACCGTTGCATTATTTCTGGATAAAGAATGTATTTCTTAAAAATTACAACAGGCTCTCAGCCATGTCCTGACTTATTTTGACTATGTATACAAATCAAGGCTTCATTTAGGATGATTTTTTTACCGCTTTCTAAAGCACCGACATCAAAATTATCCAATTTCTTTGCATAGATTTAAATTATTTGTAGTTTTTACATTTTAGAAATAGCCATCAAAAAAATTATTTTTGACAAACATGCACCAAATTATCAACACCCATTATCAATTGGCAATGATAACTATAATTTGTATATGTTTATAACTCTAAGATTTAGGGTTTAGTTTGGTTTTTTTTTTATTGCTTTGTTTTTCATATGAAAATCATAATTTTGTTTGGCCAGTGCTTTGTTTTTTTTTTTTTGTTGCTTTCTTGCTATTTTTTTTTTAAATTTTGTGATCGGAAAATACTTTTTACAGCTGTAATAGCTAAGTTGTTTTATTTAGAGTAACTTCACAACCAATTTTATAGAAACCTATAGCTATCTCAAATACACTCTTAGGCTTTGTTTGAGAAGGCTTTCTTATTGTTTCATAAATTTATTTTTTATGTATAAAAACATCATTAAAACACGAAAAAAAATAGTGATCTAAAACTGTCTTAAATGAAGTCTTAAATTTCATTTGGGATGCTTAAGATGTAATATATATGCAAATTATATTATATTATATATTAAAATTTATTTAAATAACTCAATAGAGTAAAAACACCAAATTAATCACTTGAATATACATAATTTAATTGCATGATTGAATAAGGTTTGTTCAATGTTCGAATATTATTCAAATTTGTAAATAATAGAGCATAATATAACATAATGCAATCAAAATAGTTATAATGCAATATGTTATAAGGCAAACACAAAGAAAATAATATTATGGAAAGAGGAATTATATTAAACAAAAGTATTACAATATTTTGAAGTAATATATCTAGTACAATTATAAAAGCTATAACAGAGAACATTGCTAGAAAGTTGTTTGAACAATGTTCGAATATTGATTGAAATTTAACATCGTTCGAACCTTATTAAAAAATTTCAATAACTTCAAATCATATTTGATCACGACCCAAACATATTTTGATCAACTTCAAAATAAGTTTCGAGCAATATTTGAAGCAATTTGAATTGAAGTGGGTGTTGAGTGCAAATATATAATATCGCTATATACGAGAATTTAGTTAAATTTACAAAATCACTAAACTTTCTTGCTCGAAATGTTGCTTGTATAATTCTCAAGCATCTCTTCAAATTTGGAGGGTAATTCGATCGGAACTAAACATCTAAGCTTATTATAATAAAATATGAAATAGCATACATATTTCTATAATTTTGAGTATTATAGGACATATAATATCAAATTTTTCTATATTAAATATTTTAAATCAATTAAATTTGCCAAAACATAGAACCAAGGAATATTAATGATATTCAAATTAAATTTATTTTTGATTATATGATTAATGATGTAATTATCATAAGAAGTCTAATTAAACAAATTTAAAAGTATACAATAGAATATTTATGATTAATTAAACTTGCAAACATTATGATTAGCATCATAATAACAAGTCAATTAAACATATAATCACTAAGTGAAATAATTTTTATAAATCAATAAATGGGAAATTAATGAAAGAAATAAAAATACCTGAAATTATGAAGTTCAACAATAAGCTTTTAATATTTCAAATTAATTTTAATAAAGTGTTAGTCATCCTTGAGACTATTTGGTGCAATAAAATTCCATCAACTATAATGAATCTTATTCTTAAAATGTTAGAGCTTGAGACCTTCACTTAAGGCTTAGTTTGTGACGGCTTTATCATGGCTTTGAAAGGCAGCTTTCTAGCACAAAAAATTCAATGAAAGCAATAAAAAAGTAGCAAAAAATCACTTGGCAGCACCAAGGATTTGATTTTAGGATTTCGTAAATCCGCTATATCCGGATTTTGGAAATCCTCTAAGAGGCATAAATCTTAAAAATTGTTTAATAACATTCATGATTAATCATATTAAATCTGGTATGGCTGTTTGGCTATAGAACGGATTTGACGAGTGGACTCTTCCTCTTGAGCCAATGGATTTCGTAAATCCGGCAAAAAATAGGATTTCGGAAATCCGGAATTTAGCACAAAAAGGCAGAATTTTCCGTCTACGGAGGCTTTCATTAGCCCTGAGATTTGGTTTTGCATTTTAGGACGTTTGGCTGGATTTCGCTAAAATCCGGCCTAAATCCTGCTATCAAACAGCCCCTAAGGCAGTAAAAAAAACTTCTTTTTAGCGAAGAGCTCGCTTTCAGCCTGCTAAGAAGCATTCGACTTGCCCGATATGAAAATGAGTTGAGCTTGGACAAATATTTTAAACGAACCAAATCTGAATAAACTTTTATTCGATCGTGTTCAACACCTTAATCATTTGCATATATATATAGATCATGATCTAAAGAATCTATTGTTACCAAAAATATATCCTCAAATAGTTCGTATAACATATCATGCATCTAAGCAATCAAAACAATAAAACTTTCTAACCATACAAATTGCAAATAACAGGTGGGTGGACTCATCTGTAATGTTACCAGTGAAGACCGAAGCTTGATGCCTGCATAAGCGGATGAGCAAAATATGCTCCAAGCGTCAGAGCTGTGATTGTTAGATATGGTAATCTAAGGAATTCCTTGTGGTAGTCTTTGGGCACCCTCTGCCGGCCGTCGAGAATTGCTGCAAAAGGTACGATGCTTGTTCTGCTCTTCACCGCATCGAAAGCATCGCCGTACCGTGCGGCGAGTCTCCTATCACCATTCCACACACCAAATAAGTGGTGCCCAATCAAGCCAATGGAAGCAGCAATGGCTACGGAATTACCAATCCAGAGAGTATGAGCTAAGCACCATATCACTTGCCCAACCATCTCAACAGAAGAAAAACAAAGAGCCAATTAGCATTCTATGATGAATAGAACAAAATCCAATTCAACTTTAAAAATAAATCAGAATGTCATATTTAAGTAGATTCAGGTTTCGTTTGGGATGACTTTTTTATTGCTTCTTAAAAAAGGAATTTTAGTACAAAATTTTGCGTTAAGAAATAAAAAAGCCGTCCCAAACGAAGCCTCTGTTGTGAAAAATATAACTTTCTTTTACCTGTGGATGACGAGTGATTCTCATGATTCCAGTTTCCCAAAGATGCATTTTGGGCTTATCAACAGCAGCAACTTCCAACAGATTAAAGGTTGATGGGTAGAGAAAGAAGAAGGAGATGAAGGATGAGAGCCATACAAGCTGATGAACACCAGGGACACTCTGAACTTGCCACAGTTGAGTGCCATCATATCTGTGATTGATGAAGTATACCTGAAGATTCATTCCATGAATAAGCTCACAGTCGCAGCCACTAAAATAGAAGAATTTATAGCTTGGAATGGATCAGGAAGTTAGATGGGCGGAGCAATTAATTTTATATGAATTAGATTTTGATAGGAAGGCTTTGATGAACTTACAATTGAGCTGACAGCTAATGGAAGTGAAACCCCTGCAAACAGCACACGATAAGCTCTCTCACCAATGAGCTTCTCGAAGGTATCTCTAAGGCTTGCCAAACCACTATGTATAACAGCAAATATGAGTACAAGAATGAGCACCACAACCTGCATAAGAATGAAATAAATTAATTAATCCAGTATAGTTAACAAAAGAGGAATATAGCTTCAACAAGAAACAATGTCATTGTAATTTTAAGGAAAAATTCAAAGTTTTTCATCTTTATTGCAGGTCAGTCAGGTTCAAGGAAAACAAGATCCTAGCTCCATAGCAACTCACTGCAATGTTATTCAGCCGTTGAAGCAAAGAGAAGTTATTTGTTTACAGTCAATTATGTACAGTCAATTATGTAGGGGAAGCACTAAAGTTATAGGAAAAATAGTTTAATCTGTAATACAAGATGCAGAAAAGGTACTTTAAAAAGAAAGTATGTTATTAGCTCCACTAAATATGAAGAAATGAACTAGTATGGAAAACAACTTCATTTTTGAGGAAGGATAACTAGAAAAAGACTGGCAGAATAGTAAACCATTAGCATAAAATCAATAACTAGAGTGATTTCTTAGGTGAAAAACGATGCACAAATAAAAATAAAAGAATAACTGTTGTTAGATAAGGTTTTCAAAAATGTAGGATGTGGTGGTTGTCAACTAACTTCATTGATAAAGACCTAGAAGCTGTTGCCAATGTCCAGAGATTGAATTTCATTTACATCAAATTTGTGCTTTAAGCACTCACACTTAATAAAAAAAAGGAAGATGATGTATGTCTAGCAGTGAATATAGAAAAGGATTATTGTTACGTATTAGAAAATTTGAGTAATGTGTTTTTTACGTCTTAGCATAGTACAAAATCCAGCACGCACAGATAAAAGGAGAGAAAGCAAATTTATATTTTTAACGTGGAAAACTGGAAAAGGGGAAAAATCACAGGGTGTGACTCAATTGAAAAAACTACTATATAATAGGTGATACAAAAATCCTCTCTTCCTCATAGTTCAAGAATATAAGATTATTTGAGAACAAATATTTGATTTTCCCTCTAGGGATTATAGAAATCAAGTGTCCACAAATGATACTAACTAACTATCTATCTTTTTACCTTTATACATATGCAAATCAAATGTCTTTCTTGTTTCTTCAAAGGAAAAAAAAAAAACGATACACCACAATTTTAATTACTTCAATTCTGCTCTTCCAGTAATTTATGTCATCAACAAAGTCATAGTATAAGATCTCAATTTCCCATAGTTCACAATCAATCTAAAATTCTCCACTCAATTCGCTACTATATTAATCTCCTAATAAATCAAGCATTATGGGTATATCATAATAGTTAAAAGGTCAATTACAAAGAACATATGTGCCTTATAAATAGTTAGTATTAATCATATATCTCATGTGTGATTTGTAACTATTATTTCATAACTAATTCTTTCAATTAGTGCGGATGGGATTTGATCCTACACCTTGGCAACAATTTTCAAGGAATTTTACAAGCTGAATGAACTGGCACACACATATCTCATCATTTCATGTGACATTATTTGCATCATTAAACATGATAATAAAGTAATAATATACATGAAATATGCACCTTATAGATGACAATCAAATTCTTCCTGGCCAAGAGAAATTATAGTAAAAGTGTGATTTTTACTGCTTCTATCGTCATAACTCAAAACATCAAAAGACCAGAAAGAAATAACAATCCATAGCCTCACCTCAGGGCTCTCCGAAATGCTAGAAACCGCGCTGATGAATGCGGCTCCATAGCCCGTTGACGGATTAATCCACAAAGCGTCGAGAGCAAAGAGGACGGCTCCCAAAATTACCGTGAAATAGACCCAGGAAGCGAGCTTCTGCTCCCCCAATTCGAAAGCAGCGGAGTCCTCACCGACCAGAGCATCGTCGCCAGCAGAAGCTTCCTTCACCTCCGTTCCTCCAACCGCGCGAGTCTCACTACGAAACCGAAGCAGATTTGTTGAGTATTTAGGAGTTGCGAGAGTGAAGGAGCTCCACAGATTGGGGGCTTTGGGAGGATTTGGTCGGGAAAGAAGGGGCAAAGCCCCAGCGAAGCAAGTTCTGCCTTTCGGAAATTTGGGTGAGAGGGAGAGGAAGATGGAGCTCGACAGGAGATTTGAAGAAGCCATTAGCAACCTTCGAGCTCGAGCTCAGAGAGATAGAGACCGAGGGGACGACACAAATAAGACGGTTTAAAAGCGGCATCTTTGAAGATGGGATTCGGTGCGGAGAGCATTTCTTATGGTGCCGAACTGGCGGGCAGAGGTAGTGGAGCGTGCTCGTCGCATAGGTAGCGTAAGATCCAACCGTCCATATTTTTTATATTCGAGATCGTACGACGGCTGCCGTTTTTTTTTTATGACTTCGTTGAGCGTGCTTGGTGGTCCGTAAACTTCAACCGACCTAATGGACCACCTGGGTCACAAACTCATAACGGGCGTTTTGGAGCCCCCACTTAAGGGCCGACTGCCGCTCAATGGGTCTATCGTAATATCAGAATGGGCCTTCGAATTAAAAGAAAGGTGGATTATCATACATACCAGTTATTTCATTTCATGTCATTTATATAACTAATATTTTAAATTATAATATTTTATTCTTATCACTCATATAAAATTTTAATATTATATTTCATTCTTATCAGACATATCACTCTATAAACTTTAATATTTCGTTCTATACACTCATATTTGTTATATGGGTAGTCGGTATATAATATTAAAATTTAAGTATTAGATACGTAAATTGCATGAAATAAAATATTATTTATGTAAATCCCCCCAAAAGAAAAGGACTAAAACCATGGACTTCATTATTAATATCCTTTTTACTAATTAAAAAAAATTACTTAGCACATTTTGATATATTGATTTGGAGACATGCGCGAAATCCGTACAGGAAGAATCGTACGGACTGTTAGTGTACATATCATATAAAAAACTGATACACATTATATACAAATATATACACTCAAATATCCGGATCGTTCTTTGCCTCCGAACTCCACAGAATAACTTCTCCAAATCAACAACATTTTATTCTTTTGATTTGACTATCAACAAAAAGATTTGATACGTAAATTTCAAATCTTATACTTCGTAGTTAATAATGAAAAATTATAACGAATAGATCAAGATGAATTATATAAATAATTCTTAATTAACTATTTACACAAAAAATCTAATTATTATCAAAAATTGTCATCTAGCTCTAAAAAAGTTTATTTTTTCACATTTTTTATTATTACAAGCTTTCTGCAAGCCGAACAGTCAATCTGCTAATAATATAAATTTGATCTATTATCTCATAAAAATCATTCAAATATTGATAACTTAGGCTTCGTTTGGGACGGCTTTCTTATTACTTCTTAAAGCAGCTTTTTAGTATAAATTTTTTCCTTTTTTAACTAAAAAGTCGTTTTAGGAAGCAGCAAAAAAGCTGTCCCAAACGAAGCCTTAATCAGAGTAACATAGAAATGATCAAAATGCACATAGCCTGAATAGTTCCATCTGTATGATATGAGCTTATTTTTTATTGAGAACATCTATAGAGCAAATAGACAACACTTTGTGTGAGCAGCTTTCTTAAAAAACATAAGATCATAGTTCTGTTATGAAGCTTGCTTGAATTCTTGAGTTCAGTGACCTCTTGAGTTGCTCAAAAACAGGACCATTTATATTAGGCTTCCTTTAAGATAGTTTTCTCATTATTTAATAAAACTGAATAAAATATTTTTTTAAAACTACCTAGAAATCAACTTTTTAGTATAAACTTTTTTTTTTTTTTTTTGAAAGAAACAAAAAAAAAATATTGGTCAAATAAAAATTGCGATTATTATCTTAAAAGCAAAAGCAGTAAGAAAGCCGTCCCAATATGCAGCTCACCTTGATCTATTGGTTGGGAGCTTTGCCTACCAACCAAGAGATATTATGTTCTACGTATATGTGTATAAATTTGTCTTAATTGACCTAAATATTAAAAAAAAAAAGTTATCTCAATCAAAGCTTTAGGCGTGGTTTGGGACTGCTTCTTAAAGTAATTTTAAAGTACAAAATTTTTAATTTTTGTACTAAAAAATTACTTTAAAAAATAATAACCCAAACGAAATATTAATCAGCTTAAATTACTCTCACAAGTAAATTTTACAGACACAAGCTGCTTGAAGTCAAAATGGGCCATCTTATAGGGGTTTATGTGAGAGAATTCTTTCACAATTCTACTTTATAGATAGTAGTTATTGCTCTATTTAGCTCTATTTTTCTGTGATAATAGGTAATTTTGTACAACCCAATTTGCTAGTGCGCTAGATGAAAGAATACTAATATCCTATATAAAGGTTTAAGACTGATCAATGAACACCAAATGCATGAAAGCCATGGCAGGTTAAAAATTCAACAATGATCTCATAATTATATGGAAACTATATTTATGCCACTAAAAAGAAATTGTTCAATCTGATTTGAACTCCCTCAAACAAAGCAGCGTTCCAATACCACAAAAGCTCACAATATCATCCAAAGATGAGATGAAAGGCTTACCTCCACCAGCAAGCAAATGAAGACCACCTTAAAAGATGAACAAGCTGACAATTGTGATAAAGATTACAAGAAAAGTTGTATTAATCAACAAAAGTAAGTAAAATGTTTGAAGATAAGGTGATCTTTGATGGTACTTGTGTAGTTTCTGATGATGGTCACACAGTATTTACAGTGTCAGCAAGCGAGCGCAGTATACATCCCAGCCCAGCTTTCTCTGTCAGTTTTTCATGGATCCTGAGGCACTGATCGCATGTTGGTCGGTCACCAGTAGCCAATCCCCGGTACAGGTACCTTTTCAAGAATAATATCAGTGGTGACACATTGTATGGATAAGCAATGTAGTATTGTGAAAGAGAGAAATAAGTACTGGTGCAGAATACAACAGAACAAATATGTCTTTGTTTCATATTTGTTCGGGATGGCTTTTTTCCTGTTTCTTAAAGCAGCTTTCAAGTAGTATAAAGTTGTTTTAAGAAGCAGTATGAAAACTGTCCCAAATGAAACCTATATCTTCCATTTCACCGCGCCAGATTGTGTTACAGCATGATTTGGAATCGGATTTTGAGTATTTTGGGGGGGAATTTGTTTTTGGAAGCTGGAAGAGGTCTTCATGGAGAAATAATTCTTTCTTCCGGGAATCTTTGTAAGGGGATAGTGGTGGAGAGATCAGCATGAGAATTCTATTTAGAGTTTTTCCTTCTCTGCTAAGTTTTATTTTGAAAATGTCAGCCATGAATTTTATTTCTTGTATCATGTTCTAAACTATTATTTTTCTAGGAGCTATGGCTGGATGTTTAATGCTGGGATTGTGTTAAGCAATAATATTTATTCTAGATTCAAAAATAGTATAACAACAATGTAAAATATGGGTGAATAATTCAGAAAATCAACATCAAGATAATAAAATATTTAAAGTCTATCATAGAAGAATAAAGAAGCAAATCTTTCAAAACCTGGGAGCAATATAGCAATCGGCCAACTATAACAACTTGTGGTTCAATTTATTTCAACATTAAACTAGTTTAAAACCCATTTTTAGTTTTTTTTTTTTTTTTAACACTTGTATTAAACCAGTTATTATGAACCTCTATTAAACCCAAAACCAGTCAATATAAACATCTATAAATATACCCCAAATACTGTAATTATATTCACGAAATAAGATTTTTGTTTTCTCCCTTTTCTAATCGTTGTTCTTCCTTAAGGAGTCCACACTCAAAAAAAATGCATTCCCCTTCTTGATGTAGATCAAGAAGCTTATTAGAATTGATATTGTGCTTTTAATGCACTGTTGAATATTTCAATTTTTTTAATTTCCTTGTAAATTTTTTGCAGTCAATTACTATAACTTGAATTTTTTTGGAATAACGAGGTGACAAACAAATTTATCATGATTGAAATACCAAAATCAATCATAAGATCAAGATATCTATTATTTGATTGTACTATTTGTGTGATTACTATTTTCCCAAGAATTTACTGCATTGGCATGTATAAGGTTTGCATATTGTAAATTAATTTTCTAAAGTTTGAGAGAATAGGAGAGAGTATCATCAGATCTGATCACAATAATTTATTTTCCATGAATTGCTTGAGTAAATTTATTTTCAAATAAACATTTTGGTGAAATCTAACCCTTAGACCCCTCTCCTAAGACAAAAATTTTCCAAATTAATTATTGTTTATAGCAGACCATGCCATAAGCGATGTAGTTTCTTCTCACCTAAAAGTTAATTCAATTTTATATTTCAAATAAGGCTTTTGTTAATTTAATTTTGATAATTAGTGAAAATAAATATTTATGGAACAATATTCTTACTCTATTATAGTACCTATGCAATTGCGCATTCTTCTATGTATCAATTTTACCTAACACTTCACAACAGAATAGTGTTACTTAATGCAAAAATCACTATTTGCATGATGCGCTATGATATTAATGTTCATACACTTTGTTCCCCTAACAAGCTCTCTCTCCATAATATTTGATGTATATTTCTCAAGTATTATTGCACTCATAAAGTAAATAAATGTTATCATTCTCTTACCCAATACTTCAATACTTTAGGAATCATGTTTCTTTTGTGTATCGATTTGATCTAACGCATTGCAACAGAATGGTATTGCTTCATGCAAAAATCTCTATTTGCATGATGTTACTGTGATATTAATGTTCATACATTTCGTTCCTCTAACAATCTCTCTCGTTGTACTATTCCATGTATAATTCTCGAGAATTTTTGTACTCATAATGATGTAGAACATATATGGGGGGAGGGGTCATTTGAAATTTGAATTTCAAACTAAATGGAAAATAGAATGAAGGGGCACTTAATTAATTCCTTAAATCAAATTACGTTTTTTTTATAGAATTAATTAAAATAGGAGAGAAATTGGGGGCCTTAATGGAGAAGCATTAATTAAGTAGAGAGAAGAGATTGGAGAGAGGGGGTGGCGGTAGAGAGAGAAGAGGGTTTAGGGAAAGAGAATTAAAGTGGGCCTTGATTGGAAACCTAAATTGAGGAAGATTAATTGAAATCAAATCCAATCAAAAATTTAATTGGGCCTAATTTAAACAATTTTCCTAATTTAATTAATTTAAATCAAATCCTAATTTAGGAAATAAATTCAAATTCAAATTAATTTGAATTTTTAATTCAAATTCGTTATCAAATTAAGATGTCTAATATAGGAAGGCTTTTGATACAAGATGAAATTGTGGGAGGCTTCCTAATTAAGGATTATCAAAGAGGAAACTATTTGAAATTCAAATGGAGAATTGATTTCAAATAAAGACACTTTCCAAATTGATATGAGCTATTTTTGGAAGGTAATTAAGGGAGCTTTGAATTTTGAAATTCAAAGTTCATGGAGGGAATTTGAAGGGGGGGGGGGGGGGGGGGGGGGGGATGGGGGGGGCGGTTAGGCTTAGGGGGGGGGATTGGGGTGGGGGTGAAATTTGGGGGGGGAAGGGAGAGGAAGTTGTGGGAAGGAGCCGGCGGGTTTGGGTGGGGGGGGGGGGGGTGGGGGGTTTGGGTGGAGGGGGGGCTGACGCCGGTGGGATTGGAGAGAGGATGGAGATGACGATTAGAAAAAAAAAAAAGGATAAATAAAAACAAAGAAAACCGCAAGTCTCGAACTCTTACAAAGACTGACTGGTATTGCGTTGCCCTTCACCAAGGGACTTCAACCACGAGCCCGGACACATCCTGCGGCTGGTGGATATTTCATTTCCCTCATATAGAGACTTCCACTCTCCTAAGAACTCCCATCGCTCTCAAGAACAAAGTGTGGGAATATATTTTTTATTAATCCATCATATCATTACATTAGCAAGGGCATCTATATATAAGCCTCGAAAACAAAAGAAACTAAAATAAGACGATCATGCCCCTAGGGCTTACATAAGATGAAACACTAAAGGATAAAAATGAAAAATGCATAATTAAAATAAAAATTACAAATAAAAATTTAAGATAACATAGGACGATCACGGCCGTCGATCTTCATCTCCTCCTCGGATAGGCATGGACGGTTGGATGTCCGTATCACATAAAGTATATAGATGTTATTACCCTCTTACCCACATCACATTTCATGAGATCACACCTTCATTTTCTCTTCGTTCGTCCTCTGAGATGCCTTCACTATCAGATCCATATTCCACCGACAACTATAAATAGTCATATTGACTATTTATAGTGATCATAACGACATCCTACTCACTATGAGTGATCATAATGATATCTCTAAAGTAAAATGCTACTCAAAATTATTTGATCACAAAACATATAAAATGACCTAAAAACTTTTTAGGCTTGATTTGCATACAACAAAAAGGAGGTCTCCCTTTCTAAGGTGAAAAATGTTATTATTATTTCATAAAATTGATCTTCTTGGTTGAAAACCCTATAGATATGTTCTTGGTTGCAAAGATGATGATATGCCCCTATGATATGCATATCACTTCAATTAACTAGGAATTCTTAAATGAACCGTCTCAATAGTGCTCAAAAAGTCTCCAGAAAAAGGATTATTATACTAATAGTGAACATTTAAACATGCAAGCATTCTCATTCTTCGATATGTTGATTTGTTGAAGATAAGAAGTTAATTTAATATTTATTTTTGTTAGAAGTAAACTTATGATCTGGAAAAATAAGAAACAAACTAGTATGACAAGATTCAATTTTGAGGTTGAATATAAAGTTATGGCGCATTTTGCATGCGAATGAAAATACTTTCTTAAGAGATTTTGATTTTTCTATCGCACAGCATTTTGCATGCGAATGAAAATACTTTCTTAAGAGATTTTGATTTTTCTATTGCACAATATATGATTCTAAGCTGTGACAATCGTATTTCTATCTATAATGTTTGAGTTTATTTTCCTCAATTTCAATTATATTATTTCACTCAGTTTATATTAAATTCCTTAGGCTCTATCTTTGACCAAACTCTTACAAACAGATGCTTTCTTCACTCAACTTTTTAAGCCTTCTGTGTGTTAACTGATAAGTTATTACAAAAGCTGATTAGTCGGCTCCCAATCCATTATCCTAGTACAGCAAATATTCATTTTCAGAGCTCCATCACAATAACCATTGGATGAGCTGCTCCTCTTGCCATTAGCACCTTGCAAGCATCTTCATCTTATTGAAACTGTTCGTGCTTTATTGTTTACTGCTCACCTCCCCACACATTTCTAGCTTGAGGCACTATTAACTACTGCTTATCTTATCAACAAGCTCTCTTCCAAAATAACACATAACCTCCCACCCTATGAAATGTTATATCATCATCCACATGATCACAATCAACTAAGAGTCTTTGGTTGCTTGTGTTGCCCCTATTTTTCTGCTCCACGGCTTCAAAAACTGCAGCCACGAGCTTAGCCTTGTATCTTTCTTGGTAATGCAAACTCTACAAAAGGCTATAAATGTCTTAACTCAACCATGGATCGTATGTATATCTCTAGTCATGTATAATTCTTTGAATCTATTTTTCCATTTCGAGGTACAAAATCTATCTCCACTACTTTTAGTCCTACTACCTCACCATTGTTTCTAGTCCCTTCCACATGCTCTACTTTAATTAGTCCTACCACCTCAACATTGTTGCTAGTCCCTTCCACATGTTCATCACCTTTCTTATCAACAGATACTATGCAACATTCCTCCCCCACTAGTCCTGCAACTCCTCCATCCAAAATTTTCCCAACAGCAGCATCTAACACAGCTGAAACTTTCCCCTCCACACCTCCTACTGCACCTTCATCACCTGCCATACTCTCTCGGCATCCTATGGCTACCCGTTTCCAAACTGGGGCCTTATGACCCAGACCAATCTTTGATCTTCAATACTCTATCATTTCAACAACACCTGCATCATATTCTCAAGCTGTAAAACATGGTGTTTGGAGATCTGCTATGTCTGTCAAGTTTGAAGCCTTACCAAAACAAGGCACTTGGACTCTTGTACCTTATACACCTGATATGAACATTTTAGGCTGCAAATGGTTATTTAAAACCAAATATAATTCAAATGGCTCACTTGCTTGATATAAAGCTCACTTGGTTTCTCGAGGTTTTAAACAAGAATTTGGATTAGATTATTATGACAATTTTAGTTCAGTTACAAAATTTCCAAACATCCATATTCTTTACTCTGGCAACCGCCTATAGGTATTCTCCTATTGATGTTTCTAACGCCTTTCTCCATGGCAAACTAGATGAGACTGTTTACATGATGCAACCACCTGGTTTTCAAGATTCTCAATTACTTAATCATGTTTGTTTGCTATAGAAACCATTTATGGTAGTAAACAAGCGCCTTATCAATAGTTCTCCACATTGACAACTCATCTTTTGCATTATGGTTTCGTGGTCAACTCAATTGATCCTTCATTGTTATTTTATCATCATGCTTCGATCAAGCTCTACATTCTTATTTATGTAGATGATATTCTTTTCACTTATAATGATGAGACAGTTGTTGCAAAATTACTTCAAAATCTTCACAACATGTTTCTAATGCATAACCTTGGCCCAGTTTCACACTTTCTTGGCATACAGGTTACAAAAACTACTGCAGGTCTTCATTTAAATCAGACCCATTATTCTACAGGTTTACTTGAAAAGACTGGTTTGAGAGATTGCAAACATGTCCTTACTCCTTTGCCAACAAAATTACCCACTGTTGCTACTAAATCTGAATCGTTTTCTCAACTAGAATTGTTTTGGCAACTGGTTGGTTCCTTACCGTCGTACCTTACAATAACTCGACCGGACATCTAATTTGTTGTTAATCACCAATGCAAACACATGCATAACCCATATGCCATTCTTTTTCAATTACTGAAATGAATTCTACATTATATTCGAGGCACGCTACACTTTGGACTTCCTATTTCTACTTCCTCACTTGATATCCATGCCTACTCCGACTAGGATTGGGTTGCCAATTCCACTGACCATCGATTATAGACTTAAAAAACAAACTACAGTAGCTCTATTTTCCATTGAAGTTGAGTATCGAGCATTGGCTAAAGCAGCTACTAGCATTATTTGGCTGAGACATTTCCTACTGGAATTTTAGATACCAATATCTCAACCCACACCTTTATTTTGTGGCAACAACTCTGCCATTGCATTAGCCAATAATCTCATATTTCATGCTCATATAAAACATATTGAGATTGATTTTCACTTCATCTGTGACTGCATCAAACTTCAGCATATCACAATTCATCACATTGCTTCTCAAGATCAGCATGCTGATATCTTTACTAAATCTCTTAGTGTCACTCGCTTTGATCACTTACAAAGCAAGTTAACAATTCATGAAAACATTGTTAACTAGAGGGGGCATGCTAATCGATAAGTTATTACAAAAGCTGATCTGTCGGTTCCCAGCTTCACTATCCTTATGCAACAAATATTCCTTTTCAGAGCTCCTTTACAGTAACTGTTGGATGAGCTGCTCCTCTTATCATCAACACCTTTGATTTCTAACTGACTCTGATCACTTCATTACTATACACATTTTTATATATAGACCATTTGCAATTAGTGAGAGATGAATGAAATACAATATATTTTCCTCTATTCTGTTTTCTGTTGAGTAGGAATACTATCTACTATTACCCTTCTGTATTATGCTTCCAGGAATGTAAACAGCAATCTGAAGTTTTCTACACTGTGATCATGCTTCAAGTTGAAATGGACAATATTTTGTCTTTAGATAGGGACGTTTAGATTGTGTCCCCCCCTTATGTGGTCATTGACAAAAGATTATCTTTGAAGGCATTCAGTCATTTTGGCACCTCTTGCAAAAGTTTTGGGCACGACCATTCTAATTACTTTAAAGCTCAACCTGAACCGAGAAAATCTTCTAATATTAACCCAAAAAATCAGATTCAAGGGAACTAGAGAAGCATGGAGTAACCCAACTCTATTATCACTTGTAGCGGTCCTAGTGGAAGCAATTCCACCCCCTTCAGCTTAAACATGGACACAAATTTTGAAATAAACATTTGTTGGATTTATCAAATAGAGCCATCAGATCTTACCCTTGCTATAAGTAGCCCTAAGGAGGATATCATTATTTCATTTTTTTTTTTCATAAGAGCATTATTATAGATCCTCCAACTGAGTTAGCTACTCTTCTCACTCCTATTGAAGAGGTTGTCATTGCCACAGATTATGACAGCTTTTAAGGTTTCGTTTGGGACGATTTTTTTATTGCTTCTTAAAGTAACATTTTAGTACAAAAATTAATTTTTTTACTAAAAAATTGCTTTAAAAAACAATAACAAAGCCGTCCCAAACGAGGCCTAAATCATATATTATTTTACCATCTATTCAAGCCCAAGTCAATAGAAAGTTTCATATCCAATTTTTTCAAGAGGGTTAGAAATAAGAAAAAAATTACAATCATTCTCCAATACTCAAGGTTACAAGCCATATACCACAATTGAGAGCTTGCATTGGATATCTTCACCTATTAGATGGATATTTTCTACTTTGTCATCATATTTTTTGAATTGTGTCATGTAATTATAATATATATATATATATATATATAGAAGTATTGTTATTGTATTCAAGATTTTGTTTTGTTGAAGAAGATTGCGTCTTCAGTTCAAGGTAAGCAAATAATATTTTTTATAATTAAATTTAAATCATTTAAATATTAACAAAAAGGAATATGCAAGAATACGTAAATTTATTTTGCGTATTTACTACTCAATAATACTCCCAACTAAAAAATCAAAGAGAGCTTGTAATACTGCTTAATTAAATGTTAAGTATGTTTCTTTTCAAAAAGTAGCCAATAACCAGTGAAAGCGTAAAGAAGACCATACTTCATGAGAATGTCGTAGTACTCCGGGTCCAGAGAAGAAAACATGCCATCCACATCCCTAATGGCCATCATTGCCCGATGCACCACAATCCAGTTAGCCGACTGCAATCAAAGAAAACCCTAATTTAGAAGATAATCCCAAAGCTTAACAAAAAGAAAACAAAATTGAAAAACTAGAGGAAGAAGTAACGCCAACCTTGCACCGCTGATCCTTGGTATTCGTTGGAGACACCTCCAAAGCCGTCTTCAGCGCCTCAACCGGCTTTGATCTGAGCATTTTTCAAGAACAACAGGCTTTAAGTCGAAAACCAAGCAAAAGATTCGAAAAAATAGAAAATTGTATTGGTCATTGGGGTTAGCTTTTCGATTCACTTAACTGCTTGAGCAAATTCTCAATTTTCTTCGACTTGTGCTCTATCCTCAAGATCATTGCTTCGATATTCTCCTCCTCCATCGCTGCCGCAGCTGCCGTGCCTATTGTTCTAAGCAGAGATTTGAGGGATAAAAATAGCAGTAATTCAATTTTAGGGGAATTGATCTGATTCAGAAAGGGTAGTGCAAATTAGGGTGTACAGTTGTCCTGATCTGACAAATTTGCTCCGATTGAGATTTTTCAAACTGGGCCTGTTTGGATACAGGATTTATGCAGGATTTGAGCAGGACTTGCGAAAAATCCTGTCAACAGAATTTGACAAGATGTCTCACGGCGAAAAAAAAATGGCTGCTCAAATCTCACAGTAAAAGCGGTGAAAGATCGTTACCTGCGCGGCGAGCTCCCGTCGTCACTTTCGATCCGACAACGACTTTGTCGAAGGGTGCGAAGCAGCTTTGCTTTAGCGACTCTTTGGAAAGCAGCAACGGAGACATGGAGATGAGTAAAAGCAAATCAAAGAGCAAAGAAATATACAAATAATCACATAAAAGAAATACATAGGATTACTAAAAAAAATTAAGATTAATAAATATAATAATATGTATAATTTAATAACTTTAACTAAGATTAATAAATAATTAAATTAGAATTTACATTTTATTTATTTAATAATTTAAATGATTTAAGATATTAATATATAATAAGTATGATTAGATAAATCATTATTATATAATATATTAATTTTTATTTGGAAAACCCCTGAAAAGGGGGAAAAAACCCCGGGGCCTAGCCCAATTTGAATGAATCCATTAGTATAGCAGTTGATTACAAATGAGGCCCTTCCTTGAGGGAAAGCCTTAGCTTGATGTACATCTTATAGAGTACATTACATGATGGGAACACAAAGAGCTAATGTTGATGTGTTCTCTTTGTTGGAAGGACTATAGTCGGTGGGCAACATAGGTCAGGAGGATGGCGACGGAGGTCGGGAAGACTGTACTATACGGGCGACGTAAATTAGAAGGATCGTTGTCGGCGGGCGATGGAGGTCGGAAAGACTGTAGTCTACGGGCGACGTAAGTCAGGAGGACCGTAGTCGGCTGGCAACAGAGGTCGGAAGGACTATAGTCAGCGGGCGACGTAAGTCAGGAGGATCGCAGTCGGCTGGCGACGGAGGCCGAAAGGATTGTTGTTTGACGACGAATGTTAGAAGGACGGCGTTAGGTAGAAGTCCAACAATATAAAGAAATTCATCTTTGGATAGATGTCCAGCGAAAGTCCGATAATCGGTAGAAGTCCGGTGTCGGGTAGAAACTTGGCGAAGATTGAAGCTCCGGCGTCGGGTAGAAGTCCAACGTCTGTTGGTGGTCGAGGAGAACTCCGGCATCACTTGGGCAGAATTTCGGGGTCATGAGGGAACTTTGTCGTTAATTGGGAAGAATTTTAGCATCCCGTGGAAGTTGGGCAGAATTCTGGAATCACGTAGAAGTCGGGCAGAATTCTGACGTCATTTGGAGTTCGGGCAGAACTCCAACGGCGGTCGAGGAGGAGTCTCTTCCCTCATATTCTTCTCTTCTTCTTCTCCTCCTCCTTCTTGCTTCCCCCCTCTCTCAAGAGAAATGAGGGGTCTATTTATAGATTTTTTGGAGTAACATGGCTCGTAAATAGATGATAGATCAAGGGCAAATGGGAGTGGTTGGACGGACGGTCGATACTGAATCCCTTGATCGTGTACTGTTCGTCAGACATTTGAAGAACTTAATGATGTCGGAATTCGGCGATCTTGGGATCGTTGGATTTGTCTCGTTGAGTCGCTCGAATCGATTATAAGCTCGTCAAGTTTGGAAACTGTTTGGTAACTCAAATTGTGGTACGAACTTTCCAATAGTGCTTTCGGTCCTTGATTTGGACTCATTTGGGCTCGGATTGAGTCGAATTTGTTGTCGTTGGGTTCGTATTTCTGAGATGCCCAGTTCAACTATAAGTTTGCTGATATTGAAAATCAGATGATCCCGGATTTAATTTTTGAAGTTTCCAACTTGATTTTTACCTCGAGATTCGTGCCCGATCAAGATAATTTTATGATGACATATCAATAATAATTATTAAAATCTTATTTTAGCTAATAGACTTTAAATTTTGAAATAAGCATCCATATAGTTTATTAAGATTTAACTAAATTTAAACTCTACAATGCCAAATAATTCTCAAGATTTAACACTATATGGATTTAGCAAATTCGGATTTATAGGATTTACTAAATCCTACTTCAGCTAAATGCTACATGTATCCAAGCAGGTTTTATACAGGATTTCTGCAGAATTTATGAAAAATCCTATCAAACGGAATTTGAGTAGATGTTAAATCTCACGGCAAAATAAATCCTCTATTTGCATCTTTTTGTCGTAGATCTGATAGTTCAGTGGATTTAGGGCATCTCCAACCGAAAATCTCATTTTTCACTCCAAAATACAGTGGGACCGAAAAATGTCGTGATTCATCTCCAATCGAACGCCATTTTGCCCCGTAACCGTCGTTCGCGTCTTTCTTCCACAAGTTCGATAGAGACCAACAAAATTGCGGAGATGAACAGTGCAACGCCAATATTGGCATCGCACTGTTCATCCGCGATCAAATGGCGTGAAAAATGACGGTCGGTTGGAATAAAGCAAAAACGACAAACACCATTGGAGTTGCCCTTACAGGATGTGGCTGAATAAGTTGGGCTAGACCCTATAATTTTTTCTTCTTTAATTTTCATGTGAAAATTTAATGTCTCATATAGGCTGATCATAACTTATCAATTTGTATGTGTATGAGATTTTCATATAATACTAAGATAATAAAAATATTTCTCTGTACTGCATGAATAATATAAAATGCAACAATAATAACAGTTGTTGAGGGTGAATTTATTATCTTGATTTAAAGATTAGAGGGAAAATAACTTTAGCTTAAAATGACTTCAATTATTGATAAATAACTATAATTTCATTTTAATTTAAGTTTGTTTGGTTTGAAATAAAAGAGGGGTACAGTATTCTAAATATAGAGGTTTTAAAAATATTATTATTTGAGCTAAAGTAAAATTTTAAAGTATTTAGAATTTACTTTATAGTTCAATTTTAGTGTATTTAAAAGTCTTTAAATTTGAACGATTTTCAAATGCACTATAAATTTTTTATAAGTTGTGACTTGTCTACCCTGTGAACTGCTCGTCACCAGCCATTGACCACTATCGTTATTGTCACATCTTATTGTCGCCACTGCAGTTGAAACCAGCTGTCATGCGCCGTCGCAGCTGATACCAGCTATCGTGTGCCACCGTTGTCGAGCACCAAGGGCTGCTGCTCATTGCAACCCCTGGCTATCATTATTAATGTTTGTCACTTATTGACTATCATCATTGCATCTTGCAATTAACCTTTCAACACCTATTATTGTTGGGCTTTACATTTAGTTCATTTTATTTGAAGCCCAATAAATAAAAAATATATTCGTATATTTATTTTACAGTCATCCCAATAACTTTAAATATATAAATAGACTCGTATATTATATTCATTTTATACTATATTTTACTTTACTTGCATTGTATTTTTATTCTATCAAATATCTCCATACAAAAATTCTTGCTTGCTTCATAAAGAAGAATCATTGCAAAGAGAAGAATCAAAAGCACTTTACAGTTTACAAGGAACAATCACTGTTTTGTTAAAAAAAAAAAAAAAAAAAAAAAAAAAAAAAAAAAAAAAAAAAAAAAAAAAAAAAAAAAAAACTCAAGAAAAAAATAGCAAGAGAGCTTGCCCATCTACGTGGAACTGTGGAAGTATTCCTTATTACATTTTGTATTAAGCAGTACAGCATAGCAATAATAGTGTTCTAAAAAAATGTATACATATATTTATTTATGTCTACAATTTTTATAAGATTTAAATAGATTTATATTTATAAATAAACCATATACTAATTATTCATTCTTAGGTAGGGGTATAAGTCAATCAAGCCGAGCCTTGAGCCGGCTGAAGCTCTACTAGATAAATGACTCTTGAGCCAAACTCTATGAGCTAACAAGCCAACCTTAAGTTAATCTTGACTTGACCAGTTAGCTCGCGAGCTAATTTATTTTAAATAATTTAATATAAAATACACTTAAAATATATTAGCATTTAAAATTTGAAGTATAAAGTTGTTAAAAATGTTTAAAAAAAAATTTATCAAATATTCTTATTTTAAATGGCAAACTTTTAATTTTCTTTTAATTTCTCATTTCTTTTAATAACTCTTCAAATCATAATTATTTTTTTTCTTCAATAATAAATGAGCCAGCTTGAATCTCTTAAATAAAACTAGAGCAAGAATTTAAATTCAATTAATTAATCATTTTTTCAGGCTTTTGTGTAATTTAAAGATCCTCTAATTATAATAAACTAAGTCAAATTGAGTATTATCTTATTTTAGAATTTATTATTTATTTTTATGGAATTTGAACTGAATGTAAATATGATTTCAGTTTTAAATTTTATTTAAATTTGTTTATTTATTTTTTAAATGAGTTTGAGCATAACTAAGCTAAGATCAAGTCTACTAACCATAAATTTGATACTGGTGATTTAGATATAAATATGTTATTGATAAATATAGATGAGTTTTTGAGATTTAATTAAAATTGATATAATCGAATAAATATTATAAAAATAATTTAATCATCATATTTAATTATTTATTTGATATTTATATCATATTTGATAATGTTCAAATGTTAAAATAAATAGAATATAAAAAAATATAAAATATAGAATAATTATTTATCGACTATGGTCCCCCCGACCTCTATCATCTATCAACGGTCCCCTCTACCATAATTGCCCGACTATGACCCATTCGACCTCCATTGCTCGACTAATACGGCCTCTCCTACCACCGTTACTCATCGACTACGATCTCTCCGACCTTTATCACCTGACAATGGTCCCCTCTACCACAGACGACAGACTACGGCCCCTCTGATCTTCGTCGCCCAGCTAAGGTCCTACCTACCAAACAAATATGCCAACATTCTTTGGAAAATAAATCTCATATTGTTGAATTCTTTCAACTTGATCCCACCATGTAATGTGCTCTATATGATGTATATTTGCTACATTGAGTTAGGTCTTCACCCGAGGAAAGACATCATTTATAATCGACTACAAATAATAGTATAATCATTTTGACTAGGTCAAAACCCTTGGTTTTTCCTCTTTTCAGAGTTTTCCACATAAAAATATCAATGTCTTTTATGACTCTTGCACTCTTTTTTCTTATTTGTGTGTGCTTGATCTTCCTACAAAATTAGGATGATAAACTCTATATCTCTCTTCTGCTGTGAATGATCTGACACTCAACAATATTTATGCAAATAAATTAAAATCAAATATATCGTATAAACTCATAAATTTGTCATTGTGATAACCAAAGTATATTTATTATTATATTTTAAAACAATTATCATGTTTGATGGCTCACTTTCATACTTATGTGCATTCATATTATCTGTATGAGCTCTGAATCATCGCATATTTTATGAATTTTCATTGAGCTATCAAACTCTATCTTGCTGATTTTCTTAATTAATCTTTATTTTATAAATTTTCATTGAGCTATCAAACTCTATCTTGCTGATTTTCTTAATTAATCTTTTTATTTTAAATTATTTAATCTTATCTTTTTTAGTGGTTGTAATGACCACAAATGAACAGAAAAAAATGAAGAAATTAATTTTTTTTTAATTTCAGTTAAGGACTATTTATTTCATTAAAACAATGGCTAATATGATGAATAAAGATTAAAATAAAATAAAGAAAGTTAAATATTTGATTTGAATAAAGCTCTCTCTTCCTTCATTTCTATATTTTTAACTTAGGCTTAGTTTGGGACAACTTTATTACTGCTTTAAGAATCAACTTTCTAGTACAAAATTTTTAATTCAAAATTTTTTTGTACTAAAAAATTATTTCATTAATCAATAAGAAAGCTATCACAAATGAAGCCTTAATTTAAGACAACTTTTGACCACTATTTCTTTACTGTTTTCAAGAAATATTCTCACTAAAAAAATATTTTAAAAAGCAGTAAGAAAGTTATATATCCCAAACAAATCCTTAGTATAGCTCTTATAATGAATTTGATATTATTTTTTATAATTTTATTTTATGGATTTCTATTTATTTTATGATTTTTTTTGTTTTTTTTTAAACCTTTCTAATGATAAGATTTTTTTTGTTTGCAGTAAAATCTATTAGAATATAATAACTAATATAATTTCATATGTAGAAAAAATTATAATATTCGTAATAATTTTTAAAGAAATTAATTTTCATAACAATTTAAAAATTTAATTTATGCAGAACCACAAAAATCTTAAAGTAACTCACATTTAAAAAAAAAATTAAAGTGATTAATTATTTTACCTAACAATTTCTTAATTAATTATTTTTTCTTAAACTGAGATCAGTTAGTTCTGTGGAAGCTTCAAACAAAATCATTTGCTCTTGATCTTACTCATAATAAATAACAGTACAATTCATGGGTGCTATAATTAATAATAGGACTGAAGCTAACCTAATATATTAATGGAGGAACATCAAACAGTAAAAAAAATTACACGATGAATAAAGAATTAAGTCTCATCATTATTATATTAATTATAAACTAATTCTTATTTGATTGGTAATGTGAGATTATTCTTCTTTTATGCATATTTTAAGAAAATCTAAAAAAAATAAAAATGATAAGATAAAAGCATAACATACCTAAAATATTCATTAACTCGACGAGTGGCTTACAACAATGATAGTTGTTGAGTTTTCGGGTGTAGTAAAGGAGAGATTATTACGTGCGCAGTTCGGAGATAAAGAATCGTTCGGTTTTGTGATTGTGAATAGTAAGTGCAATTAATATTCACCACTGTGCTTTTAATGTTCCTCTCTGCTCTTTTAATGTGTTTTTATTGTTCACATCTGCTCTTTCATTGCACTTTTACTATTCATAGTAAAAAAACCAAACTGTTCTCTGTATCCGGACTCCACGCGTAATAATCGCTCGTAGTATGGTAAGCCGAGACATGAACTATGATGCGGTGCATCAAGACCACTTGGATCAAGGCTCGGCTTACACGTGGACCAAGGGACGATTCACACTATCTTTTTACTTTAATTATTCTCCCAGCCTTTTCCGTTATTTCCACTACCTTATTTTCCGCAATTAGTATGTGGCAGTAGTCACTTTTTGGCTTTTTCTAGTTATAGTAAAGGTTCACTGTTTATCTTCTCATGGAGAAGAAGAAGACACAGTTGATGAATTTTATAATTTGGCTTTAGCCTTGCACTGTTCCATTGCCTTCTTGTTATTTTTCTTGCTGCTTTCCTGCTTCTACCATAGTATACCTCTTCAGCTGGTATCAGAGCCCGCGGCTCGGTAAGATGGCAGAGTCTAGCAAGCGTGCGACGAGCGGTGATGACCGGAGTTTGGAGGCACTCTGGGCTGCGCACGCTGGAGTTGAGAAACGCCTGGACGACATAGCTGCGGCTGTAGATCGTCTCACTGCTGTCTTACGACGAGAGCCACCAGTCGGCAGACAAGGGGAAGAGCCATTCAGGTTGGGCAGACCTGCTCCGACAGTAATCACTCCGGTCGAAGGACTCAGAGGATTTCCGAATAGAGCTCGCCGGAGGGCAGCATTGCTACCGGAGATATCGGATTCGGAAGACGAATTCGACACCAACTGGCAGGCCGTAAACTCTGATTCTGATGTAGAAATCGACGAACGACGACCGCGTCGTTACCAAGGCCGAGACCGACATCAGGGAGAATTTCGTGTCAAGCTCGACATACCCTTCTTCGATGGTAAACTGCACATCGAATATTATCTTGACTGGGAACGTTCGGTAGAGACATTCTTTGATTATATGGAGATAGAGCCGGGGAAACAAGTCAAGTATGTCGCCTGTAGACTCAAAGGCGGTGCGAGTGCCTGGTGGTCTCAGCTGTTACAATCTCGGCGACGGGAAGGAAAGGGCCCTGTTCGAAGTTGGATGCGGATGAAACGACTCCTGCGCGGACATTTTCTACCCACTGATTATGAGCAGATGCTCTACCTGAAGTATCAACATTGCTCTCAAAATCAGCGGTCATTGAGCGAATATACTGAAGAATTTTATAGTCTATCAGCACGGAATGATTTGAATGAAACTACCAACCAATTAGTCGCCCGCTATATTGGTGGTCTGAAGGACGCCATACAGGACAAACTAGAATTAAACTCAGTTTGGTCGCTCTCACAAGCAGTGAATTTTGCTCTCAAAGCAGAATTACAGTTAGCACGGCATGGACGGGGAAGTTCACATCGGCGGAATACATTGGATACTGGGTTCGAACTCGCCAAGACACCTGGAACCATTGCTCGTAAAACACCACCTGGAGGAGAAAACAGCATGTCCGAGAGCTCACTGAAGCCAAATGCCGAACCGAAGATAGCACCCAAACCGCGAGGGCCCATCAGAGACAACCCGTATCCAAGACCACAAGGTCTCAAATGCTTCAGATGCTTCCAGCCTGGGCACAAGTCTAATGAGTGCCCAAACAGACAACAATTACAGCTACTCGACGGAGACGCAGAGTTGGAGCCAGAATTTCTAGAGGAGGAACTCACAGAATTGGTCGAGGATGTTGTTGCTAACGAGGGCGAACCTCTCATGTGTGTGCTGGAAAAACTGCTCTTGGCCCCGAAGAAGGTAATCAATTCACAAAGGCATTCTATATTCAAGACGAAATGCACTATCGCCGGAAAAGTGTGCGACTTGTTGGTGGACAGCGGCTGCACTGAGAATGTTATATCGCGAGCTGTGGTACAAACTCTGCAATTGAAGACAACAAGAAACCCACAGCCTTACAAAATTAGCTGGGTCAAAAAGGGGATGGAGATATCGGTCACGGACATGTGCCGAGTTCAATTTTCAATCGGGAAGCATTACTCCTGCGAAGTTTTATGCGACGTGGTTGATATGGATGTCTGTCATCTAATCTTGGGTCGCCCATGGCAATTCGACGTTGGGGAAATGTATGATGGGCGCGCGAATACTTACTCTCTAGAGTGGAAAGGTAGACGACTGCGACTGTTGCCGCATTCCTCACCAGCAGACAAACCCAGCTTGATGCCGTCAGAGCTCCACTTTGTGACAGGTAGTGCTTTAATAACTTTATGCCAAGAACAGACTATGTTGTTTGCCTTAGTTCTTCGGGAATCCGGGCCTCCAAAGGAGAACAGAATAAATCCAGTACCCATAGTTCAGATACTGGAGCAATTTCGGGATGTAATGGCTGATCCAGCGCCAACGACGCTACCACCTCTGCGATCCCTGCAACATCAAATCGACTTAATCCCGGGTTCGACATTGCCTAACTTACCTCATCACCGCTTGAGCCCCATGGAGGATCAGACCCTTCAACAATTGGTGGATGAACTACTGAAGAACAACTTGATACAGCCCAGTTTAAGTCCATGTGCGGTACCAGCGCTCCTTGTCCCAAAGAAGGATGGATCTTGGCGATTATGTATGGATAGCCGCGCGATCAATAAAATTACCGTCAAGTATCGATTCCCAGTGCCGAGAGTGGAAGAATTGCTGGAGAAATTGACCGGAGCCACCATCTTTTCAAAACTTGATCTTCGAAGTGGATATCATCAGATACGAATTCGCCCGGGCGACGAGTGGAAAACAGCTTTCAAAACTCGCCATGGGCTATATGAATGGCGGGTCATGCCCTTTGGGCTTTGCAACACGCCATCGACATTTATGCGGCTAATGACTGAAGTCCTTAAACCATTCATCAACGAGTGCTGCGTTGCCTACTTCGATGATATCCTCATATTTAGTGATAGCCTGGAACGTCACTGCGAGCACTTAGTAAAGATTCTGACCGCTCTTCGTCAGAATCAGCTATACTTGAATCCAAGTAAGTGTGACTTCGCTTCACCTGCTGTGTATTTTTTGGGCTTCGTAATTTCCTCTGCAGGGGTACAAGTTGATCAACGTAAGGTGGATGCTATCACGTCTTGGCCAATACCCCGGTCATTCACTGACGTCCGTAGCTTCCATGGGCTCGCCAACTTCTATCGCCGATTTATCAGGAACTTCAGCACTATTATGGCGCCTATCACCGAATGCTTAAAGCTCAAGCAATTCCTTTGGGGAGAAGAACAGCAATCAAGTTTCGCTGCAATCAAACCGGCATTGTCAACGGCACCTGTATTGGCTCTACCAAATTTCGACAAACCATTTCATGTGGACACCGACGCATCGGGAGTCGGCATTGGAGCAGTTTTGAGCCAAGAGAACCGAGCTGTAGAATATTTTAGTGAAAAGCTCTGCCTGGCAAGACAAAAATGGAGCGTCTATGAACAAGAACTCTACGCGGTGGTGCGATCCCTTAAACAGTGGGAGTCGTATCTTCTTCATCGAGAGTTCGTTCTTAGCAGTGACCACCGAGCATTGCAGTTCATCAACAGCCAGAAGCACATCAACCGTATGCACGCTAGATGGATTCTGTTCCTGCAACGGTTCAATTTCGTCTTAAACCACAAGGCGGGAGCTCAAAACAAAGTTGCCGACGCCCTCAGTCGACGACATTCCCTTCTAATGCAGCTGCAAACTGAAATAACGGGATTGGATTGCTTAAAAGAATTATATGCAACAAACAACGATTTCGCCAAAATCTGGGAAGAGTGCCAGCTTCAAGAACAGGTGCGGGAGTTCTCAATACGGCACGGATTCTTGTTCCGACACAACCAATTGTGTATCCCAGAGTCATCTTGGAGACCTCAGCTAATTAAAGAAATTCATTGTGGAGGCCTAGCTGCATATGTGGGGCGAAACAATACTTATTTGCAAATGCAGGTCCGGTTCTATTGGCCTCACCTACACCGTGATGTAATGAGATTCGTAGAGCGATGCTCCGTCTGTCAAACATACAAAACCGATGGAAACTTACAAGGACCGTATTTTCCACTACCGACACCTGAAACCATTTGGGAAGACTTAAGCCTTGACTTTGTAATGGGTTTGCCTCGAACCCGACGGGGGCATGATTCGATCATGGTGGTAGTTGATCGTTTCTCAAAAATGGCTCATTTCGTAGCCTGTAAAAAGACTTTCGATGCTTTGAATGTCGCCCGTATATTTTTCGCTGAGATCGTGCGATTACATGGCCTGCCCCGTAGCTTAACGTCTGACCGAGATGTTAAGTTCATTAGCAATTTCTGGAAGGAGCTTTGGAGACGACTTCACACAGAATTTAAGCTCAGCTCCTCTTATCATCCCCAAACGGACGGCCAGACTGAGGTCGTCAACCGGACTTTGGGAAATCTACTTCGATGCGTGGTTCAAGAACACCCAAAGCTCTGGGTCGAACTATTGGGGCAAGCCGAATTTGCATACAATAATATGACCAATCGGTCTACTGGTAAAAGCCCCTTTAGTGTTGTATATACGAAAGAACCGAATCATACGGTGGATATTGCCGTCTTGCCAAAGTGTCACAGCAAAACAGCAACTGGGTTCGCTGAACAATTCGGTACCATGATAGATGAAGTTCGCCAACAGCTGATTAAAGCCAATCAGAAATACAAAGCTGACGCAGATCTTCACCGCAAGGCTCGCAGCTTTCAACCAGGAGATTTGGTGATGATCCGCCTCCGGCGTGAGCGCTTCCCTCAAGGAACCTACTCTAAATTGAGCAAGAAGAAAATAGGACCATTTGCCATCCTCAAATGTATCAACCCCAATGCTTATGTCGTTGATCTGCCGAGCCATTACAATATGTCCTCAACCTTCAACATTGGAGACCTCATCGCATATCATCCACCTGATGCTGGAATTACCAACTTATCATCATCCGAGTCGGATGCTTCTGAGGGAGGGGAAGAATGATGCGGTGCATCAAGACCACTTGGATCAAGGCTCGGCTTACACGTGGACCAAGGGACGGTTCACACTATCTTTTTACTTTAATTATTCTCCTAGCCTTTTCCGTTATTTCCACTACCTTATTTTCCGCAAGTAGTATGTGGCAGTAGTCACTTTTTGGCTTTTTCTAGTTATAGTAAAGGTTCACTGTTTATCTTCTCATGGAGAAGAAGAAGACACAGTTGATGAATTTTATAATTTGGCTTTAGCCTTGCACTGTTCCATTGCCTTCTTGTTATTTTTCTTGCTGCTTTCCTGCTTCTACCATAGTATACCTCTTCAAACTAGCTCGAGATTGGCTTGATAAATGCTAGTGAGCCGAGCTCAATGAACTACCGAGCAAAGCTTGAGATAGCCACAATTTGACTCATTAGCTTGCCAGCTAACTCCTTTAAAAAATAATGATATCAAATACGCTTAAAATATATATTAGAATTTAGGAGTTCAAGTATAATACAATTAAAAATATTTTAAAATTATATCTCACTTTTTTTATGTCAAGTAATTCTTTATTATTTATCTTCTATTTTTAATTATTTTTATATTTTATTACAATTGATATATCATAAAAAAAATTATCTTGATCGGGCACAAATCTTGAAGGAAAACCAATATTGTAAACTTAAAAATTTGAATCATAGACAATTTGAACTCCGATTTCAGCAAACTTACAGTCAAACTGAACGTCTCAGAAATATGTACCCAACGAAAGCACATTTGACTCAATTCGAGCCTATATGAGTCCAAATCAAGGACCCAAAACATATTTGGAAGGTTCAAACTATAATTTGGATTACCAAACCGTTTCCAAACATGACATGTTTATAGTTTAATCAAGCGGCTCAACGAGACGAATCTAACGAGCCCAAGATTGCCAAATTTTGATATCATTAAGACATTCAAATACTAAATAAAACGGTTCATGATCAAGATATTCAACATTGGTCGTCCATTAAAATCACTTCCAATTTACCCTTGATCTTCCTCGTATTTACTCGCTATGATACTCTCAAAAAACTATAAATATACCCCGAGAAAAGTGGGAAGAAGGAGGCCCAAGCAAGAAGAGAAAGAAGAAAAGGAAGAGAAGGAAGAGATTTCTCTTGCTACCCGAATCTTCCTCGATCATCGCCAGACTTCCTCCTTGCAACCTACCAACGTCAGAGTTTTACCCGACAGCCGACCGACGCCGGAGTTTTGCTCGATTACCGACTGACGCCGGAGTTCTACCCGACCAACACCGAAGATTTGCCCGACCACCAACTAATACTGTAGTTTTGCCCGTCCGCCGACCATCGTTAGATTTCTACTCGACATCGGATTTCCGTCTGTCACCAAATTTATGCCTATCACTGGACTTCAACCATACGCCGAACTTTCACATGTCGTCGGATTTCTACTCGACGCTAGACTTCTGCCCATCCCCGGGCTTCTTCCTAATGAAGGACCTCATTTGTAATCAATTGTAAATATTAGTGGATTCATTCAAACTGGGCTAGGCCCTGTGGATTTTTCCCCTTTTCAAGGGATTTTCATGTAAAAATCTTGGTGTCTCTCATGAACGCTACATCATATCTCTTATATGATTGCGTGCTGGATCTTTATATAAAGCTAAGACGTTAAACTTTATATTTCTCTATCGCCGAAAATATTCCATGACGCAACAACAATAATTGCTTTACTCAATAGTTATTTTCTCTTTTATTATAAACAAACTGATTCGAACTCATGAACTCGATTAATTAATCAAGCTCAAACTCAAATTTGAGTTAACTCAAACTTGACTCGACTCGTTTACATCCTTAGTTGAGTTAATTTAAGGCTTCATTTAGAACAACTTTTAAATACAATTTTTTTGTTGCTTTTGATAAAATTTTAATTAAAAAATTGTTATAAAAAGTAGTAAGAAAGCTATCCCAAATGAAATCTAAATTCAACTTATAGGAATATGTGTCTATGTCTAGAAAATAGTACTAAATTTAATCTAATTTTTTTTCTAAGTTAAAAATTATAAATCTAACACTTTTTTTTTATTTACAATAGCATGAATCTCAAAAATCAAAACAAAATCTCAATTAATATATTTTTTTTAATTTTTATCAAATTCTCAATAAATTAATTGTTATTCATACAACTATATAAATTTGTTAGTTTATTTTCTTATGAATAATATTAAAATTTTAAATTAAAAAAAAATATATTACTGCTATTTAATGAAAAAAACTTTCCTATTTAACAAATGGTCAACTCTTTTATTGCGATCTCTCTCTCTCTCTCCTCTCTCTCTCCACCATGTGATCAGCACAAGTAAACGCCATCAGTTAATAATTAAAATTTTGAAGAATGGAGCACATGCAAGGCTCTGCCTCTGAACAATTTAGTACATTTAATGCTTCAATAGATAAATATATGGAAATTTCATAAATGTGTTTTTTTTTTTTAAAGAATGGAAGCCTTGTGCTTAGGTTGGGGAGAAATTATTCTGTGCGGAGATATGATGCAGGACGTTGTCAAGAGACCAATCAGAATGCGTCATGTTAGCGGTAACGAGCCGCTATACCGAGAAGTACTGAGCCACGGTATCGAGCACAAGTGTGATGTGACACATTCTGATTGATATCCAGACGACGTTTGGTGCCCGCACAGAATAATTAATCATGTTTGTGATAGTTTTTTTTTTGCTTCAATATAAACATTTCTTTAAAAAAAACTGTAGAAAAATATTATTTTAAAAAGTAATAAAAAAACTGTTTCAAATAAAATTTTAGGTTTCGTTTGGGACAACATTTTTATTGTTTTTTTAAAACAGCTTTTTAATATCAAAATTTTTTATTCAAGATATTTTTATACTTAAAAAATTATTATTTTAGAAAGTAATAAAAAATTATCCTGAATAAAACCTTAACGAGTATGCAAACAACATTTTACTCTATTAATTAAACAACAATGTTCTTATGATGAACCTCAACAGTAAAAGTTGGCCTACCATGGAATCATAAAGTGTCAAACCAATCCTAACAATCATAAATCCTTCAAGTCTTAGGTTTCGTTTGGGACGGCTTTTCTATTGCTTCTTAAATCCAATTTTTAGTACAAAATATTAAAAATATTGTACTAAAAAGCGGCTTTAAGAAGCAGTAAGAAAGCCGTCCCAAACGAAACCTTAGTTTGAGGTGGCTTTTTTACTGCTTCTTAAAGCGACTTTTTAGTACAAAATTAATTTAAATATTAAAGTTTTTGTACTAAAAGCTGCTTTAAGAAACAGTAAGAAAGACATCCCAAATGAAGCCTAAGACTTTGTTTGGGACAGCTTTCTTACTGCTTCTTAAAACAGTTTTTTAGTACAACAAATAATTTTCTTATACTAGAAAGTTACTTTAAGAAGCAGTAAGAAAGCTGTCCCAAACGAAGCCTAAAACGGAGTTTTAGTACAAAATTTTTTATTTTTTACTAAAACTCCATTTTAGAAAGCAATAAAAAAGCCGTCCCAAACGAAGCCTAAATATTTCAACTAAAAGCACTTTCTAAAAAGTCATGAGTTCTCCTATCTCTCTCTTCTCTCCTCATAAATTTACATTTAATACCTCAGTGGCTTTTAAACTTTTTTAACCACTTGCCCTATATACATAATTAATTACGACAGAAAAATAAATTAATTTGTTCTAAACTAACTATTAATTGACAATAGCAAGGCGGATCATATAATAAAGAGAAATTATTCTTTAGGGAGTCCGAATGAAAAGAATTGTCTGGACTGTAAGTGGACACACACTATGTACATAATATCTATAGTGTGTTAATATGTACACACAGTGTGTAAACTCACATATTCAAACGGTTCTTTCCATCAAGACTTCAAACAAGATAATTTCTCATGTGATAGAAGGGGCAAGAGTGAAGAGGAATATTGTGCTGGAGAAGATAATGGTGCATCGAGAAACTTCACAATGAGTTTGTCGATCAAGATTTAGTTATCATTAGAAGCAGAACTCCCATTAGTAGAGTTGAGCTAGATGATCATTAAAGCTTCGTTTGAGATAGTTTTCATATTGCTTTGTGAAGCAGTTTTTTAGTATAAAAATTAAATTAAAATTTTTGTACTAAAAGCTACCTTAAGAAGCAGTGTGAAAACTGTCTCAAATGAAGCCCAAGAGTTTGTTTAGAATAACTATCATTTTTTATAAATGATACGTCACCAAAAATAGTCTCAATCAAGCACGAATCTCGAGGCAAAATCAAGATGGAAGCTTCAAAAATAAGATCGGAGACCATCTGAATTCCGATTTCAGTAAACTTATAGTCGAACTGAGCGTCTCGAAAACACAAACCCAACGACACCAAATTCAACCCAATCCGAGCCCAAATGGATCCAAATCAAGGACCCGAAGCGCTGTTGGAAGATTCAAATCACAATTTGAGTTACCAAACGGTCTCCGATTTTAACGAGCTTGTACTCGAATCGAACGGCTCGACGAGAGGATTCCAACGAGCCCAAGATCACTGAATGCTGACATCACTAAGACCTTCAAATGTCCAACGAACGGTGCACGATCATGGGATTCAATATCGGCCATCCATTCAGCCACTCCCTATTTGCCCCTGATCTCACACCTATTTAAAAGCTATGCCACTCCAGAAAATCTATAAATAGACCCTCATTCCTCATGAAAGGGGGGAAGAAGCTAAGAGAGAAGAAGGAAGAGAAGGAAGAAAGCTCCAGCCGCCTAGCTCCTCCTCGACCACCGCCGGAGTGCTGTCGCACCACCGTCGTATTTCTACTGCACCACCGCCGGACCACCAAGGGACGCCGGAGTGCTACCGCACCACCGTCGGACCACTAAGGGATGCCAGAGTGTTGCCGCACCACCGCCGTAGTTCTGCCACACCACCAACGGACCACCAAGGGACGCCAAAGTGCCATCCGAAGCTGAAGTACCACCTGACACTGAAGTGCCACTGCCAATCCACCGTCTGACACCGGAGTGCCGTCGGACCACCATCTGACAGTGGAGTGATGTTGGACTTTTATAAAACTCTCTGTTGATATCTTTAATCTGGTCGTCTTCAAGGACGAGTCAGACCATTGTATTTCCCTCAAATTTTAGTGGAATCATCTTCAACTGGGCTAGGCCCCGTGGTTTTTTCCCTTTCCGGATTTTCCACGTAAAAAATATTGTGTTCTTTGTGTGTGAGCTGGATATCCGTGCAACGCTAAGACGTAGAATTATAACTCTATCGCCGCATATATTCTAGCCCGCAACAGTTTGGCGCCGTCTGTGGGAAAACAATCCCACTATATTAATCATTACTTCAATGGCCAACAGGCGTAGCAATCGCCACCAGGGAGCCTCTCGCTCCAACTCTTATGTGATGCCCCAGAATCAAATAGTGAAAGGATTCGTCTGACATTCTGATCAAACTCCATTCCAGTTGCCTTGCTCGGACCTGAAAATTTAAACCACATATAATGAGCTTACAAAGCCCAGCAGGTCACCAAAGCCTACAACTGAAATCAAAGCACGGCGATGCTATCAATATGCAGGTTAATAAAATCAAGTCAATCAATGGTCAATGAGTCTATGCAATGCGGAAATCCAGTCAATGAAATCAAGTCTGTACAGCGGAAATCAAATCAATAGTCAATGCAATACGGAAATCATCGATAAATCAAATCCATACGGCAACAATCCATTCAATCAATCAATCGATAACCGGTACGACGAATCAATGTATCAATATATCAATAACCTATCAGGATCTGTCGTATCAATAATATCCATATGTCAATATCATATCCATATCAATGTCGATGTCGGTATCTATCAATCGCTACAATCAATATCAATGTCAATCTCTATGATCAATACGCAGAATCCATATCAATGTCGGTGCCGGTATCTATGAATCAATCAAGTCGATAACATCAATCGGAAAAGCAATATGAGAAATCCAATCGGAAAAGCAATACGATAAAGCAATAAAATCAATAAAGCCGTCAAATCAATCAATCAATCAAATCCAGTCTATACTATCAAGTCGATCCAATCAATCGGAAAAGCAATACACTAAATCAATAGTAGCAAGTCAAATCAATGCAGAATCAATAGTATCAATGAGTCTATAAATCTATGCCGTCCATGTCCATATCAATATCAATAATCAATAATCAATAGTATCAATGCTCAATGGTCAATCAATGAAGTCAATGAATCCGTACGATAAGAAATCAATTCGATAAATCCAATCGAGATCAATAAATCGATGCATATCATTCAATGGTCTTACTAGACAAGCACAAACGCTGGCTATGTTGCTGTTGTAGAATCCGTATTGCTGTTATAGATGTCTATACGTTGGTTCCATTAATAAGAGTCGTCACTCTTTTTGCCCATCGGCCGCCCGTCGGCGTATAAAACTCCTTATAACTCCCAATCGTTATATCCATGATCCATGATCTATGATTTAAAGGAAAGCCCGTCGGCCCACCATCCTGTACAGGTCAACCAATCTCCAACCAACATTCAACCATGTTCCCACTTGTCTTTCAGTAACAATCAATCAATGCAATAATCGATGCAATAAGCAATATTAAAGAAATCTAGAACAATCATATCAATAGTCATACACATATCAATTCAATCTATCAATTTCAGGAAAATCGGAAATCGTACGAAAATCGGGCAGAGCAACGGCAGTCGGTCAAATGTACAAAAAATCCTGCAAAAAGGCACAATTTCCAAATTCTTCCAAATTACAGTAGAATGTCTATGACATCAATACAAGACTATTATTCTATAAAAATCAAATCAGATCAAGTCCCGATTATTTTCTATTCGATTAAAATCGCGTAGAATCAATTCCGACCGGTAAAATCTTCGTAGAATACAGTCAAATCGTGTGCAATAATCATATCTATAACATACTAAAAGTTGTGCGGTGAAAGTTGTGTTAAATCAAAATCACGTCGAAAAGTCGACTACGAAAACACAAAACAGATCACAACTCGGTCAAAACTCAATATCTTTGAAAACAGAAATAGGGTTCGGAGTCCTTACCACGAGATCTACACTTTTCCCAACAACAGCGTCGGACGAAAAGTGCTCCGCGGCCTCCAAAACCCAGCTTTTCCTCTTTTTCCCTTTCTCTTTCTCTCTCTAAAATCAGATATTTTTATTTTAAAATGATTTTCTCTCTCATCAAAACGACCAGATTTTCTTATATCATTAGTCGGATCGGCCCAGCCGATCGCCACATCGTCCCGGGACGATCAGACCAAAAAGATCGTCCTGGACGGTTCCCAGAACTATTCTCAGGCCGATATTTTCTACAGTGCCGATCGTCCTGGACGATCTCAAATCGTCCTGGATGATCCTGAGAGAAAAATCCAAATCAGAGAGGAACAGTAAGGGAACGAGGTCTCACATCTTACCTGTCCAGGAATCAGTCCCTGAATCAGGGACGTCAGGCATCTGCCTCTTTTCACCATGGTGGGCAAAACCTTGCTGGAGAAGGGACATCTGGACCATCTATGGAAGACCGCATCCGAAAAATGGAGGAATCTCAAAAGGAGATCCTTCAACTCCTACGAGGAGCCCGACAACCAATGTTAGCAGAGCAGGAGGAGATTCGTCTTCCTCAAGATCCATCACTAGCCAGAGGTGTTCAACCTAAGGGACGCCGGAGTGCTACCGCACCACCGTCGGACCACTAAGGGATGCCAGAGTGTTGCCGCACCACCGCCGTAGTTCTGCCACACCACCAACGGACCACCAAGGGACGCCAAAGTGCCATCCGAAGCTGAAGTACCCCCTGACACTGAAGTGCCACTGCCAATCCACCGTCTGACACCGGAGTGCCGTCGGACCACCATCTGACAGTGGAGTGATGTTGGACTTTTGCAAAACTCTCAGTTGATATTTGTAATCTGGTCGTCTTCAAGGACAAAATCAGACCATTGTAATTTCCTCAAATTTAGTGGAATCATTTTTCAACTGGGCTAGGCCCCGTGGTTTTTTCCCTTTCCGGGTTTTCCACGTAAAAAATATTGTGTTCTTTGTGTGTGAGCTGAATATCCGTACAACGCTAAGACGTAGAATTATAACTCTATCGCCGCGTATATTCTAGCCCGCAACAATAAACATAGTTATAAAATTGCTGTGGAGAATATACTTTTTTTTTTAAATGTTGTAGAAAACAGCTTCCTAAGATAGAATTTTGAATTTTCTTGAAAGCAATAAAAAATAATGATCAAATAGAAATTATAGTTATTGAAAAATAAAGTAATAAAAAAAATTATTCAAAAAGAAGCCTATTATAAATTAAAGTAGTTTTATTATGAGGACTTGTAGAATTAGGATATTTAACCAGTCAAGTGAAAATAATAATAATACTTTTATTATATTTCTTCTAAAAATAATATAAATTTCAAATATTTTGTATTCTTATTTTGATTAATTTATTTTATAGTATTTCAAATCAAACAGCATTAAAAAAAATAAAGATCTTGCCATTCACCCATTTTCGAATTTTCCTTTAGACGAGACAAATTTATTTGTTCTCTTTCTACATCAAACCCCCGCTTCTCTCTCTAAATATCAAGCTCTGTTATCTTCCAACTCCCTCGCAAGCTGCTGGTTCCCTAAGCCTCAATCCTGTAATAAAGCCAAACACTCCCTCTAGGGTTTCTACTTTCTGTTTTCCAGCTTCGAATTGGAGCTTAAAGGAAACGAATCTCTCAATTTTCTACAGTTTTCACACATCCACTCATTTCTTGTTCAGGCACGCCGTGAATCATAAATATTCCCATCAATGCCAGCCTTCTCAATCACCTTCAACTAGTTCCCCGGAAAATCCTACCCGCCGAATCCCAAATGGAGGGACACCGCAATCTCCGCATCATTCTCAGCATCGTATCCATCTCTTTCTTTCTTCTAGTCTTTTCCTTATTATACTTCTGGTTCCGTCGGAGAAGGGACATTAGAAGCAGAAGTAGCAGCGACGGGTTGGAGGAGAGCGAGGGTTTTAAGCTTGTGAAGACAGATGCTGAAGAGCTTGTGGTGTTTGCTGGCTGCGAACATTTGAGGACTCAGGACATACTTGATGCGCCAGGGGAAGTTGTGGGGAAGTCGAGTTATGGGACTTTGTACCGGGCTACCATCCGGATTGGCGCCGGAGCCACCGCAGTCATGCTACTCCGGTTCATCCGCCCGGACTGTGTTGGCCGGACTGGCGATATCCTCATGGCTATCCGGTTGATTGGGTTGCTCAGGCATCCTAATCTGGTGCCACTGAGGGCTCTTTATGTGGGGCCGCGGGGGGAGAAGCTCTTCGTCTATCCCTTCTATGCTGCTGGCAATCTAGCTCAGTTTCTGAAAGGTAACTACTTCTCATGTAGTTTTGCTTGGCTATAGTTTGAGGCGAATTTACAGTCTTTGGAGAAGAAAATGGATAAGAAGATGCCCTTTTTGGGATGATTTGGTTCCTGTAATGTAGATGTTTTTGTGTTACCTTTTTCACGTTAAATGAGAACTTTTATTTCGATTCAGCTCGATATTATGGTTATGTTGAGTTAGATTTAAGTACTTAACTCTACTGAAGCTATATTTTCCGCATTTTTCTGTTGTAGATCCTATGTTCTGAATGATATAGAAATTTCAATCATCAGTGTTTTAGTTGATGATGTAAAGTTAGAAGGAACAACCCTGTTCTTTCCGGAGCTGGCAGTGGACTTCCTTTTTTAAGTGTTAATAAAAAGATGTTATTTTTATGATGACTTGTTTGATTAGTTTTGGTGGGCACTTGTTTCCTGCAATAAGCTTTCTGATTTAGCTTCTGAAATTATTTTTTTCTGATTTAGCTGTTATGGTTCCCTGGTGATGCGAATGATGTAGAAATGCCAGTCCTCATCATGTTTTAGTTAATTAAATGAAAGTTGAAATAAGCAATCTTGGTTTTTCTGAAGCTTACAGTAGATTCCCTTCATGAATTTCACTGTAAATTACTCTACCACACAGTTCATGTCTTGGACTTTTCACTTCTCATGCTTCTCTAAGATCCAAAATCTAAGTCTTGTTTTGATTTTTTGGATTAGTTTTTGTATTTCCTTGTTATACTTCGATCTCTTAACCTTTAGAAATAAATAAAGCAGGCAGTGCTGAACCCAAAAGATGGAAAGTCATCTATGAAATCTGCTTAGGAATTGCCAGAGGACTGGACCACCTCCACAATGCATTGCAGAAACCAATCATTCATGGCAATCTAAAGTCGAAAAAATGTACTCCTCGGTTCTAATCTTCGTCCTCACCTCTCCGACTTTGGCCTGCACCTCTTGCTTAGCCCAACTGCAGCACAGGAAATGCTGGAGGCATCTGCAAATCAGGGATACAAAGCTCCTGAGCTGATCAAGATGAAGGAGGCCAACATGAAAACAGACATCTACAGCCTTGGGATCATCTTGCTTGAGATAATTACTCTTAAGGATGCACCGAGTTGCAGATTGTCAGTTTTCGATAGTAAGATCTGTGATACATTCAGCTCCAATATCATCATCAATGGCAAAAAAGACCAAAATTCAAGCAATGAAGCACTTCTTAGATGCTATCAAGTGGCAATTTCTTGCTGCTCGACATCACCGGCTCTGAGACCAGATATCAAGCTTGTTATCAGAAAACTGGAAGAGATTGGGCGTTTCTGACTGAGATTATCTAGATGAAGACAGCTTGTTCTTTTTTTATTATATAGCTGGCTGATTTCAACAGTAGACCATGTGGTGGTTGTGTTACTTGTGTGTTGAGCTAAGCAACAGTTGGAGAATTGAAAAGAGTGTTCTTGTGGGTCCTTAGATTGCCAACAATTTAACTTCACTAACAACAAATACCTATGCTGTCTTCACTTAAAATTTGATTCTGAGTGTTTGATTCTGCGGTGGGTTCACCTTTCATCATTGATGATCAGTGATGAGAATTGTAGAAAGAAATTTAATATCAAGATTTTAAAAGCATCAGCATGAAATTGCTGTTTGGTTGTTGAAATCCCTTTTAGCCTCTTGAATTTATTTTGTTGGAGTGGATAGGGCTGCAAACTAATCGAGCCGAGCGAGTATGTGAGTGTTCATGTTTGAGTTCATTTATTATCAGCTTGTTCAAGTTTGATTCATGTTTGGTTCGAGCTTTATTATTTGTGTTCATATTTGGTTCGTTTAAATTAATGTGTGTTCATGTTTGGTTCATATTTTGTTCATATTTGATTCTTTAGTGCTTATCAAACTTTAAACAAATAAACCTTAATAAGCTATAAACGAGCTATTCTTCTAGATGTTCATTAACTTAACAAACGAGCTTTATCGAGTCTCCTAACAAACAATTTCATTTAGCATGTTCGTGAACATTTTTAATGAAATTTTTAGTTAGCATATATTATAATATTTAATTACTTTAAATTTTATTATTTAATAGTAATTATATCATTATGTTATAATAAATATAAAATATTTATATTATTTATATTTATCAATTTTATAATCAAATATTAATTTACTTCTTATCGAGCTTATTCAAGAATTCCGAATCTAACACAAATCGAGCTTAATGTCGAGCTTATTCATGAATTTTAAATGATATTGTTCATGAAAATAATTGAGCCAAACATATCAGTGTTCAACCTTGTTTATTTAGTTAATTAAACGATCACGAACAAGTTTTAATTGAACCGAGCAACGACTGATCAAACGTTTGGCTCGCTTGCGGCCCTAGGGGTGGATTGTTGTTTGTCATTTTTTGTTGATCATACTTTGCTTTTTAGTCTTAAGTGACTATTGTTAGGATTTGATCAAGAAGGTGGAATATGAAATACTTTATTTATGTTCATGTGGGGTTTCAAAATCATTGAATCTTCCCCACATGCTAGCATGCTACTGGAGATTCGAAGTTGGCTGGATCTTAGCCTTCCCCCCACTCGGATCTCATCTTCTGACAGCTCTGAAAATTTTTCTGTTTATTTTATTCTAAACTATATGAAGTTTTAGAATGATTTTGAGCTTATTAGAAAGAAATTACAAGATGTTTAAGAATCTTACTATTTAAAGTGGACTCTTCTAAAATATAAGGGTTAATAAATGCTTTTAAAATTATAAAATTTTTCACTATTTATTAACTATTATTATATATTGGATTAATTATATATTATAATTTATTAAATGATAAAATAGAACAATGAAAGTAATGTAATTTCATATTCATCTTTAATGCTTAAAATATTCTTTATATTTAACTTTACAGTTAAATTTAACTCTGATTTTAGGCTCTGAGATTAAATTGATTGAATTTCTAATAGTCGAGGGATTAAAATGGGGCAATGCAAAATCTTGAGAATAAATTGGTCATTTATCAATAGTCGAGAAACTATTTTGAACTTTTACTCTAAATCTAAATTCGTCTGATATCCAACTCTACCAGTAAGTTGTTGACAACTTAGAACTAGAAAATTTGGTAAGTGATAAATTTAGTGAAATCAAAGACTTTGAAAAAAGTTGTAATATCTTTGTTTGTATTTAGCTCGATGAGCTAATGAATCGAGCACACGAAAAATTATGACTCATTTGAGCTCATCATATTAGACTCTTTCACACCCCTATATCCCATGCAATATACATTCTGAAACATTGACAAGAACTTTTTGCATCATCTGATTGAGATAATATACAATTTTTTTGGTCTGTTCGTTGAGAGTTTTGACTATCAATTAAGAGATATTGAATTCGAGTCTTGCGAATGTGATATGTGTGTGACTTTGATGTAATTGACCTAAATGCCTCTAACAAAAAAAGAGACTGAGATGATGTATGTGGGTGGGGTTCCTTTTCATGGCAGGAGAGAAAAAGAGGCAAAATGGAGAAGAAAGTTGGGTGGATTTGGAGAGATTCCCACGCCTTTTTGCTCAGTAACAGTTTCAGAATTGTCTTTTGCTTCGTCTGCAGAGTTGCAGTTTCTATCTTTGTTCTTGGCGATGCTTACATACATTCTACTGTTAAAGTTGGGCCCATAGCCAAATCAGTAAAGGGAGCTCCTAATTTTAAGTCTTAACAGCAGAATTCATGCATGAATATTTAATATGTGAAATTTTAAAAATAGTTATCTTCAATTAAATTATTTTAATAAAATAAATAAATTAATAAATATTATTTAAAAGGTTAGAAAATGAATTCTATGATATAGTGCTTGGAGAGGTTATTTTGTTGAAGAAATTATATCAAATTCTTTTTTTTAATTGAATATAATTTATGTTTAAAGTTTCTTTGAGAGAAATAATTTATTTTGAATTTTCTTTATTTATTGAATACTAGTATATTTTGAAATTAATTGTTTTTTATATAAATTTATTTCTTTGAATTACTAGTTTATAAAATAAATTTGGTTTTTCATAGCTTAATTTCTTTTCATATTTATTGAATAATAGATTTAAAAATTTATTAATTTCTTATGAGATATTAATTAAAAAATTTATGTTATATAAAAACAAAAATAATTTTGAAATATATAAAAGATAAATAAATAAATAAAGTTAAAATAACTTATTATTATAAATAAATAAAAAGATTATATTAAAAAATTACTTGATTAAGAAAATTAAACATAAATTTTTTAGGTGTAAAAACAAAATTATAGTAAAATAATTAGACAAAGTTTAAACCTCACAAATTAATCACTCTAATCATTACATTAATATATTATAAATATCTTTCATCATCTTTTGTTTAGAAATAACTTCAAAAACAAGCATGTTGACAGCTTGGCACTTGATGCCACGTGGCATACCACGTCACCCTTAAAGAGACGACTTCATCTTCTTTGGAATGAGATTTCTTCCATTATATAATTTTTTTGTCATTGATTTCTTTTTCACCCATGAGAGCCATATATCCCATGACCACTTGATTTTAGGCCTAATGCATCAATGATTAAATAAAAATTTAAATCAAAAGCTTATGCTCACTTGAGAAAGCTACTCATTTTTAAAATATGTTTATATATATATATATATAGGGAGAGAGAGAGCTTTCTTTTTAAATAATTATCACGTTGGTTACCACCATCACTGTTGGCAACCACTACATTCATCATTGTTGATTGTCGCTGGCGAACACCATCGACGTTCCACAAGCCATCTTCATCGCAACCTTGTTGGCCGTCGAAGCCACCACCAGCGATAACCGTCACCGCCCACAAATGCACCAACTACTATAATAATCAACTTATTCCATCGATATACAATAAAAATTGTTGGGAATGAAAATAAACCATGCAACAAAACAAACAAGAAAAATAGAAAGAATCGAAAAGTAAAAGACACCAATATTTAATGTGGAAACACCAAATATCAGAAAAAAAAATCACAGAGCAACAAAACACGAAGAAATTCACTATGAAAATTAGGAAAAAATTATATAGTTCTCTTGTCTCTCTCGTTCTCTCATTGCTTCTCTTCCCTCTTATACCGTTCTAACACATAAACAAAATAAAAAGTTAAATAAATTACACCAAGGGTTGCCACCCTTAAGAAAAAAAAAAAAAAACCATCCAATCTTCCTCAAAAGCATTTTGGCGCTAGCATGCAACACTGCGCCGCTCAAACCTCTGTCATCAATAAATCTCACAGCGCTTCGGCGCTAAGCTCTCTATATTTTCTTCCAACAAACATTGAAGCACCGAGGTGCTTGGGAACAAAACACTAGGGCGTTCAGGTACACAATATTGGTGCATTGTGCGAAAAACAAGAGAAATATTCCACAGAAACTCCCCAATGAGCTTGAAAAATAGAATTGAAATCTGAGATAATAGTACAACTTGATTGATCGATACAATCAGATTCCACACAAACTAACAAAAATAAAAATATTATGTACTTAAGAAACAATTTTTTTTTAAATGTTAAAACATTAACAAAATAATATAGAAATAAGGGTGTCAATTTCGGATCACGGGTTGGGTTTGGGTCAACCCGACCCGTCCCGCGGATACGGCAACACCGTCAACAGCTTCACGTCAATGGCATCCAGGGGCAGCGGAGAGCCTCCGGCAACAGCGACAGCCTCTTCGCGCATCTCGGGATGCTCAACAGTCAGCTGCCAACAGATGCGAATCGCAACGCGATAGCTGGGCAGGCAGGGCAGCGAACAACGGGCAGCGGGGCAGCGCAGTGGCGGGCAGCGGGGCATCGCGGCGGGCAGGCCGACTTCGCGGACGTGATCCCGTACTCACGCTGACAGCGGGCATCACTCGGGCAGTTTCGGTCAGCAGGTTAATCTGGATAATTTCCAGGTTTTCGGGGCAACTCGAACTCGACACGATTTTTAAAACGGGTCAAAAACTCTCACATGAACCGGACCGAATTCGGGTTCGGGTTGACCCGAACCGGACCGAATTCGGGTTCAGGTTGACCCGAACCCAAAATTTCTGTGTCGGATTCGAGTCGGTTTTCGGGTCATGTCAAATATTGACACCCATATATAGAAGGAAGTGAAAAATTAAAAACATAACCAGACACTTTATTTTTCATCTTTTACTTTCGTCTAATGGCAAACATAATTTCTTCGATCAATGGTTGGCAATTAGACACTTTATTCCTAAAAATCCAATTATTTCTTTTTTACCAGGTAAAATAAGCTGAAATATAAACATCAAGAAAGAAAAATCTTCTAGCAATTTTGCAATTTATAGAATCAAAATGATTTAAAACTTAATTCAGAGATCCACCAAAGTAAAAAAAAAAAAAATCATAATTTGGAATACATATTTTAAGAGGCGTGAAAGGTATATCACAATCAGAAAATAAATGTGCAACTTTTATCGTAATTTTCGTATAACACAAAAATAGGATAACCAAAGCCACTCTCTTTAAAAGGGAAAATTATTAGGTCAGGTGACCTGATGTAGCTCTACATTCGGTAGCCAGGTGACCTGATGTAGCTCTACATCCGGTAGCCAATAATATATCGCCACGTGCTCTTATTCTTTACCGCGCGGCCCGACGACCCGACTCGGACAGGAATCCGGGATTACTATGTTCGCGCGTATTGCTCGGTATTGCTAGGTATAACTCAGTATTGCTTGGCAATAACGAGAAATACCGCTATGTGAAGACTAATACCGAGCAATACCGAGTAATACCTAAAAGAACTCGGTATTGCTAGATATTGGTCTTCACATAATGGTATTTTTCGTTTTTGTCGAGCAAAATCGATCAATACCTAGCAATACCAAGCAATACCGAGCAATACACAAACTCCCGGGTTCGTTCCAGGCCGGGTTGTCGGGCCGCGTGGTAAATAGTGAGAACACGTGGCGCCTGTTTACTGCTCACCGAATGTAGAGCTACATCCGGTTACCTGACCAAATAAAAATTCCTTTAAAAGGCAACCAACAGCAGCTAATAGAGAAATATGAGATCCAATGGTATAATATTCCTTTATCTGATCATTGTTGATATTGATCTGTTATATGCAAAGTAGCAATTAGCAAATACAAGTCATCTGGGTTTCCAAGTGTTACTTTCATGCTATTAACTAGGCTTATTAAATCAAAGATTAAAGATTAACACTTCTTTGGATTAACTTCTGAAAATAATTTTTTTATAACTTTCATACTAAAATAATATTATAAAATAATTAAAAAAAACTTTACCAAATAAAGCCCAACAACTTTCTTAATATTCTCTAAAATAATTTTTTAGTATAAAAATTTTTATAATATAATTTTTTTTAAAGGCAGTAAGAAATCTATCCAAAACAAAGTTTAGTGCAACTTTTTTATTGCTTAAAGCAGTTTTTTTTTTTTGTAAAAAATTACTTTTATACTTCGAAGTTACTTTAGGTATAAAAAGTCATTCCAAACCAAATTATAGAAATTATTTTCTCGTAAATCTGATAAATCAATATTTGAAACAAAAAATAAAAATGACTTGAATAATTTACTTGAATGAATGTTCTTCTGTCAGCTCTCACTATTTTCATGAACTCACATTTTCATGAAAAATATTTATGAGAATAACATTATTAAAAATAATTATAATAATTTTAAAATATTAAAAAACAAAATATGAAGGACATAATATGTAAAATATTTACCCAAAAATAATCTATAATTTTAAACAAAAAAATTTGATCAAATTATCTTGAGATATGTATTTCATTTTTAATGGTTTAATTATGGGGCTTCATCCAATTTTCATTACCATATACTTAAAAGTTTAATATATGATATTTTATTATACTTAAATTTCATTAAATTACATAATTTTTTTTTAAATAAATTCTTCAATAATTAACATTTACAATTAAAAATATAATAAATTAATAATATCTTAGCATATTTACACATAATTAATAGAATAAATTTTTTAAAAAATTAGCATGTACTAGATCTACTTTTTTTTTCTTAACACTACTAATTTACTTTTTAGACAATTACTTCTTTATTATTATTTTCTCATTAATTCTAAAAAAAAATTAGTAAAAAACTACCTTCTACAATTAAATTGAGCCGCAAAAAACAAAATATCTGACATTTAAAAAAATATTATTTTTTCTTACAATAATTTTACAATTTTATTTATAAAGAATTATAATAACGGCAAATATAGCCTTATATGCCAAATTTTCAATACTAGAACAATTACTCGTTTCAGAAAGCTCCAACCTCACAGGTCACAGCTATATCAAAAAGCCTGTGTCCTGAAGCATATTAAATGCAATAAATTGAATAAAAAAACTCATCAAACAATAGCAACAGTGTAGTTGCACCAAAAATTTAACGCATCTTAACTTTCAAAAACCCATTAAGCTACATAATTAAGCCTGCAAATCAAGTACATCAAACAATATAAAATAAAAATTACATCAAACAATATAGAAAAAAAAAAAGATTAAAATGATCCTTATGAAAAACCAAAATGACTCAAACTATATTAAATGACTATTTTGATCAATCAACTTCTTAAAAATGAATCTAAATACTCTCATCATAAGAATATTTTGATTCATTTTTAAAAAGTTCATGAATCAAAATGATCTTTTAATATAATTGAGGATTATTTTGATCTTTCATAAAGAAGAAATTATTCTAAACGGACACTAGATGGCCCAGAGACCAACCAAATCGCACCACGTTATCCAGTACCAAACAAAAAAAGTGACGTGGCGCGTCCTGATTAGTCTTACGACGCTGTCTGGGATCCGCACAGAATATTTTTCTTCATAAAAAGTCAAAATACTATTTTCATCTTTTTCTCAAATAATATATATAACAAATTCTATTCCAGCACCACTGCTATCCTACTAAAATTGTCAGCCCAAACAACAAAACAAGCGAACATCTAAATGAAATGTGCCATCTTAGACCAATATGTTCCTTGTCTTCAACTTGAGACAAGGAAACGAAAATTGCTAATAGCATTCTAGTCATGTGCCCCTAGTTTTTAGCAGGAATCCAGTGACAAGGCTTTCAAATATAAAAAAATATCAGGAAAAAAAAAATCAACATCAAAAGCTAGGTGGCAGATCTAATTTTTTATTCTATTTACATTGTTTCACACTCAATTATGTAGCTTTTGGTACTTGCTCTGCAATTCCAAGGAAGTAAACAAAAAGTTGCCAGAGAATATAGCTTCCTTGTCTGCATGTAATAAGAAGATTATAAGCTAAGAACATGTTTAATTAAAACTAAAGAGAAGCCATCATCATCATCATCATCTATCATCATCATCAGTCTTATCCCTATTATTTAGGATGTTGAGTTTAAGAATTCTCCTACATTCATTCTTTTTTATGAGCTCCCATGAGATGTCAACTCTAGTTCTTTTAATAACCAACAACAACAACAACAACATCAAGTTCTTTTAATAACCAAAATGAAAAATTATATTCTAAGTAAATTTTTGATCAAGATGGATTTTAAAATTTTTAATTTATATTGATTTTGAGATTAGTGCAATTTATGAATAATCAATCAACTATTATATTTGTAAAACCCGAAAAACTTCGATCAGATGCGTCACACGCATTTCGATGCACCTCGACGAAATTAGGTGAAATTTTAAAGTCGTCGGAACTCGACGCAAATAATTTTATTAAATTCTACGTAAAATTTCAATCAAAACGGTATAATTTAGAGGCGCTAAATAATCTCTTGAGAAGTTTTTAGATTTATATATTTCATGTTTATCTGATATTGAAATGCTATGTTCTATCATTAAAGTCCGACATCTATTCCCGCCTCGTCTATGCGAGCTCACCGGGCCGAATCGTGACAATATTTTAAACATTTCAAAACAAATCAATGTATTTTAAGATTCATTTTAGTTAAAAATTGGTCATCATATTTTCTCCTATATTTTTTCATAAATAACTATTTTTTAATTTTATTTTACTTCTAAATTCTCCTTTCCCATCATTCCATCAAACATGGTGACTTACTTGTTGTTTCCTACTAAAAAAGTAAAAGTCACAAAAATTCAAAAAATAAATTGAGCTGAGACGCAATGTTAAGAAAGCTGATACAGTATATTATACCTGTCAATGACAGGCAGGTAGACTCCCTGCGTGTATACCTTGACATTGCCTACAAAAGACAGAAAAAGAGTTTATGTAAACTTAAAAGGAAGCTAACTGGTCACGAAATCTAAATATGAAATTAGTTGTAAGAGGGACAAGCCTGGACGGCAGTTGTAGCTGCGTCACTGGATGGCCCTGTACCATCGTCTGAGAATATATTCCTACATAACAAAAACAATAAGCCACACAAGGAAAAAATATTATCAATGTATTTTGAGAACATTGTAAAGGTCAATGCAGGACGTTTACAAAAATACAATCAATGGTAATTTTGGTCAACATTTACATTTCAATCGGACGACACTTAGTTTTATTAATTTGATATCTTCATTGCTTTCTGGCTTTTCTCCTTAACAGTTTTTACTTCTCTATAACGAGTGATTGAGATGGTGAATGTTGATAAAAGAATAACGTTAAGGCATCTATTATTAACACTGCATTTATTAAAAATTAGCATGCCAGTGGAAATCGGATTAAATTATGGGATTTTGGAGGTTAATAGTCATTCTCTTGCTATTTAATTTTGATGTTATGAACTTCAAATGTAAGATGAAACTCTTTTTTTAATATCATTAAAACAAGTGGAAGACATAATTTTAATGTTTTCTAAAATTATTTTAATCATCAATTGAATTCGTTCGAATTTTCATGGAAGCTTTCAATACCCTAATACCCAAAAAAAGATAAAGGGGCAAAATTGGTCCCTCAACTCTTTGCGAGGGACCAAAATAACCCCCAACTATTTTGAGGGATCAGGGACCTATTTGGTCCCTCAACTCCTCCAAATGAGATTTTTTTGATCCTGCCATCTAATGGTAGAGTTGATGGTGTTAAGAATGAGGGTACTTTAATTTTTTTTTAATTAAAATATTTAATAAATGTAATTTTTTAGAGATTATAATTTTTGTAAAAAAAAATATTAAACTTTTCTTTATTAAAAAGATTTATACATAATTTTATTTTTAATAATTATACATGATTTCTTTACCACTGCTCTCCTATTAATTGCTCTTCGACTTCACCTCCCTTGCGTGACGGGTAGAATTTTGAAGGACTAGCTAAGTAAACTTTTTCGCCTCCTTCGACGACGTTCCTTCTTGTAGGATCCGAAATCACTCTTTGTCGATCATTTGTTTGATCGAAAGTAACAACGACGATGGGAGCTTGCTCGTTGTGAAGGTAGCCACTCTTCCGTTTGCGTGCTTCTTCAACCAAATCGACTGCGATTGAAAGTAACGACAATGAAAGGAGCTTGCTCGTTGCAAAGGTAGCCTTCTTTCTTCCTTTCGATCTCTTCTTCGGCCAAATCGACTGCGATCCGGTAGTAATGACGACGACGGGAGCTTGCTTGTTGCAAAAGTAGCCTTCTTTCTTCCGTTCATGCGCTTCTTCTTTGCTTGTTTCAATAATACCCTCATGCCCATCTCACTTTCACATTTAAAATTGACGGCAAGAGCTAAATAATCCTATATGGAAGAGTTGATTGACCAAATTGGTCCCTCAAAATAGCTTGAGACTATTTTAGTTTCTCACAAAGAGTTGAGGGACCATTTTGACCCTTTTCTCCAAAAAAAAATGATGTTGACTGATTAAATGTACCAATAAAATTAGGATTTTAAATAGACCTCTATATGCTATGATATCATCATTGCTCTTTCATGTGTCAGATGAATGGCTGAATAATTGTGAAATTTGATAGAAATTGATCTTATAATAATTCTCATATTATAGACTGAAATCAATAGTGTGTTTCGAGTTTGATAATCATATACGGTGAAAGAAAAAAAAAGGAGAGTGCCAATTTTCCACTAAAAAAATGCATCTCATATCTTATCCTGCTATATGAACATGACCATTTTCAAACTCATCATTATTTTTGCTATGACTAGAATTTCAATCCAATAGTCCAAACTTCATGCCTCATAATCTTGATCATTAAGCCCTTTTTTCAGGTCGGGTTTTCGGGTATCGGATCCAATATTGACTGATGGAGTTGATCTTCCAATCTTATCCTTTCAATATGTCTGATGCGAAAGCGAAACAGCGAAACAACCCGGATTTTAAAGAAAAGATAAAAGTTTCGTAAGCTTGCTACTTCACGAATGATGGATTACAAGAAAAGATTAAAGAGTTATCTTTGGTGAATTGTTTTAGCAATAGGTTGCAATTTAGAAGGACTAGCATATTCAAACAAAATTGACAAATCACAGTAAAGTTTAATGCACTTGTAATAACAATTCATAGATTAATGTCAAGAGTTTTCACCTCAAATTTCCTTGTACCTCACTAACTCTCTATGGGAATTAATTACCGGGGAGAAGTTTTGAGCAAAATAGACGATGCCACTTAAGAGGATGGTGACACCGATGGTCTTGATCACGGGGAAGTAGCCAGAGAAGGAGGTAAGGTTGAATGTCCCACGAGTTGCCTCTGCAATAACGGTTGTTGCTTGTCGATCACCTCGGCTAGGTGAAGAAGGATGTGATCTACGTAGTCTTCAACGACATCTTCTCTTCCTTGCCATAGAACTCATGTGGATTGGAGCTTCCAAGAGAATAGTAAGAGGAAGAGGGGGTTGGCCAAGGAGAGACTTTTCTATCACACAACAAGCCAGATACATGCCTCCATTTCAAACATCTAACTTTAATTTTAAACATAATATTCTCATCTATTTCACCATCACTCTGAATAATAGACTCAAGATATATAAAACGTGTACTCTTATTAACGACTTGATTGCCCAAAGTCACAGTCCCCTCCACTGGTTCCATTACTACTAAAATTACACTCTGTATATTTGATTTTATATCTACTCAAATGAAAACCTTTAAACTCTAAGGTTAACATCCATAATTCAAGTTTACCATCAATTCCCTCTCTAGTCTAATCAACAAGAAAAATATCATCAATAAAAAGCATACATCAAGGTACAATCTCTTGCAAATGTGTAGTAAGAACATCTATGACTAAAGTAAAAAAATATGGGCTTAAGGTTAATCCTTGATGTAATCCAAATGAAATAGAAAAACAATTGATCAAATAACCTTGTATTGGAACACAACTAATAGCTCATACATACATATCTTTAATGACTTGAATAATAACATTATTAATCACTTTCTTTTCTAGAACTCTCCATAGCACTTCTATTGGAACTTTAGTATATGCTTTCTCTATTCAAAAAATATCATATAAAGATCCACCTAATTCTCTCTATACTTCTCCATCAAACCTCTCAAAACATGAATAACTTCCATAGTAGACCTACCAAGCATGAATCCAATTTGATTTTGAGAAACATTAGTATCACATTGTAACCTATGCTCCATAACTCTCTCCCATAGTTTTAAAGTATGACACATTAACTTAATCCCTCTATAATTTGCACATTAATCTTGTGTATCACCTTTATTCTTAAAAATAGGAATCAACACACTCATTCTCCACTCATCTGGCTCTTTTTGGTCTTCAAAATAATATTAAAAAACTTAGTAAGCCAAGACATTCCTTCATCTCCTAAAAATTTTCAATTCTCTATTGGAATATCATCAGGCTCAATAACTTTTTCACATTTCATTTTCTTTAAAGCCTCTCTAACTTCGGTATTACTAATACACGGATAAAAATAAAAATCTCTGTTTTTATTTAGGGTGCCAAAGTCACTAAAGTCAATCGTATTCTCGCAATCTTTTTTGAAAAGCTTAGCAAAACATCTCATCCACACTTGTTGAATATTCTCTTCTAATAAAATTACTTTTTAATCTTCATCTTTAATGCACTTCACTTGAACAAAATTCTTCCTCCTTAGTATCTAATCTATTATATAAATAATTAAAAGATAAAAATCTTTGCATCACATATTACTTAAGACTCTTTACGGTTCTTTTTATATATTTCCCAATTTTTAGAGTCATAATTATTTGAAAAGTTTTATGCAGGCTGTCGACTACTTAACACAATTCTTTACTTTTCTCATTCAAGACTAGGGATATATATATATATATATATATCAAAGCCTTACTAAGAAAAGCCAAAATCCTTCCTCCTGTCTTTGCAGGGTAGTTCCGGTAACTCCCTATATATATATATAAGCCTTGCTAAGAAAAGCCACATCTATTAATGATATATATATATATATATATCAAAGCCTTGCTAAGAAAAGCCAAAATCCTTCCTCCTGTCTTTGCAGGGTAGTTCCGGTAACTCCCCACCACCTTCCAGGGAGATGGAGATGGTCTCATTAAGATAAGAATTGAGATAAAGTAGTTCAGCAAAAGGATCATCATCATCCGTGGAGGGATCATTAGAAAGGTCCCAAAGTGGACCATCAGAGTCCATGAAGAATGCCATGAGTGCAAATTCATCAGGAGGAGATGAGGGGTTGTCAAGCGGTATTGGAGGTGGAGGAACGGGTTGGGGCGTATAGCTGGAAAATGATAAGCGAATAGAACCATCCAACCATTGATGAGTATGTAGTGATTGAGGTATAAGGAGGGCCAAAGTAGTAGTGGATAGGCGAAGGTAGATGGAGATGGTCTCATTAAGATAAGAATTGAGATAAAGTAGATCAGCAAAAGGCCAAGATCGCCCTTGAAGTTCAGTAATGGTATGGCGTCGGCCTGGTATTGCTGAAATACCATGTGATGCCGGGTAATTGGCAACACCGGAGATGTTATACTGGAAACCAGTATGATTGGTGTTGGTAAGTCGAGCTACCAGAGCCCTGGTAATTAATAGGTTAGATTCACCGCCTTGCCATCCGTCATATCTGTGCGTCATAACAACCAGCTTGACATGATTCATAAAGTCATGTATGGAAATCATCAGATTTGGTGCAATATAGACGAGTTGTGTTCCGGATGAGAGGTCTATTTCCATTGTTCCAATAATGGACACATCAGAACGCCATCGAGTATCTCGTAGTACAATTAGAGCAATAGTTCCGGCATCTCTACAGTGTAGGGTTTGAATGCGCACCATAATCAAACCCAGATGAATATGCTGCATACCTTCGTGGACCAGGCGTTGGTAAGATTGTTGTCGGATAAAAAGAAGATTGACTTGTTGCTCATCTATGGCTAGGATTCGTTCCTCCAAATAGTGTTGGTAGACGCGATGGTCCTGGGAAGACCATCCGTCCAGATAAAGTGTTTCTGCGAGCACCAAATTAGCCCTTTTCCGTTGTGATATTTGTAATTCTGCGTCTGGATCCAACTGGCTTTCCAAAGTTGGTTGGTATGAATGCCTGTGGGGCATTCGCCGATGTAATTCATAGGCTAACCTTGATCGTAACCGATATCCTCGGATTTGGTCTTCAACAGTATTATTGTTTGAAGGCGGATGTGGATTGCGAGCTGGATGGGATGGTAAGAGAGTTGTAGTAGTGGTTCGGGAGGAAGAAGCCATCTATTTGGCCTTTTGTTGTTCCTCAAGAAATATTTTCTTTGGATCTTGAAAAACAAAGAGTTGCCCCTTATTTTTGGATATCTTCGAGTTGGACCTTGGTTCGCCAATTGATAATCTTTGTAACTAATCCTGCAAAGATGCAAGAGACCATGGTTTAAAATTGCGCAATATGAGGCTCGTCTTGAGGCCCGCCTTTGCGCAATTCCAGTAAAAAACGCCTCGAGTTTTTTTTTTTATGAGGCTTGCGCCTCAACTTGGTTGAGGCCCGTCTTGAGGCCCGCCTCGCCTCACTGGCATGAGGCTTACGCCTCACGCTATATATATTAAAACTTACATAAATCTTGAAGTAAATGCTCGACATTGGACTCTATATGAGAGGAGGAAGGGAGAGAGCAGTTCATCATAATGATGATTCAAATGAAGAACCCCTTAGTGATGACTGTGCTGATGACTTATGAGTTCTTATGTGATATGTCATTGCTATTTATTTTTGGAAATTTGAATGATATGTAAATGAAAAAAATACTGGGATTTGGGAAATATAGAATTTTGAGTTGAACTATATTTCATGTTGTCTTATTATTGGGATATTTTGATTTCACTTCATATCTTATGTTTTTTATGTTTTATATTATTCACTCATTAGTATATAAAAAATTTATCATTTTATGTTTACGCAATCTTTTGATTTTGAGGCTTACGCCTTGTCTCACGAATGAAAAAACGCCTCAATACCCGAATACGCAATTTTAAACATTGCAAGAGACTGCTCAAAAGAATGAGTGGTTGTATTTGGAGAGTTTTGTAGTCTTCGGACGTGCTCTTCAAGGTCCCTTACTTTCTCAAGGTTTAGTAAGAGTAGTTGTATAATGGCGTTATTTTGTTTAATCAGAGTGTTTAAACAAGCAGCACTGTTATTACAACTTTCAGATGGACTGATGAACCCAATGGAAGGGGGTTCTATAGATTCAGTAGCCTTTAGTGCAGATTTATAAGCAGAACTTGAAATTGAAAGTCGCCAGTCGGACATTAACTATTTCTTATTCTTAATAAATTTTTGAAAATATATTCTAGGTTTCACCTTTCTGTTATGAGTATATAATTTGTAGCTTTTATGTTTTAACTAAAATCCGTAGGGTTTATTATAAAAAGATCTAGACCCCTGACTAAGTTCCAGTGTTGATCCTGAGATATCCTCTTCACCTCAGGCCAGCGCCTACTATTCTCGGCGATCTCGAGTGGCCACACGGGTTACTAACTGATAAATCTGGACACCGCGTCTTAGTTTTGGAAACTAGATTTCATACTAATCAGTTTGTGGCATTGTTCATTCTTCATGGTATATATATATATATATATATATATATATATATATATATATATATATATATATATATATATATATATATATATATATATATATATATATATATATATATATATATATATATATATATATATATATATATATATATATATTCTCCTTGTTTAATACCCAATAAATTATGTAAATCATTAATAGATGTGGCTTTTCTTAGCAAGGCTTTGACCTTTCTTATAATCAATTTAAGCCTTTGTATTATTCAATTCATCACCTTTTAAAATATTATATATATTTTTACTATCCTTTTATACTTCATCACTACAACATGAAGTCTCCTTTGGTGTATGATCTATTTCGAGACTTTCCTGAAGTTTTTACAATAAACCTCTTAACGAAACTAAAGAGTTCCAATTTGCCACTCTTAGTAACATATTTTGAATATCAATAATTTTTTATCATTCAAATTCCAACATCTTATCCTATGGTCACAATGTCTTTTAATTGTTTTCTTTAAACTTTAAAAATAAATAACTACGGTCTTATATTGTGTGGCCAAGCTTTGCTCTAAAATCAACTTACCACTATCATTACAAGTAAATTTTCTTTCCTTCTAAGTAAAAGAAATCAATTTGTAATAGGGTGAATTCACTTTTATAACCAAATGTTCTTTTCATTTCTTAAAGATAAATTTTAATGTTGTAAGATCATAAGATACTACAAAATTAAGTTCAATTTCTCCCATTATATTTTTCTCCCTTGTTCCACATCCGCATGAATATAATTCATCCTAATAGAAACTATAAACTAATTTGAATTACCTCCAATTATTAACCTTTCATCAACAGGGCATATGCTATCATGTTTCATCTTTTTCTTCCCAAAATTGACCATTTAAATAATCTTCTAATCCAATATGAAGAGTATAAACACTAAACATATTTTATGCTCTCTGCTGATAGCTATCTTAATAGAAATCACCCTATTACTAAACCTATTAAACTTAACAATTTCATATTTCAACTATTAATGAACTAGTAGACCAACCCTATTTCTATCATTAACTTTTCCAACATGCAAAACTTATATCCTTCCCCAATAAACTTGAATTACTCTTCTTTTTCATTTAGTTCTTGTAAACAAGATATATTTATTATTTTTTCCAATCATAACATCCACCAATTCCTTTGTCTTTTCATTCAAAGTTCCTAATTCCATTTGGCAAATCAAATAAAAAATTTAGACCTCATAAGCCCTTAGCTTGCTTCTCACCAATTACTTTTAACCTTATTATAGATAAGGTTAACTTGTGGGGCGCTACCTATGGGTGACGTCTGAAGCATGCAAAAATTTGGAAAAGCCCCAAAGTTTTGCAAGCAAAAACATACGCTTCCTAGGATAAAAAAAAATACACCAAATTCTCAAAAATACGACAAACTACAACTTTTTATAAGATAAATGACTTACAAACTTTGACACAAACACAAACATAAAAATACACCTAACGTTGCTTTCTTGGATTGAGAAGAAGGATACAAGTGGCGTCGATCTTGCGGAGAGAAGAAAGGGGTTAGAAGACCAAGATGAAGAAAGAACAAGCTCGCAAGCTTTCCTAGAGGAAGATAAAGAGATGGAACAAGCTTGCAAGCTTTTCCAAAAAAGAAGAAAAACCCCTCAGGTTTTTGGCTCCAAAAATCACATTATAACAACCCTCTTTAAAACATACAAAACACCTTATATTTATATAGAAGAAAAGAGGACAGCCAAACAGTCAACTTCTACCTCCAACCAAACCAATCAGGTAAGGGGAAGAGGAAGACTAGCAGTCAACACAAAACAAATCCCAAAGATAGCACAAGAACTGGGTAGGAGAAGCCACGGGAACATAGCCAGGGAGGAACCAGAAAAGCCAACACAGAAACCGGGTAGAGGCATCCACGGGAAAGCAGCCAGAGAGGAAACCGAGAAGGCTATCCAGGGAATCGGAACCAACACCCAGCAACCAGCCACGAGAACAACACAAAGGGAGGAACTGAGGAGACACTAAGAAGGGGAAGAGGCAAGTTCCAAACTCCACATAATGAGCTTTCAAGTGCAATAACTCATCTAATTAATGAACTAAAACATCAGCTCAAACATTTATGAGTTAGCACCAAGAAGATCCCACGATTTCAGCTCACAACTAGAGCAGCCAAAGCCCAACCCGAGAGAAGCCAAGGCCCAAACTGAGAAGTAGCAAGCAGCCCAAAGAACAAAATGACCCAAAATGCTAGCAAACCCAAGCCTTGCCATGCCCAAGCACATCCTATCATGATCATTGGATGTTCTACATCATTGGATAGCATAAAAAAAAAAATATAAAACACAACTAATATTCAAATTACATCAAAACGAAAATAAACCAAAATAAGAATGCATCAACATCCTAGCCCAACCTTGCTAATTCTTCATCACAATCGAATTACATTGCAGTGCATCCCTTAAGGGTGACGTCCTAGCCCACAGTTGCCAACTTCTCACAAAAATGAGCTATCACGGTGTGTTACTTCCTAGTAAGTTCCTAATTCCATTTGGCAAATCCAATCATGAATTTGGACCTCACAAGCCCTTGCTTACTTTTCACCAATTACTTTTAACCTTATTATAGGTGAGGTTAACTTGTGATGCGCTACCTAAGGGTGACGTCCTAGCCCAACCTTGTTAATTCTTCATCACAATTGAATTAAATTGCAGTGCATCCCTTAAGGGTGCATCCTGGCCCACAGTTGCCAACTTCGCACAAAAACGAGCTATCATGGTATTTTACTACCTAGGAACACCTTAGCACTAATGAAATTCAAATTTAGATTCATTTTATTAGATTTGTAGAAACTAGTTATTAACTGAAGTTACTGAACATCAACTCTCAATCTTTCATATACAGGCTTGGGATTGGTAACAAAGATAAAAATAAAATTAAATATCATAAATAACAATAAAACAATAATAATAATAATAATAATAATAATAACAGTGATAATAAAATTTTCAAAATAAATTTTAAAGCTGAACAAATAATGGCCAATAAATGATCAATAACATAAAAATTTTGTCATTAGTCTAGATGGCATTAAAGAAGAAGAAATTTTGACAGAGCACTTAAAGTGGACGTAGCCACTAGCTCAAGGGAGTTACTCCACCCGCTTGACACAATTTGCTTGTTATTTTGGGTGGGTTAATGCATTCCAACCTGAAATCAATAATGGCCAGATCCAACCTCATTGTAAGCACAAATCGGATGTAAGCAATTGATGTTCAATGCCCAACTTCGTCCAAAATAAAGTTCAGGGCTCTGCTAACCATTCAATCTGATAATATAGTTGTCTTTACAACCTAATCTACTTCATATGAACCCTCAAGTACCAAAAATGCAAGGAAATAATCTAAAAATATTAATTGAATAAAGATGGTCATTTTTCTAATTGGAAGATAAAGGTTCGCTACCATATATCAGTGTAAATATGTTTATATGTATGTCAGGAGGTAATGGACCTATGAGGATGCGCGGAATAATGAAGTTCAATGACTTGAGCTGAGATTAATACGAACAGTCAGGTCTAAACCCAATCTAGTTACTTCTGAAGAAGAACAAAGCCAAACATCGGGCATGGTCAATCTTAACTTCTAACTGAAATAAAGTTAATTATAAATAAACAAATAAATAACACAAAGTTAGGTGGGATATAAAATATTTTTGAAACGTTGTTTAATTTACATTCAAAATTTATTCCTTTTAGGAAAGGTCCCACAAAACCTTGCTTCCATCAACAAATTAAAGAAGAGGGCATGCAATCATCAGACCAGCCCTGCTAGATTTGTGGGCATTTTTATCAAATGCTGCAAATATATTTTGCATCGTCGCATGGGATGATATGCAATAGAGTTTCTGCGAATAACAAGAGCCAATGTTTATTTGTGTCATTATCATTTATTTGTCATTTCAATCCAAATATAGCTAACCGATGAAATCAGCTCAGTTTGCTGGTTGAAATAGTAGCTGGTTAGAAATTGATAACTGTTGAGATTGATAACTGTTCAGAAGTAGATTTGTATTAAGCAAAAAAATTTCAGGGCTCATTTTTGGAAGGGGGGTGAAGATCTTCAAACCATAAATTTCCCCTAGTTCCTTTAGGTTTTTAATGTGCCTTGGTATCAAACACAACAACAAACTCCAAAAGATTCAACACAAATATAAGTTTATATTGATAGAAAATCAAATACGAACAAAGCAAGATACAATGGTCCTTTTCCAGAGGAGAACCTTCTCTCCCAAGTCCTAGACGCCGCTAAGATCCCTCACAAAAAGAAGACTACAGTACTTTCAAATCAAATTCTGCATATAAACATAACATAAACCCTGCTATTAATAACAAACAATAAAATAACAAAATCCAAAATAGCCCTCCCCCAATTCCCTCTCAAACCAACTCCTAAATCAGCCCTCTTCAATCATGAAATATCTCCTAATTAATCTCCTCCAATTCAACCCTCAAATTAGCACCCAAATTTGTCCTCATTAATTAGGAAATATCTCATAATTAATCTCCTCCAATTCGGTCCCTAAATCTGCACTTTTTAATTAGAAAATATCTCCTAATTAATCCCCTTCAAATCAGCCCCAAATCAGCTTTCTTTCCTTATAAATTTTCTTCTCCTATTTGAATTCAAATAAAAGATATTTCCCTCAATTACCTACTTAATTCCCTTCATAATTAGTCTCTTAACCTAATATTTTATTGCTTTGTTGGGCCCCACAAGAGAGGCCAAAATCTCCCTAGATTTGGTTTCAGGTTCTACCCCCTCCACCGCCTACTGGGCCAGCCGGTCCAGCTTCCCTTGGTCTGCAGCCGTAACAATACTTCCCTGCCAAAGACGCACCTTGTCCTAAGGTGAAAGGATGAGATGTTGTTCATGACTTTCTTCAACTGCTCAGTTAGTGGTCATGCTATCATCCACTGTAACCAAGCTAGAGTTTTTCCCTCCAAACATAGCCCTGTAGCCGTAAACTTCTCCTCTTCATTCAACGAAATCACCATGAAATACATATTCTCCCGGTACACCCACCCATAGGCATCATCTCCTTCAAATACTAGCATCCTCAAATTCCTCGCCCTAAGATCACTACCACCCCAATAGCTTCTTCCTCCTCCAGTGTAGCGGTTGTCATGATCCCTCCATATTTTCCCCGTGTATTGAGGATGGGACTCTGATAGGTACCACTTGAATATTCCAAGTGATTCCTATCGGATCTTCGCCAAAACACAAATATTCCACTGTTTTCAATAGAAAACAACCACCAAACAGTGGAAAAACTGAGAGAATAGGGAGAAAACGTTGGGAAAACAATAGCAAACAATTGTATTCCACTAGTAGACGATCAAAACCAAAGCAAGATACAATGTTCTTCAATTCGAGAGGAAGAACAACTCTCCCACAATCTCCGGCAACGCCAAGAGCCCAAGCAAGAAACCTAGAACACAAAACTCTTTTCAAAATCAAGATGAAACCCTAATCCCCTCATAACTCCCTATTAATACAATCTAATTCAAATTAAGAGCAAAAGGACTTCTCTACCCTTCCTTCTCCCTCCAAAAACACTTAAACCATGTTTGAAATGCAAGTGGACCCCACCCTTGGCCCTTTCCCTCTTCCGCCTCCCCCCTGTTTCGTTTCCGCCCGGAGAAGACCCGGACCGGCTGAGCCGGTCCAGGTTGGGCAGGTCCAGGCTGGACCGGCCTAACATTACCCCCCTCCCAAAGTACCACCTTGTCCTCAAGGTGGAAAGCAGGAAACTGCTCTGCAATCCTCTCCTGTGACTTCCAGGTGGCCTCATAGTATGGGAGGCCGCTCCACCTAATCTTCACTTCCTTTTCCCCCTTCTCATTGATGTGCACTCCTACCGCTAGAGGCTCCAATGTCACTTCCATGTCCTCCCTCAATGTGCTGGGCAGCTCTGGGCTTACTGCATGCTCCCCCACCACTCTCCTCAACTGTGAGACATGAAAAACGGGGTGTATTCTGGCTGTTGGAGGAAGCCTCAATCTATAGGCCACCTCTCCAATTCTCTCCTCCACTTCAAAAGGGCCAAAATATCTTGCTGCGAGCTTCTCATTTCTCCTTTGGGCCATAGTCCTCTGTCGGTATGATCGGAGCTTCAAGTAGACCTTGTCCCCAACTGCAAACTGTATGTCTCTCCTTTTGTTGTCCGCCTGCTTCTTCATAAGTTGCTGGGCTCTAAGTAAATGCCTCTTGAGCTCTTCCAACACCTGATCTCTTTCCTTCAAATGCTGATTCACTGCAGATACTGGAGTACTACTATGGCTGTAGTGTACCAAAGGTGGGGGGTCCCTCCCATATAACACCTTAAAAGGTGTCATCTTGGTCGCCGAGTGAAAGGAGGTATTGTACCAGTATTCTACCCAAGCTAGCCATTTGGCCCACTGCTTTGGTGTTTCAGACACGAAACACCTCAAGTATGTCTCCAAACTCCTATTCACCACCTCCGTCTGCCCATCAGCCTGTGGATGGTAGGCTGTGCTCCTCTTCAATACTGTTCCCTGCATCCTAAATAGCTCCCTCCAAAAATGGCTCAGGAATACCTTGTCCCTATCAGAAATAATAGACTCTGGTACCCCATGCAGGCGGACTATCTCCCTCACAAATGCTGCTGCTACAGACACCGCTGTGTACGGGTGTCTTAAGGGAATGAAATGAGCATATTTGCTCAGCCTGTCGACCACTACGAGTATAACTGTGTAGCCTTCTGATTTTGGGAGCCCATCAATGAAATCCATAGTAATTTCCTCCCAAACCTTCTCTAGTAGGGACAGAGGCTGTAGTAATCCCCCTGGTGCCATTGTCAGGTACTTGCTCCGCTGGCAGATATCACACTTAGCCACCATCTCCTCTACATCTTTCCTCATCCCCTTCCAGTACAATTCCGCAGCTAATCGACTATAAGTTTTTTGCACTCCTGAATGCCCTCCTATGGCACTCCCATGAAACTCCTATAGTAGCTGTGGAATGTGGAAGGAAGACCTCAGAATCACACTCCTTCCCTGATAGTACAATCTCTCTCCCACCACTGAGTAGCCTAGGTGGCTGTTTTCATCTGATAACACCTCTTCTTTGATTCTCCTTAGCTCCTCATTCTGGATGCTCTCCTCTTTGATGGCTCCCCAATCTATCAGAACATGTACTGATACAGCAATCCCCTGGAGCTCCCCCATACAGCGTGATAAGGCATCCGCTGCCTTATTCTCTAGTCCTGGCCGATAGTGGATCTCAAAATCATATCCCAGCAGCTTGGATAACCACCTCTGATGCTCCTCTGTGACCATCCTCTGCTCCAACAAGTACTTCAGGCTCCTCTGATCAGTTCTGACAATAAAGTGTCTGCCCAATAAATAAGGTCTCCACTTTTGGATGGCCAGTACAATAGCCATCAGCTCTCTCTCATATACCGACTTCAGCCTAGCCCGGGACAACAGTATCTGATTGAAGTAAGCTATGGCTCTATGGTTCTGCATCAACACTGCTCCCAATCCATAGCCTGAAGCATCTGTCTCCAACACAAACACCTGATTGAAGTCTGGCAGAGCAAGCACTGGCACCGTCGTCATGGCCTTCTTCAACTTCTCAAAAGCCTCAGAAGCTGCTTCCCCTCATAAAAAATTATCCTTCTTCAACTGCTCTGTCAGTGGTCCTGCTATTGTGCTGTATCCTCTCACGAACCTCCTGTAGTAGCCGGTCAGTCCCAAAAATCCTCTGAGCCCCTTCAAGGTCTTGGGTTGAGGCCAGGCCAGCATTGCCTCTATCTTGGACTGATCCGCAGCCACTCCCTTCTGGGATATCACGTGCCCCAGGTACTCCACTTGTGCCTGAGTGAAGTCGCACTTCTTGAAATTGACCTTCAGCTGATGCTCCCTCAACACCCCCAACACCACTCTCAGGTGCTCTAGGTGTTCCTCCTCAGTCCTGCTATAGATGAGAATGTCATCAAAAAATATCAACACAAACCTGCAAAGGTGTGGCTTGAAAATTCGGTTCATCAATTCCTGGAATGTGGCTGGTGCATTGGTGAGGCCAAAAGGCATCACCAGAAACTCGTAGTGGCCCTCATGAGTCCTGAAGGCCGTCTTCTGCACATCTTCCTTCCTCATCCTGATCTGGTGATAGCCTGACTTCAGATCAATCTTGGTGAATAAAGCAGCTCCATGTAGCTCATCCATCAACTCGTCAATCACACGGATGGGAAACTTATCAGGCACTGTCTCCTTGTTGAGAGCTCTGCAATCAACACAGAACCTCCAACTCCCATCCTTCTTTTTTACCAGCAGAACTGGGCTAAAGAAAGGACTCACACTGGGCTGAATGATCCCTCCCTCTAGCATTTCTCCCACCAACTTCTCAATCTCATATTTCTGCACCTGAGGGTATCTGTAAGGTCTCACACTGATAGGGGATACTCCCTATTTCAGGATAAGCTCCCGCTCTCTGTCAGGTGGTAGTCCCACCGGAGGTTGGAACACATCCTCAAACTCCTGCAGAAAGGGCTGAACTAACGCAGGAATGGGTTTTTCTTCCCCCTCCTGCTGATCCTCCAAGCTCTGCAACTCCACAAGGAAACCTCCTCCTTCCTCATGAATAATTTTCACCATCGACCTGAGTGACACTCCAGCTCTGGACAATCCTGGTTCCCCTTTCAGCTTCACCCTCTTTCCCTCTACCATCAGCTCCATCACCATGGTCCCCCAGTTCACCTTGGTTTCACCCAAGGTCTGTAGCCACTTCATGCCCAGAATGACGTCTATGCTACCCAACCTCAAGGGTAGGAAGTCCTCCACCACCCTGATCTCCTGTAGCCTCATCTCCACCCCCTAGCAGATCCCAGTGCTGGACTCAATCTTTCCTGTCCCCATCATCACCCCATAACTGCCTGTCTCAGTAGGCTCCATTCTCAGCTCCTCCGCCACCTGAGTGGATATGAAATTGTGGGTGGCTCCACTGTCGATCAAAACTACTACCTCCCTCCCAAGGATCTTCCCCTTCACCTTCATCGTATGACTAGGAGTGAATCCCATCACAGAATTGAGGGATACCTCGGCTACCTCCAACTGGGGATCAATCTGCTCCTCATCAGAATCATCACCCTCCTCAGGCGCCTCGTCTATATAGACGGTGAGAGCCCGAAGAGCGCGATCCTTGCACCTGTGCCCTGGAACAAACTTCTCCTCACATCTGAAACAAAGGCCCTTGGCCCTCTTCTCCTGCATCTCCTCCTAAGTCAATTTCTTGAAACTCCCAGCCGATCTGGTCACCCCGCTCTTCTCCTTCCCACTCTCTTTAAGGACACTAGGGCTTGGCCCTTTTGGAGCCAAGTAAGTGGTAGTTGTCCTGGTGGGACCCCCTGAGTGGTTGTTCCGCCAACTTCGGGCGTTGGTCTTCTGGTTCTCCACCAGCTGAGCCAACTCCATGGCCTCCCTCAGGTCCCTCGGTCTCATGACCTTCACAGCATCTCTAATTTCTAGCTTGAGGCCCTTCATAAAGTTTCCCCCCAGAGTGCTGTTCGATAAACCCTCCATGTCACCCACCAGACTCTCAAATTTTTTCCGGTACTCTTCCACTGTTCCCTCTTGAGTGAGGGCGTAGAACTGTTCTGATATCTCCCATGGGCTGCCCCCCCTGAATCTCTCCCTGATAGCCTCCTTGAAGTCCCTCCAAGTCCTCACAGGATCCCACTTATCCATGTACTTGAACCAGGCAAAAGCCGCCCCTTCCAAGCACATGCTAGCCGCCATCAATCTCTCCTCCTCCATCAGGCCATTCACTGCAAAATACCTCTCCACCTTGTGGATCCACTCATCCACATTTCCCTCTTCGAAAACTGGCATTTTCAGCTTTCTGGCCCTCGTGTCCACCCCGTATGCCCTATTCCCCCCATGGCCTCCTCTGTCCCAGGCAATGGGGTCTTCCCAAGTTCCTCTCTCTCCATATCGGAGCTCATCATCCCTCCTCGGCCGCCGATAGCCATCTTCCCCTCGTGCCCCGCCATGGTGGTTATGGATCCCCCATGGCCGGTCCACTAGGTCGGGCCTCCGGCGACGCCAATCATCCTCTCTTTCTTCCCTGAAGTCTCTCCTTCTTTCATGCTCTTCCCGCCTGATGGACTCCCGATGCAGCATCCTTCCGTTGCTGTCAAGCAGTTCCACCTCCTCTTCCTCTTCCGGATTTACCTTCCCCTTGCCTTTGCTCCCACTACCTTCTCCTCTTTCCTCCGCTGGCACAGCCCTTGCTTGCCCTTTTAATAATTTTTTCATCAACTCCTCCAAGGCCATGAATTTTCCTTCCACATTCTCGCTCAAAGTCGCCATCTTCTCCTCCAGTTCAGCTTTAAATTGTCCCACCTCGGTCTCCAAGACTTATACACGCTTAGATGCCATGGGAACCAAAAAGTGGCCTCCGGATCCCTACCAAACAGCAAAAATCTGCAGCGAAACAGTGGGAAAAACAGCCCTCCACCGTCCGGATCTCGCTCTGATACCAATTTGATAGGTACCACTTGAATATTCCAAGTGATTCCTATCGGATCTTCACCAAAACACAAATATTCCACTGTTATCAATAGAAAACAGCCACCAAACAGTGGAAAAACTGAGAGAATAGGGAGAAAATGTTGGGAAAACAATAGCAAACAATTGTATTCCACTAGTAGACGATCAAAACCAAAGCAAGATACAATGTTCTTCAATTCGAGAGGAAGAACAACTCTCCCACAATCTCCGGCAACGCCAAGAGCCCAAGCAAGAAACCTAGAACACAAAACTCTTTTCAAAATCAAGATGAAACCCTAATCCCCTCATAACTCCCTATTAATACAATCTAATTCAAATTAAGAGCAAAAGGACTTCTCTACCCTTCCTTCTCCCTCCAAAAACACTTAAACCATGTTTGAAATGCAAGTGGACCCCACCCCTTGGCCCTTTCCCTCTTCCGCCTCCCCCCTGTTTCGTTTCCGCCTGGAGAAGACCCGGACCGGCTGAGCCGGTCCAGGTTGGGCCGGTCCAGGCTGGACCGGCCTAACAGACTCTCACCTTTCTTCCATATACATTCTTACATGACATGATCCCATGGTTCAGCTTGCCCCTCTTCATCTCTGGTCGGCCACTCCCCTTGACCAAAATGATCGACCACTTCACCACCTCCACCACACAATTCCCTCGTTGTTGTCTCCTCTAGAAACCCTAATCCACCCTTTATTAGAGCCCTAGGAAGAGGCTCTTGATGGATGAGAACTCTCCTCGTCGAACTCATTCCATCTGATCTCTTTTCCCTTAGATTCGGCTAAGGGAATCCCGATCAAATCTTGGTTAGGGTTAGTAGTTGAAACCACTGGTGGAATTTTGGATTGCATCTTCATAAGTTTCCTTAACATCTTGTCTATCCCTCCAAATCGACTCTCCATCCGATTCTCCATAATAAAAAACTTCTCCATACCAGATTTGAATTGCTTTATTTTGTCAGTCAATGCATCCACCTTCTTTGTTGCATCTCTCCAAAAATCTTGCTCTAATCAAGTCTAAGCCTGGGATAAAGGCTAGTAATAAAGTACCAATTTGATGCGCCTTGGTATCAAAAACAACAACAAAATCCAAGAGATTCAATAAAAAATAGGTTTATATTGATAGAAAATCAAATACAAACAAAGCAATATACAATTGTCCTCTTTCAAGAGGAGGACCTCTCCCAAACCCTAAACGCCGCTAGAATCTCTCACAAAAGAAGACTACAACACTCTCAAACCAAATTCTGCATAAAAACATAACATAAACCCTACCACTTATAGCAAATAATAAAACAACAAATTCCAAAACAATCCTCCCCCAATTCCCTCTCAAATCAACCCCTAAGTCAACCCTCTTCAATTAGGAATATCTTCTAATTAATCTCCTCCAATTCAGCCCCCAAATATGTCCTCTTTAATTAGGAAATGTCTCCTAATTAATCTTCTCCAATCCAAATCTGCATTTTTAATTATGAAACATCTCATAATTAATCGCCTTCAAATCAATCCCCAATTTAGCCTTCTTTCCTTATAAATTTCCCTCCTATTTGAATTAAAATAGGAGATCTTTCCCTCAATTCCCTACTTAATTCCCTTCTTAATTACTCTCCTAACATAATAATTTGTTGCTTTGTTGGGCCACACAGGAGAGATTGAAATTTCCTTGGATTTGGTTTCAGTTCCCGCCCCCTCTGCCACCTACTAGGCCGGCCAGTCCAGCCTATCTTGGCTTGCAGCCGTAACAGTTTCATCATAAGGCCATGTAATCGTGCATGTATTATGAAATTAATATATCAGTTCCACAACCTAACCTTTGCTGAGAACTTCAATCAGAATTTTCATATTAGTTTTACCTCCATATAGCATTTGCAAGTTCATCATGCTTGGCATCAGGTTTCATGGCATCATCATAAACAACAATATTCCCATAGAAAATCTTCTCCAGTTCTTTCATCCATTTTGTTAGCAGTAGGTTCACCTGCATTAAATATAAAGTAAGCAAAAGCCTAACTTCACAGGTTGCAAAAGCCCATATTCTGAGAGTTCTTAGAAATACAAACTGACAAACAGGAAGACAGTCAAATACTTCGTGGCAAAATTAAATTGTCCCCATCATTTGAGGAGAATTATCGTTCACCACCTATCGTGAACGTCAAATGCAAGATCAAAAACATTTGATCATCAATCAAATGCGTCAAAATTTTCCGATTGTACGATAAGACAAGTACAATTTCAGAGTAGATATTTTGAAATGACTAGGAATCAAATACATAGATTGATGGTATCTTGGATGTATGGGACAGTTTTGATTAGTCAAATAGATGCATAAAACTACAATTATGGGACAGTTTTGATTAGTCAAATAGATGGATAAACTCATAAAACTACAATTTTAAAAAGCTTATATATGTCTTATGACCATCCTTATACTTTTCAAATGCTTAATGAACAGTTAAACCAACATAAAAATTAATAAAACTTGATCAACATATTATTCTTAGCAGGTCATAATCAATGGCTTGACTATAGCTTAAAAAAAAGAATACAATCATATTTTTAAAGATTTATTAATTCATAAAAAACTACCAAAGTCTCATTAGTAAAAGGATGAGCCTAATAGTTATATATGCTTTGAGCCGTTAAACATGAACAACCACATAAGGGATCATTAAGGAACACATTTTGAAATACATGAGAAACTTATGAAGTTATTCTTATATATATATATATATATATACACAAATACACACACACACAAATCAATCAACCCATTATTACAGCCTGTTCATTGTGCATTCCATCTATCAATGGGAGAGATAGATGGGCTCATTTATTAATACAATACTTGAACAATGGAACCCAATATTTTAACGAAAGCTTCCAAAATTTTGCTTGTACTCTCCACAACAGACATCTTTGATTGTGCTCTGCAATAAAAAGTGGTTATCGCATGGTGGTGATCTCATACGACTGCAGGTAATAACCATACCCTCCCACAAGAGTATGCTCCACCAACTAGAGGTGTTGCTTTAGGTTTGCATTCAAGTACGGGTTGACATCCTTCTACGCTTAACCGAAGCTAACCCATCAGTCAAATGTGTCATATCAAAACTGGGCCAGTAAATGACATGTGTAACCACGTTAGTGAATATTCATAGTGTAAATGGGCCATATTTGACTAGAAATTTTACTTGTCTTTTGAGTCAAAATTTAGATTCTCTTTAGGGATCATATTCTTGGGTTATATCCCACCCTATGTAGGTGATAATCTGATGCAATCATTTTAATCATTTTATGTCTTTTATGTTTTTTTTTTTTCTTATATTTTTGGATGCTATGAAAGTTTATTTTGTATGGCCCTATGATGAAAAACAACCTATGATCATACTTGGGTTTGGTGCTCTTAGGCAGGTTCATTCCATTGGTTTTCCACTTGTGTTTCTAGCTCTCTATCTCATGTGGCTCCTCTGAATTTCCATGTTGTCTTTTCCATTTTCATGTTGTCTTCTTATTTTCTCTACTGTCTACTCGTTTTCCCTGCTGATTGCTTGAATTACCTTCTGTTGTTTGGTTTCCATATGTGGATGTTTGATCTTCCCATGCCGGCTATTTGGTTTCCCCATGTGGCTGCTAGGTATCCCTGCTGTTTTCTTGGTTTCCATGCAGCTGGATGCTCGGTTTCTTTCCCTTGCTGATCCCTGTGCTATTTGCTTTGACTTCTCCATGAATAGACAGATTTGGAAGGGCTTTAGTGGCACATTTATGTGGGATAATAAATACCCATCCCTCTTTCTCCCTATAAATTGAGGTTGTATTCCTTCGTGAAAAAGAGTTTTGGAGGGTATGATCATTTAAAATATCTGAGGGTTTTCTTAACTTACGAGCTATCTTCTCTCTATCTTCTACTACTTTGTCTCAGACCTCTTTCTACTTCTTCTCTCCATGGTTACCATTCCATCTGTATCTTTCTTCTCTAAACTATTATGAGAACCTGAGGGTTTCTTAAAAGCTTGCGAGTTGTCCTCTACCTTCCCTCTACTAATTCGTCTCAAACTTCTTTCTACTTCTTCTCTCCACGGTTTTCATTCCATTTGTATCTTTCTCTCTAAACTATTATGAATAGTAAGTGGTGTTGTGTCCAGTTGTAAGTGGTGTTAGTTGGTTTGTCCTATCCTTTGAGCCCATTCCTTATTTTCATGATTTGCATGTGAGGTGACCATTCGTGGTTGTTCTGAGGGTATTTTAATATAGTTGTTTGGTTATTTTGTGTCTTCCTAATAATTTTATAAGTTTAGTTTCCTACTTAGTTTCCAATATTTTTGTTTGTTTATGTTATATTGAATGGGAGTGTTATCATTAGCATTCCTAGTGTTCTCCTACTTGGCTTAAAAACTTAGGGTTGCATCATAATCATAATATTTTTAGGTTCTTTAATCACTGCAACAAGCTCAAATTTTCTTAAGTCATAGTTTTGTTGACCTAAATTTGACCATGTTTAAAAAATACACAGCTTCAAATAAAATCAAAATTCAGAAGTTCAACGCCTATGCCAGAAAATCTTGGAATAAGCTAATAAACGTTACCTTACAGACCAACATGTAGAGTTCAATACCAGCCAACTGAACCTATTTATACATAAAAAAGACTTTTCAATTACAATAAATGTTCTCTATAGCAGATCTTAGCTCCACTCTAAATTGGATACAACAAAGAAAGAAAATAAATTACTCTAGCGCTGTAAGAAAACAATTTCAGGCGGGTCTGCAAAGCAGTGCCAGTCTTGGACGCTAAGGAGCTTAACGTCAAACAAACAAAAACTGAACAGTTGGCATCGCCGGGACTCAATCCTAGATTCTGCAGCAGGTGGCACCCAAACAATGAATCTTGGTGCCCAAGCACCAATCTTGACATGGTATCAATCACCTTGGATTGGAGAAGAATCATCTACGATATCTTGAACAACATCGGGATCGTGATAGGTGATAGATCTGCTGAATCAAAAGTGGCGGAAACATTGTAATACCTGGCATTTTGATCTTGTAGGTGTTCTCATATGCATTGGATAACCCAAAAAGTCCATCAGCTCTTGTTTTGTGTTGGCATATGGTCCTGATGAAAATCTCTTCTTTCTTATATGAATCCAAACTGTCTCCTTGAAATTTTTTGCTTTTGAAATTTGTTGGCATGTTTATGATAATTGGCTAATTTTTGCTTCTCAATCATATCACAAACCATCTAATTTAGGTTTTTAATCTCCCTGAGTCTTTTATCTGCATCAATATTGATTTATGTGACGGTGGATTTTGGCTTAAGAGTTCAATAGGAGCGAAGGGGCCATACATGACTTCAAATAGACTTTGACCAATGGTTTGGCATGGCAATTTATTATGCACAAGTTCTGATTGATCAATAATCTGATCCCACCCACAAAATAATGCAAAAGAAAAAAAAAACACAAATCACAGCTCACATCTCTCGAATGAAAGATGTTATGATAATATTGTAGCTAGGGTTGGACCTCCTTAAAAAGGGATTTGTCCTCAAGATTTTCTTCTAGGACGATCATAGCATATAGGTAATCTTCATCTCCTACATTGTGTCTATAAACATTGATTTTAAACAAACTCATTTTGCAAAGGGAACAACATGATCCTTTCTCCGTCTTTCTTAAAAGTGTAGATGTTCTCATAGCTATGATGGATTGTATGTTGATCATATTGTTGCGATCTCCCTAATAAGATACTTTAGACGTCCATTGGAATGACATCACACCTAATCTGGCCTTGGAATTTTTTTTCAATGGTGAAATTGATCAAGCATCTCTTTGCCACGTTGATTTCATTCCCCTTTCCCAACTACAATAGCTTGTACCACTTTGGATGCTTGTGGGTCTAGAAACACAGCTTCTTCACCACCTTCGTAGGTATAATGTTCCTGCAGCTTTTCCCATCGATAATAATATACACCTTGCCCTATAGAATGCAATGAGCATGAAATATGTTGCGCTACAACCAATCCTTTGATTTCGCTATTGTCGTGTTCAACACTTGACAAACAAGTAAATCCCCTTCATCTGCTTTAGAGCACCTCTTCATTCTTCAAATAATCATACTCTATATACTTCATTCTATTGGGTTGTTTACACGACCAAGGATATCATATGTCGATTGGGATAATTGAAAACAATGTATCCAAATCCATGGCACTGAAACACTCTATGTTTGGGGTTGGAAGGCACATTTTTGTTCCTACTGTTCTGGTCATAGTTTGGCTTATTGGACATGAATGCCAATTTTGTGGGTCTAGCAATGAAGTCACTGTGAAGACTCTCGTCATTATTGTGATTCTTGTGGCATTGAATTTGGAGATAGCCACTACCGCTTGACCCTCATTGCTAGCTTAACTACATCAAAAATATCCAATATATTGCAATTCTACCACACTAGTGATTCATGAATGCATCTCTTCTGTTGATTTCCTTTATGGGCATAGCTTAAAGCACATTGCACTTCAACATGAGATACTCAAACTTATCATTCTATTCCTATATGGACAAATCCTTTTGTTGAAGATTATCAAATTGGACATGGCAAAGGACTTTGAAGGGCATCAACGTTAAGGCACCCTAACAGACCAAGAGATTTGCACCTTGTTCCTACATGATCAATTTAATTAAGCACTCGTCATCCATTTTTTCATTATTCAACCGTTTAACACCATGAAAAACCAAAACTACCACCTCCCTTTCTATTAGATTCCAGGGCAAAGGCCTTAGGCGTCACTTTCAATCAAGAGTCAAAGCCTCATAATCACTAGATAATCTTTCTCTCATGCCTTTGTAGGCGTGTAGCTTAGAAGATTAAATCACATGGCTACGAAACACAGTGTCAGGGATTTGAATCCCTCCTCGTCCACAATCGGCCCAAAAGCAAAAGGGTGGAAAATCATCATCGGGATAGCAACTGCAAAACTATTAAACTAGGGTACGGTCCTTTGTTAAAATAGAATGACCAAATTTTTCTAATTTATAAGTTTGGATGATATTCTTACATATAGTAACCTGGGCCATAATTAACATATTTGTGTTTGAATTCCCAAAAGTATTCCTCAGTCAAGCTAGGGCAGAATTGCAGAGCAAGGAATGTGTCGTGTCAACAGTAATTTGAATTCTTCTTCATCTTCTCTCGAGTAGTGATCTTGTTCTTTGCTTTATGAGAGCATTGTTGCTTCAAGTTCCCCCACCAAAGGTTTCAAACTTCTAAAGCTTAATGAAAAACAACTTCATGTTGTGTTTGTGGAAACTTCTTTGTATCAAAGACTCTTTGAAAATCTCCATCCACAAGATAAAATTATCAACGTTGAGTCTTCCCTTAAAATCTAAGATGTTCACCTTCCTGTCAAAGCCTTGCTATTGTCCCCTTGGTTCGTAGTGATGACACAGTACATCTTCTCACTCACTAGAAACCATTTGGAGGAACGGATCTTCTTCTCCACATGGTCCTCTCAAATTTGATGTGTGACCATGCCTTCTGTGACAGTAGACTGCAAGGCATTGCTGAAGTCGTTGGATCTCGCCCCACATGTTCTCCTTTGCTAGATAATAGATGACCAAATTGAAAATTCAACCTTTGAGAATTTAGTAACTTTGCTAAGACCTCAACCTGAGCCAGTTAGCTTAGAACGAGAAGGGAAAAAAGTGATTTGAAATTTCAAAAACACAATAAGAAAAATTTTATTCACAAAAAAGTGACTTTTCAATTACATTCAATCTTGTATAGATCAGATCTCATCTCTACCATAAATTAGATATAAGAAAAAAAAGGAAACTAATTACTAATAACTTGCACCTAGACAACTCATACAACAAATCTACATAAAAGAAAATTACGTTTTTCCAATGAAAAATAGATTTAAGCATATATCTAAAGAGTGTGACACCTAGGTGCCAGTCTTGGGCACTTAAGTGCCCAACTTCGAACCAAAAAAGAAAAAAAAAATCAAGCAACTAGGTGGCACCTAGAAGCTAGTCTTAAACCTGCGTCAAAAAGTAAGTGAAGAAAAGTGAACTCTAAGCAGCAGTTGCCATTTCCATAACCTTATGAGAATATACACTTTAATGCGTTAAGATGTTTTCTCTAATCCTATTAATACTCATAATGTAGAAAAAAATCTCAAAAATTAATGTGACCATAGATACATATCATTGATATTCGATCAGCAATTATAGCTTTATGCACACCGAGTAATTTCAGAATGTATCATAAGCCCAAGGAAGAAACATATGTCATACTAGCGTAGTCGTAGTTCCATTAACAAGATTACTTTAAAGTTTGAATAGTTTAGAGATATATCGTATATATATGTAAGGAGGCTTGACAATAAAGTGGGAAGATAAAAAATGCTATCAAGAAAAGAAATAAATTTTTCGGGAGTAACATAAATTAATAGTATTGAAACTCATAATATTTACAAGAAAATTAAAATTCTTTCAAAGGTGGCCAGCAAAGAAAAAGCAATAGCTTTTAATTGCTTTTGATGATAAGGAAAGAGGTAAGTAAGAGGTAAGTAAGGAAGGGGAAATTCTTAAATATAGTTGGTAATAAAGAACGAGAAAAAAATGGCATACAAAATAGTTAAGGTAAAAGATAAGAGATCTAGTGACTTAAGAAAGTCAGATATAATAGAAGCTAAGATAATAAGATCTTAGCTAATGATGAACAAATCCATAAATAATGAAAGGGCAATTTTGAAAAATTATTAAATTAGAGTTTTAAATAATAAATTATTTTAGAAAAACATAATGAACAAAACAATGAGGTAAGTGATATATTAATCTAAAATAGTAGTGGAGTTAACTTTAAAGAAGATGCATAAAGGTAAAGCTTTCGATCCAAATGAGATATCCAACGAGACTTTAATAATAATGGGGAATAGTTCAATAAGTAGCTTAAAAAATATTTTCAAATAAAATTTGAACACTAAAATGATATTAAATGATTGGAGAAAAAGTACTTGGGCATCAACATTAAAGAACATGTGAGATATTCAAGATTATGTTAATTATAAGAGAATCAAATTCATGAATCATGCAATAAAGTTACAGAAGAAAGTAATTGAACAAACAACAACAACATCTAGCCTTTGTCCCACTACATGGGGTCAGCTACATGAATCCTTTGTCTCCATTGTGTCATGTTTAAAGTCAAATTCTTGTTTAAATCTAATAAAGAGATATCATTTCTAATATTTTCTAACCATGTCTTTTTATAACCAAGTCTTTTTAGGTCTATCTCTAACTTTCTTAACATAAGTCAAATCTAATACCTCTACTTTCCTAACCGGGTCATCGGAAGGCTGCATTTTAAGTGATCAAACCATCTAAGGTGACTCTCTCTAATCTTATCTTCCACTGGAGCTACTCCAACCTTTTCATTTATATGCTTATTTCGTATCCTATCTCTAAGGGTAAAGCCACTCATCCACCTGAGCATCCTCATCTCTGCAACACTTAACTTAGTATTATACTTCTCTTTTAATGGCTAACATTTGGCACCATAAAGCATTGCAGGTCTCACCACCATCTTAAAGAATTTTCCCTTAAGTTTGAGGGAGGGCTTTTCTATCACACAACAAGCCCGATGCATTCCTCCACTTCAACCATCCAACTTGAATTTTAATGATAATATCTCAATCTCTTTCACCATCACTCTGAACAATAGATTCAAGATATCTAAAATGTGTACTCTTATTAATAACTTGATCGCCCAAAGTCACAATCCCCTCTCACTAGGTCTATTACTACTAAAATTACACTCCATATGTTCAGTTTTAGATCTACTCGAGTGAAAACCTTTAGGCTCTAAGGTTGACCTCCATAATTCAGGTTTACCTTCAACTCCCTCTCTAGTCATATCAACAAGAAGAATATCATCAGCAAAAAGCATACACCAAGGTACATCCTCTTGCAAATGTCTAGTGAGAACATCCATGACTAAAGCAAAAACATATGGGCTTAAGGATGATCCTTGATGTAATCCAACCGAAATAGGAAAATACTTGGTCAAACCACCTTATGTTTGAACACAAGTAATAGCTACTGCATACATATCTTTAATGATTTGAATATAAACATTATTCACTCCTTTCTTTTCAAGAACTCTACATAGCACTTCTCTTGGAACTTTATCATATGCTTTCTCTAAATCAATAAATATCATATATAGATCCTCCTTATTCTCTCTATATTTCTCCATCAAACCTCTCAATAAATGTATAGCTTCCATAGTAGACCTATCTCTAAAAAGTAATTGAACAAAGACTTACAAAAATACTTTAGTTTGGATAAGCAATTTTGTTTCATGGTAATACCAGTTATTATAAAAAGCAATTTTTTGGGTTAATACAATTAATGGAAAAGCCCTTACAATAGGGAGATGATCTTCATATTAGTTTTATTGATTTTGAATGATAAAATAACCGAACGTCATAATAATAGAATTAGCGCATAACAAGGAAGAAAGTTGTGTGCCAAAAATATGTTGAAGGTATTAATGATAACAATGACAGAGCATTGACTAGTATTAGAAGTTGTGAACTAACCAAATAGTTCCCAATTATGGTAGAATAATATCAAGGATTATATCAAGTCCAAATCTTTTAAGAACTAGTTATGGAGATCGTTACAAAGGTATTCAAATTGAGATGCATTGGTTTATTTTCAAAGATGGCAAATCTAATCTCTAAGACATTTGTTGAAAAGAATACAACAACAACAACAACAACATCAAGCATTTATCCCACTACGTGGGGTCGGCTTCATGAATCATTTTCCTCCATTGTGTCCTATTAAAAGTCAAATTCTCATTTAAATCTAATAAAGAAAGGTCATTCCTAATATTTTCTAACCAAGTCTTTTTAGGTCTGCCTCTACTTTTCTTAACAAAAGTCAAATCTAATACCTCTACTCTCCTAGCCGGGTCATCGGAAGGCCGCCGTTTTATGACCAAACCATCTAAGGCGACTCTCTCTAATCTTATCTTCTACTGGAGCTACTCCAACCTTTTCACATATATGCTCATTTCGTATCATATCTCTAAGGGTAAAGCCACTCATCCACCTGAGCATCCTCATCTCTGCCACACTTAACTTAGTATTATGCTTCTCTTTTAATGGCCAACATTCGGCACCATAAAGCATTGCAGGCCTGAAAAAAATAAAAAGTTAAAATAATTAAAAATATATATTTAGAATAACATAATTAGTTGATGAAAAGACTAAAGGACCTTTTAGGATCATTTTTATTTTTATCTTTCAATTTGTTTTGTTTTAACATGAAAAAGTTTTTTAGCATACACTTGTTGATTTCAAATATTTAAATAAAAAAACTTATTTTATTGTCTAAATCTGCGCATCTACATTCACTAACTATGTATCTTCCACACTCATCTCCATTACATTAGAACCATGAGGTCTTCTTCATATTCATCATCACTCCTTGCTGCATCTCCTATGATCTTTAAGATTGCTATTTAGGAAGAAGTTTGAGGTTTTTATCCTCTATGAACTCTTGAAGGCAAACAAATAGAGAACTTATTCTCTGCATGAAACCCACCAGCTTAAAACATAGAGCACTTATTCATGACGGTCACACATCTTAGAGGTGGAAATTACAATGATGGCAGGTAATGAAGCCAAATTACTTGAAGATGAAGTTGTAGTTATATAGTGAATGACATAAAAGGACTGAGGGGAGAAGGCGACCCGGGAGCCTTTGTCGGTTTTTTTGGAAATAATAAAACCTGCTTTAGAAATATTAAAAAAATACCTAAAACTCGTTTTCTATATAAAAATAATAATTTTAAAAACAAATTAACAAATATAATTTATCACCACTTGAACTCTTTTTTCAAAATCAAAAACCAAAAAGATCTCAAATACGCCCTAACTACATACTACTATTACTACTACTACACAACAACAACAACAACAACATCAAGCCTTTATCCCACTACGTGGGGTCGGCTACATGAATCTTTTTTCTCCATTGCGTTTATTAAGAGTTAAAATCTCATTTAAATATAATAAAAAATGGCATGTTTAATAATTTCTAATTAAGTCTTTTTAGGTTTAACTTTATCTTTATTAACATAAGCTGGATCTATAATATCTACTTTCCTAATAGGGTCATTAGAAGGCCGATGTTTTATGTGACTAAACCATCTAAGGTGCGACTCTCTCTTATCTTATTTTCCACTAGAGCTACTCCAAACTTTTCACATATATACTCGTTTCGCATTGTCTCTAAGTGTTAAGCCACTCATCCACCTGAGCATCCTCATTTCTACAATACTTAACTTAGTTTTATGCTTCACTTTTAACGAACAACATTCTACGCCAAAATGTATTGCAGGTCTCACCACTATATTATAAAATTTTCCCTTAAGTTTGAGGGTTACTTTTCTATCGTACAACATGCCCTAACAACATGATATATAATTTTAGTAAGCACCGTATTAATAATCATCATTCCATATTATTAGAAGATAAAATAGACCTAGGTACAAAGGGGTTTAAGTACATTGAATCTATTCTACATAATGGCAATATAGATGAAAATATGACTTTAAGAATAATGTTTAGTGATTAAAATGAGTTAGTGCTTCAAGAGTATTATGTGAAAAGAGATATCACAGATGCTTAAAATAAACTTTATAAAATTACAATTGGGTCAATTATGTTATATCGATCAAGTGATGGGAAGAAAAATGTTGCTGATGAAGTAAAAGCGTGATATGAACAATAGTGCTATGCTAATAGAGGAAAATGTCAAGATAAGAAAGCTTTCAATATTTAGTGATTGTTGAATGTTAGTTTGAGTTAGTGGGCAAAGGTTTTCTATATTTAAAGTGATGTTTGTTTATTTGGGTGTTCCTTAGAGCATTGTATTTATTCTAACATAGGGATGCACTACTGAATAATACATATGAGAAAATGATTTTCTATATAGCATGGCATTGAGATTTATACCTAACCTGATGCTTGTTACTCCCTTGCAAGTTGATACTTACAGACCCAATTCTACTCTTGCTAAAACACATCCCACCATCTTGTCTATTAGACCAAGCATCAGCCTAAAATTGTGCATTCAAATCTGCATCTTCATATTGCTCTAAAAATAGGTAAACACCAATACCGACCATCTACTACACGTTTTATGAACTTTTATCATCTATTCTGGTCATTTTGACAATTTAGCTTGTCTTTAACTGCTACCTAAACTCCCAGGGCATATTAGGAGGTTGTGCTCAATCATAATAGACACTAAAATAGGCGTCCTTATTAATCATCACACCTGGGATATCGTTATACTTCATTCCTAAGGTTAAACCCATTTCATGTCATTAGGTATTTATAATTAAGTTCCATCCTAATGGCTCTATTGAATGCTACACGGCCTAATACACAAGTCAATGGTAATTGGTATAGACTACTTTGAGACTTTCTAGTATGTTGCTCAGCTTATTTCTATATTTCTTTCTCCCTCTATTATCATTACTTAAGGGTGGACTATGTTATCAGCAATCCATTTCTCCATAGGGATATAACAAAATGTATAAGGGACAACCACTTAGATATTTTGCCCAAAGGAAGAAGATTATACAATTTTCAAAAGGCTATATATGCACTGAAAAAAGTTCTTGTACCTGGTTCGATAAACTACACAAATTTCTAGCTAATGTCATAATATATAGTAGTAATATTGATTGTTCTATCTTTATTCAACACACTTCCTCTTGCTAATAATATTTTTCTCACTGGAAATGATACTTCAAATATTGTTGAAATAAAAATATGGTGTGCTCAAAGTACTTTTTTGGTAAAGAGTTTGCTTATACTGAAGCAACTGTCTGTCTTCCCCAAAAAAAAAAAAAACACCTACAATCTTTTTTGAAGAAATAAGTCTTCTTGGATGTAACTCGAACTTGGAAACTCTGTAAATATTAAAGAAGGAGGAAGGTTTTAAACATTTTATTTACTATTGGCGTCTATCAGTAATCCTATTCATCTAACTGTCACAAGAATTAATACACCCTCTGTTCTAGGTGGGTTTAGTATCTCATGAAAAATCCAAAGAACCATAGGGAGGTTGTCCTGAGAATGCTAAACTGTGTAATCAAGCTACTATCCACATTGCTAGCAATCCAATCGTCCATGAAAGAACCAAAGATATTGTAGTTGATAGTCTCTTTTTCAAGGAAACTGTTTTGTCAAAGAAGATCATGTTTAATAATGCTTCCATTCAATAAAAAATAGTTAGCAACTTTATTAAGGCTATGGGGCCTCTTCGATTTTCAAACCCATCTAACAAGCTAGATTTAATTGATACAAATATTACAGTGTTAGCATAGAAAAATGCCGATATATGAAAGTTCTCTATATTTGATGTAGGCAAAGGGAGGGTCAACTCATGTCCAAAATAAATCAATTTTGGCTTCCCTCGAGTTTACTAGCTCAATCAAAATTGAGCTGAAATTTTAGCTCATTTATAAGCTGGTCTTTAGTTCACTTATTGAACTAAGGGTTAACTCATTATTAGCTAACATTTTAGTTCATATTTATCTTTTTATTAAATGTTATTTCTATAGTTTTTTATTATTTTTATTTATGATGTCTCTTGGGTTCCAAAAAGGGCTTTTGGAATCCCAAAAAAGAGTTGTTTCGTTTTCCCATGCCGTAGCTCCTTGGCTTCCACCATGGGCTGCTGTTTTCCGTGCCTTTGCCCCTTGGATTTTCGGCAGGCTGCTGGTTTTTCGAGCCTGGGAGTTTTCCCGTGGCTTTGGCGCCTTGGTTCCGTGCTGTCACGACCCGACCCGACGGGGACGGATCCCGCCCGAGCCGGATCGCGACGAGAGACCTTTCTTAACCAGGATCTGGCTTTGGATTAGGTTACTGAACTGATCTTTCAAATTCTTAACTCAACAGAAGCACACAGAACAACAGAGCTACTAAAAACATCAAATGCAGCGGAACAAAACATCTATCTTTTCATTTCCTCAAAATAATCATCTACAGAACAGTACATGGCTTTCAACAGAAAGAAAGACAGAACAGAAAAGCCATGACTGTACAAAAATCAAAAGTACAAAAGTACCTAATCTGATCAGACTCTGAAACCTAGTCCTGAACTTCCTTGCCCTTCCCAGAACCTGAAAACCACCAGAAAGCAAGGGTGAGCTCAACAGCTCAGCAAAGCAACAAACCACCAATCTAAATTCTCAGAAAACAGAACCAAATTCATCGGACAGAAATCAGATCAGAAATCGGAACAGAATTGGAAATCAAAACTTACGGACAGGTATCAAATCACATCAGAGTCGTACAGATCGTATCAGAACAGAACAAATCAACAGAGTCAGAATCAGAAATCAGAATCGTACGGATCATATCATATCATAATCACAATTTCGTACAGAACAGAACAGATACAGAAAATAGTACAGATACATATAGCTAAATGCCCTGACACTGACGGAATCTCTATGGATTCCGGCCCCTTATGCCTCCCTTCCCAGACACTGACTGAATCTCATAGGATCCAGGCCCCTTATGTCTCCCTTTGTGCTCACGGCACCAAAACAGATGTGCTTATAGCACCAAAACAGAATTCATCGGATCCGGAACAGAACAGATATCAGATTTGATCTCATTGCAGATTTCCCGTTTCACTAACTGAATCTCATAGGATTCAGGCCCCTTATAACTCCCTTTTTATAGCTTATACACATAGCATTTCAATTCAGAAGAAATACGGACAATTCAGAAATTACCCAAAAAATCGGGCAGCACAACGGCAGTATACGGAATTTACACAAAAATTCCTGCAAAGAAAAATTTACCGAATTCGCACAGAATACAGATATCAACATTTCAGAACATTTATTCTACTGCACAGATAAATTCCAATTTCACAGAAAAATCTGGTCGACTAAAAACACAGTCGAATCAAAAATACCCGGACGAAAATCTTCAGAAAATAACCAAAATGTGCACACTCGGCACGTCAACAATATACAGAAAGTTACGCGGTAAAAACTGAGCCAATCAACAGATACGGACAAAAATCATTAACGAAAACGAAATCCGGACAGAATATACCGCCAAACACGACGGTTCTGAAAATTGAGAAAGGCGGAATGTGCCTTACCTCGAGCACAGCAATTTCCTCAACAGCCACTTCGGGCGAAAAAACGGCTCCGCGTCGTCCGAAAATCAACTTTTCCACTTTTTCCTTCGTTTTTCTCTCTCCTCAGCTTTTTCTCTCTCTTCAAAATATCTCATTTCTATATATATCCAGACTGATCGTCCCGGACGAACGAGCTTCGTACCGGACGATCCATGAAGAGAGGAATTCCGTCCAGACGAAAAATGACATATCGTCCCTGGCGAAGGGTTCACGGGAGAATTTTTCGTCCAGACGATCCAATTTTCGTCCCGACGAATCATACAACCAAAACTGATTTTCTGCACAACCTGTACCGATCGTCCCGGACGATCCAACTTCGTCCCGGACGAACCTGGAGCAAAAACTGATATTACAATCTCCCCAACTTAAAAAAAATGTCGTCCTCGACATTATCCAATCCAACCTCCGTCAAAACAAGTACGGGTACGACCGTCTCATATCAGACTCCTTCTCCCAAGTTGCTTCCCGTGCAGTCCGGTGCTTCCACTGGACTTTAACCATCGGAATCTCTTTATTTCTTAACTTTCGGACGTCGTATGCCAAAATAAGCTCTGGCTCTTCCTTGTACGCCAGATTCTCCTGAATCTCCACCTCATCAGCTGACAACTTCTTCCCAGAGTCTGAAACCCACTTCCTCAGAGTGGATACGTGAAACACATTATGCACGTCAGGCATAGAATCAGAAAGCAATAGGCGATAAGCAGATTTTCCAATTCTTTCCAAAAATCTCAAATGGTCCAACATACCTTGGACTAAGCTTACTCACCTGACCAAATCTGCTCACACCTTTCATCGGGCTGACTTTGACATACACAAAGTCACCGACCTGAAACTCAACAAATCTGTGCTTCTGATTGTAATACTTTTGCTGACGATCTTGAGCGGCTTTCAATCTTTCTCTTATCAAATTGATCTTCTGAGCAGTTTCATCAGCAAAAGTGGCCCCCAAAGCCTGTCTATCTCCCGACCTCCGTCAGAGTCAAAGGAGTACGACACTTCCTGCCATACAAAGCCTCGTACGGTGCCATACCGATACTGGACTGAAAACTGTTGTTATATAGGCAAACTCAATCAGCGGAATATGATCCTCCCAACTTCCGCTAAAGTCCAGAACACAAAGCCTCAACAGATCTTCCAGTACCTGAATCGTCCTCTCAGACTGTCCGTCGGTCTGAGGATGAAAGGCTGTACTGAAATGAAATGCAGTTTCGTACCCAAGCCTTGCTGAATGCCTTTCCAAAGTCTGGAAGTAAAGCGTCCATCTCGATCAGATACGATCACACGAGGCACACCGTGCAATCTGACTATTTCCTTCACATAAATCTGTGCCAAGCGATCAACTGAATCCGTCTGTCTGATCGGAAGAAAAATGGGCTGACTTCGTCAATCGATCTACAACCACCCAAATGGCATCATGTCCTTGTCGTGATCGAGGAAAACCCATCGCAAAATCCATCGTTACCTCCTCCCATTTCCACTCAGGGATAGGCAACGACTGCAACAGTCCACCTGGTCGCTGATGCTCTGCCTTCACCAACTGACAGGCTTCGCATCTCGACACAAACTCTGCCACATCCTTCTTCATCCCAGGCCACCAAAACAAAAGCTTCATATCAGCGTACATCTTACCACTGCCTGGATGAACAGTATAGCCAGAATGATGAGATTCGTACAGAATCTCCTGCCTCAGTCTTCAAACACAGGTACCCACAACCTATTCTTACAGAAAATAGCACCAGAATCAGAAATTCGAAGTTCAGGAGTCTTACCAGATCCAATCTGAGCTATCAACTTCGAATAGTCAGAATCTGACTTCTGGGCTTCTTGAAATCCGTGCTTCCAAAGAAGACTGAATACTCATCTGAGCCAACTCCAAATCATTGGAGGAAACCACCTCCAACTGCAATCTCTCCAAATCACGAATCAGAAAGTCATCACAGGTAAGCTGAATACCTGAGAATCCAGAAGACTTTCTGCTCAGAGCGTCCGCTACCACATTCGCCTTCCCAGGCTGATACTGAATAGTCAAATCGTAGTCCTTGATCAACTCGAGCCACCTCCTCTGTCTCAGATTCAGATCCTTCTGAGTAAAAATATACTTCAGGCTCTTATGATCAGTAAAGATCTCACACCTGACGCCATACAAGTAATGACGCCAAATCTTCAAAGCAAAAAAAAACTACTGCAGCTAACTCCAAATCATGTGTCGGGTAATTCTTCTCATGTGGTTTCAACTGTCTCGAAGCATAAGCAATTACCTGACCATGCTGCATCAGAACACAACCCAATCCTTTCAGTGAAGCATCACTGAACACCTGGAAACCCTCCGTACCTGACGGAAGTGCCAACACTGGAGCTGAGCTGAAGTCAAACACTCCTTCAATCTCTGAAAACTAGCTTCACACTCCGGTGTCCAAACAAAGGTACTACTGACTTCTGAGTCAGTCTCGTCAGAGGAGTCGAAATCTGTGAAAATCCTTTCACAAACTTCCTATAATACCCCGGCCATGCCCAAGAAAACTACGTACCTCAAATACCGTAGTCGGCCTTGGCCAATCAGCAACAGCCTGAATCTTCTGGGGATCTACAGAAATGCCTTTTCCGCTAATCACATGCCCCAGAAAAGAAAAATGCTCTTCAGCCAGAATTCACACTTAGAGAACTTGGCATACAGCTGATGCCTACCTCTCCTCAAAGTCTCCAACACAATCCTCAAATGTCTGGCATGCTCATCCTCAGATGCAGAATATACCAGAATATCGTCAATGAAGACGATCACAAAACTGATCCAGATACTCCCTGAATACTCGGTTCATCAGATCCATGAAAATAGCAGGCGCGTTGGGTTACCCCAAAAGGCATAACCAAAAACTCGTAGTGCCCGTACCGAGTACTGAAAGCAGTCTTCACCACATCAGCTTCCTTCACCTTCACCTGATAATATCCGGATCTCAAATCAATCTTCGAAAAATACCGAAGATCCGGAAAGCTGATCAAACAAGTCGTCAATCCGAGGCAAAGGATACTTGTTCTTGATCGTGACCTTGTTCAAATCTCTGTAATCAATACACATACGGAGTGTACCGTCCTTCTTCTTCACAAACAGAACAGGTGCTCCCCCCAGGGCGAAACACTAGGACGTACAAAACCTCTGTCAACCAACTCCTGAAGCTGAACTTTCAACTCAGAAAGTTCTTTCGGTGCCATCCTGTACGGAGCTTTCGATATAGGAGCTGTACCCCCGGAAAAAAAAACATCGATAGAGAACTCCACATCTCTATCCGGAGGTAAACCAACCAACTCCTCAGGAAAAAACATCAGCAAATTCCCGTACCACAGGGATCTCAGAAACAGAACCAACCTCCAGGTTCAGATCCCGCACCGAAGCTAAAAATACCGGACATCCTTTCTTCCACATCCTGCTCACCTCCAACACAGAAACCAGACTGGAGAGAACACCTCGTAATCCCTGAAATACAAACTCTCTCTCCAGCCACAAGCAAACTCACTTGCTTCTTCAGACAGTCTATCTGAGCCTCATACTGACTCAGCCAATCCATGCCCAGAATCACATCATACGAAGAAATCGGCAATCGAATCAAACTCGATTTCCACTTCTTGCCAGAAAATCTCGATCTCACACAAAAACAAAACTGTCGAGCAATCAATGGATTCCCCGCCGGTAAAATCACAGACAAAGAAATCGGTAAAAAACCATCGAATCCAAATGTAAAATCTCAAAACAATGCTCGGACAGAAAAGAATGACTCGCTCCAGAGTCAAACAAAACACGACAGGGCTGATCAGAAATGTAAACCGTACCTGTCACAAACATCCGGAGCATCACGAGCCTCCTGCTGACTCAGACTGTAAAACTCGTGGCTGAACTGGAGCAGGAACTGAAGCAAAGCAACAGAACTACTCTGCTCCCTCTGAATCGTAGGTGGTCTCCGCGGTGCAGAACTAGAACCACCACCTCTACCAGCAAAATCCCTCAGGGCGAGGAGGAACAGTCCTCGGTCTTCCTGCTGCTGAACCAACAGGTCTGACAAAAGCCCTCAGATCGCTGCTCAGAACGCGCTGATCAAATCCCATCTGCGGACATTCTGCAATCCTATGTCCCGGCTGACCACATCTGAAACAAAGACCAGCTATCCTGTAGCACTGGCCATGGTGTCGCCGTCCACAACTCTGGCACACAGGTGCCGTACTGACAGATCCAGAACTAGTCGTACTGGTAGCAGTACCAGACGATCCTCCGCTCTTCCTGGAATCTCCAGATCCAGATCCAGGAACAAATCTCCTCTTCCCAGAGGAACCACTGCCAGATGTCTCTCCTCCAAACCTCTTCCTACTCGCAGTCCACCGCTGCTGAGTGAGTAGTAGCCGTCATGTCATTCTCAATCAGACGAGCTCGCTCCACAAGCTCAGAGAAATCAGTAATCCGGAACGGTATCAGAGGCTGCCTCAAAGTGTCTCGTAAGCCTCTCAGAAATCTGTAGCACCTCTCAGCAGACGTGCTAACCAGCTGCGGAGCGTACCTGGCTAATGCAGTAAACTCAGCCTCGTACTGCATCACCGTCTTGCTCTCCCCTGAACAAGTCTCAGAAAAAAACTCTCCTGCATCTGCTGTCGTGCAGAAGGGGGAACAAAAACCAGTCCCGAAATACTTCGGTGTGAACTCCTCCCAAGTAATCAAAGAGTTCAATCTGCCCTGAAATCTGGCTGCTTGCTGGCCATCCCACCAGTGCTCAGCCTCTCCGTCCAACAGAAAAAACAGCTAACGGAACTTTCTGTCTGTCTGCAGGACACTGCATCCCGTCAAAAGTCTTCTCCAATCTCTCCTCAGCCACTCCTCCTCGGCTGCTCTGGGGGCTCAACAGCGCCCTCAAACCTCGGAGGCTTCAACCTCAAAAAATAACTGCAGGTGTCGATCAATGTCCTCAGATCTAACAGTCGAAGTTCTGCTCTGAGTCTCGCTCATCATCTGAGAGCAACAAGTGAAGCAAACTGTGAAAGCGTATCAGCACCGACCACTGGGGCTGTACTCCCCACTGGTGCTGCCTGATCGTCACTCTGACCGTCTGTCATGTCTGGGTCTGGCTGATCCATACAGAAAAAATCCAGAAAAAATCCGAAAACTATCACAAAACAACACAAAAATAACACAATAAAAAAAGCCAAACGACCCAAAACTACCTCCTAGACAGACTCACTGATCACTTCCTAGAGCTCTGTTTTACAATCCAACCTGTTTCCAAAACCAATGCTCTGATACCACAAAAAAAAAGCTTGTCACGACCCGACCCGACGGGGACGGATCCCGCCCGAGCCGGATCGCGACGAGAGACCTTTCTTAACCAGGATCTGGCTTTGGATTAGGTTACTGAACTGATCTTTCAAATTCTTAACTCAACAGAAGCACACAGAACAACAGAGCTACTAAAAACATCAAATGCAGCGGAACAAAACATCTATCTTTTCATTTCCTCAAAAATAATCATCTACAGAACAGTACATGGCTTTCAACAGAAAGAAAGACAGAACAGAAAAGCCATGACTGTACAAAAAATCAAAAGTACAAAAGTACCTAATCTGATCAGACTCTGAAACCTAGTCCTGAACTTCCTTGCCCTTCCCAGAACCTGAAAACCACCAGAAAGCAAGGGTGAGCTCAACAGCTCAGCAAAGCAACAAACCACCAATCTAAATTCTCAGAAAACAGAACCAAATTCATCGGACAGAAATCAGATCAGAAATCGGAACAGAATTGGAAATCAAAACTTACGGACAGGTATCAAATCACATCAGAGTCGTACAGATCGTATCAGAACAGAACAAATCAACAGAGTCAGAATCAGAAATCAGAATCGTACGGATCATATCATATCATAATCACAATTTCGTACAGAACAGAACAGATACAGAAAATAGTACAGATACATATAGCTAAATGCCCTGACACTGACGGAATCTCTATGGATTCCGGCCCCTTATGCCTCCCTTCCCAGACACTGACTGAATCTCATAGGATCCAGGCCCCTTATGTCTCCTTTTGTGCTCACGGCACCAAAACAGATGTGCTTATAGCACCACCAAAACAGAATTCATCGGATCCGGAACAGAACAGATATCAGATTTGATCTCATTGCAGATTTCCCGTTTCACTAACTGAATCTCATAGGATTCAGGCCCCCTTATAACTCCCTTTTTATAGCTTATACACATAGCATTTCAATTCAGAAGAAATACGGACAATTCAGAAATTACCCAAAAAAATCGGGCAGCACAACGGCAGTATACGGAATTTACACAAAAATTCCTGCAAAGAAAATTTACCGAATTCGCACAGAATACAGATATCAACATTTCAGAACATTTATTCTACTGCACAGATAAATTCCAATTTCACAGAAAAATCTGGTCGACTAAAAACACAGTCGAATCAAAAATACCCGGACGAAAATCTTCAGAAAATAACCAAAATGTGCACACTCGGCACGTCAACAATATACAGAAAGTTACGCGGTAAAAACTGAGCCAATCAACAGATACGGACAAAAAATCATTAACGAAAACGAAATCCGGACAGAATATACCGCCAAACACGACGGTTCTGAAAATTGAGAAAGGCGGAATGTGCCTTACCTCGAGCACAGCAATTTCCTCAACAGCCACTTCGGGCGAAAATGGCTCCGCGTCGTCCGAAAATCAACTTTTTCCACTTTTTCCTTCGTTTTTCTCTCTCCTCAGCTTTTTCTCTCTCTTCAAAATATCTCATTTCTATATATATCCAAACTGATCGTCCCGGACGAACGAGCTTCGTACCGGACGATCCATGAAGAGAGGAATTCCGTCCAGACGAAAAATGACATATCGTCCCTGGCGAAGGGTTCACGGGAGAATTTTCGTCCAGACGATCCAATTTTCGTCCCGACGAATCATACAACCAAAACTGATTTTCTGCACAACCTGTACCGATCGTCCCGGACGATCCAACTTCGTCCCGGACGATCTTTTGGTATTCTCCTTTCATACCTATAAATATGAGGGGCTTGTAATGTTTAAAATAGTGAATGAAATGTTATTTTTGGAAAAGCTATAACCTGCGGGTTTGCTTGGAAAAGCTTGCGAGCTTTGTCCGTCTTCTTTCTCATCCCCTCCGGAAATCTTGCGAGCTCTTTCCAACCTTTCTTCTCGGCTTCTAATCTCTTTCGTCTCTCCGCAAGTGTCACTCCACCTGTATCCCTCTTCTAATTGTGAATCAATTTTAGGGTGTCATTTTGTTTGCTAGTCGTTTAAATTTTAAAGAGTTGTAAGTCTTTTATTTCTAAGTTTATTTTAGGTTTGAAATATAAGAGTTTGTTCTAATATCTCTAAGTGATTCCCTTCTATCTTGGTGCTTCGTTTCCTCTTCTTTTGTGGGTTCAAGAGATATAGGCTCCACTATATTTTTTGCCCGCATCATTTGGTACCAGAGAGAGTTAGGAAGTCCTAAATTTTGGATTTGATTGTCAAGTTTTGTTTTGTCAAGTCAAGTGTGAGTCTTGTAAGTCTTGTCGTGAGTCTTATTATGAGTCTAAATTTAGATTGAATTTTTAGTCTTTTTTGAGTCAGTCAAAAAAAAAGGAAAACAACAAAAAATGGATTCATTCAACGAGGAAATCAATTCAGATAATCCTGATGTCCCGCTTCCGTTGGACAGATGGATTTCTACAGAAGGCGATTCAAATGATCCGCTTCAAGACCGTCTATACAAACTTCAATATCACATGTTCTTATGTGATAAAAAATTCGAGAAGTGGAAATCATATCTACAAAGGCAGTTCAAAAAAGAGCAGGAAGAAATTTTAAAGAAATTTGAAGATAAGATCAAAGAGCTGGATGCATAGTATTCACCTCCTCAAGAGAAACCAAAGCTAACTCATCGGGAGATGAGTTCTCAATAAGGGGAGTCTAATGTAGACAAAGGGGGGGGGGGGGGGGGGGGGGGGGGCTCAACTCATGTCCAAAATAAATCAATGTTGGCTTCCCTCGAGTTTACTAGCTCAATCAAAATTGAGCTAAAATTTTAGCTCATGTATGAGCTGGTCTTTAGTTCACTTATTGAACTAAGGGTTAGCTCATTATTAGCTAGCATTTTAGTTCATATTTATCTTTTTATTAAATGTTATTTCTATAGTTTTTTATTGTTTTTAATTACGATGTCTCTTGGGTTCCAAAAAGGGCTTTTGAAATCCAAAAAAAAAGTTATTTCGTTTTCCCATGTCGTGGCTCCTTGGCTTCCACCATGGGCTGCTGTTTTTCATGCCTTTGCCCCTTGGATTTCCGGGCGGCTGCTGGTTTTCCGAGCTTGGGAGTTTTCCCATGGCTTTGGCGCCTTGGTTCCATGCGGCCTCCTTGGCTCCCGTGGTTGCTCCTTCGGTTCTTGGGCTCGGGTTGTTTTTCCGTATAAAGCAATAGGATTTTATGATTTGTGATGTTTGGAATTCCAATGAGAATTCAATGTTTGTGTCTTTTGGTATTCTCCTTTCATACCTATAAATATGAGGGGCTTGTAATGTTTAAAATAGTGAATGAAATGTTATTTTTTGAAAAGCTATAACCTGCGGGTTTGCTTGGAAAAGCTTGCGAGCCTTGTCCGTCTTCTTTCTCATCCCCTCCGGAAATCTTGCGAGCTCTTTCCAACCTTTCTGATACGCCTTAGGGTTCCCAAGTTAGGATTTGCCCTAATGCTCTTCCAAAGAAGAAATTTCTCTTCCAAATCCAAGACAAAAATCAACACAAGAGAGATGAGAGGAAGAACAAGAAAGTTTGCATTCAAAATCCAAGAGAAACAAGATACAATTTGTCCACTTCGAGAAGGACAAGGTCTCCCACTACAAACCCTAGAAAAAAACAAGAGAAAGAACTAAGAGGCTAAGAGAAAACTTCAATCTTGCATAACCCTAAAAATCCCCCCTCATTTCCCACTTATAGCAAGCAAAAGATCAAACCAAACCCACTAGTGGGCTGCCCAAGCTGAACCGCCCAGCTCAGGGGGCTGACCCGAGCCAAACCGGTCCAGAAATGGACCGGTTCCGCTCAAGCCGAAGCCCCCCCGCCCGCTCTGCGTCACGCGCCGCGCCCGCGTCCCTCCGCGCGATCCCTCGGCGGGTCGGCCGACGCGTCCCGCCTTTCCGGTCGCTTCCGAGCTTGCCGGGGTCGCCGGCCCCCCCCTCTGCCGGTCGGGGCGGCGGCCCGCATCAATACTTCCTCCTTTAAAATTAACCTTGTCCTCAAGGTTAAAGAATGTAGATTCCTCGGTGGTCGGAAAACCCCACATAGGCTAGGGTCACCCTGTAGTGCCACCCTCCGACCATTACTGTTGTATTTAACCAACAACTTCTCCCAATTGACCTCCATGTCCCCTAAGGACTGAAGCCATTGCATACCCAAGATGGCGTCGGTTTTTTTCCAGATCAATCAGCAAAAAATCTTGAGTAACTACCTCCCCTTGTAAGATAATAGTGACTCCCTTGCATTTCCCATAAATACGGGCCTTCTGTCCTGTGCATATGGTCACCTCTACCTCCTTACTTGCTATCACCTCAAGACTCAACTGTTCCGCCACTCGATAGGCCAAGGAGTTGTGAGTGGCTCCACTGTCAAACAAAACTCTCACCTTGTACCCTTCAATTTCCCCCTCCACCTTCATGGTGGGATGGGAATGGTAAACCTTTCATCGAATTCAGACTCACTTCTATCATATCTAGGTGAGGATGCTCTACCTCACATAGCTTTTCCATTGTTGCCCCTTCATCTGTGTCCCCATCTGAATCTCCCACCACTATCACGTGCAGGGTCTTCTCTTTACACCTATGCCCAGGTGCAAATTTCTCGTCGCAACGGTAGCAGAGGCCCTTGACCCTCTTCTCCTTCAATTCGGAGTCAGTCAGTCTCTTGAACCCTCCTTGGTTCATCACAGTGGTGGCTTTCTCCTGTTTTACCTCCTCTGGATGAGTAGTGGCAGTCACCTTAGGTCCTTCGAGCATGAGTGGTGAGCGATATGTGGGGTGAGAATCCCCCTGGTTTCCGTGTCTGATCCGCCTTCTGCTTGTCCTCAACCAGCTGAGCTGTCTCCATAATTCCCACTATCCCTCGTGGGTTGACCACCCTGATGGCGGCTCTGATGTAGGGTTTCAACCCTTTCATGAAATTCCCCTCCATGGCGTCATCGGGCATTCCCCTCAATCGCCCAGATAAAAGCTCAAAGCGCTCCCGGTACTCTGCCACTGTGCCTTCCTGAACAAGAGACATGAACTGTTCATAATGGGTGCCCTCACTGGACACTCTGAACCTGTGCAGTAATAGGTCCTTGAACTCTTCCCAACTTCGTATAGGTTGTCGCCCCTCAATCCATTGGAACCAAGCCAATGATTTCCCCTCCAAGCAAATCGGGACAGCCATCAGCTTTTCCTCCTCCGTGACGCCGTTAACGGTGAAATATCGCTCCACCCGGTAGACCCATCCGTATGCATCTTCCCCTTCGAATACGGGGATCTTCAATTTCCTCATCCGTGTATCTGTCCGAGGAAGATTCCTGCCATCTTCCCATGGCCCATGCTGAAATCCCTCCCACTGAGGTCTTCCCCTCCACTCCCCTGGATACGGGGTCTGCACCCCCCTCCTTGGTGGCTCCCAAGGGGCTCGGCCCCCCTCGTGTGCGCCTCCCGGTTGTCTCGGCCAACCACCCCCGACCTCTCCTGTGGCTCGGCCCAACTCCGGCGGTCCTCCTGGACCTCTCGACCACCCTCCTTGTGGCTCCCAAGTGGTGCGACCCATCTCTTGCACTCCTCCCGGCCTCATCGGCCACCCTCCATACGGACCGTGAGGGTCACGTACGGCTCCTCCCCCTTGGCCGGCGGTCCCCTCCCACGGTGCACCCCCCATGCCGGATGCCTCCCACCCTTCCCTTAACCAAGGCTCTTGGCGCGAGATGTGAGGTGGTGCTTGCATGGCTTCCCCCGATTGGCTTGCTCCATCTTCCCTAATTGGGAAATTAGGGTTAGGGTTTGACATCGGCGATTTCCCCTTTTCCTTAGGATTTGATTGAGCAACTTGGGCTTCTACCAATTTGCGGATCATCTCTTCCATTCCCCCAAATCTCTCCTCAAGGGATGAAAATTTTCCCTCCAATGACGAAAGCTTCTCTCCCACTTCCTCCTTTAATTGGCTCATCTCCCCTTCCAAAACTTCTACCTTCTTTGATGCCATGCCGTCTAGGATCGAGAGCTCTGATACCAACTTGATACGCCTTAGGGTTCCCAAGTTAGGATTTGCCCTAATGCTCTTCCAAAGAAGAAATTTCTCTTCCAAATCCAAGACAAAAATCAACACAAGAGAGATGAGAGGAAGAACAAGAAAGTTTGCATTCAAAATCCAAGAGAAACAAGATACAATTTGTCCACTTCGAGAAGGACAAGGTCTCCCACTACAAACCCTAGAAAAAAACAAGAGAAAGAACTAAGAGGCTAAGAGAAAACTTCAATCTTGCATAACCCTAAAAATCCCCCCTCATTTCCCACTTATAGCAAGCAAAAGATCAAACCAAACCCACTAGTGGGCTGCCCAAGCTGAACCGCCCAGCTCAGGGCTGACCCGAGCCAAACCGGTCCAGAAATGGACCGGTTCCGCTCAAGCCGAAGCCCCCCCGCCCGCTCTGCGTCACGCGCTGCGCCCGCGTCCCTCCGCGCGATCCCTCGGCGGGTCGGCCGACGCGTCCCGCCTTTCCGGTCGCTTCCGAGCTTGCCGGGGTCGCCGGCCCCCCCTCTGCCGGTCGGCGGCGGCCCGCATCACTTTCTTCTCGGCTTCTAATCTCTTTCGTCTCTCCGCAAGTACCACTCCACCTGTATCCCTCTTCTAATTGTGAAGCAATTTTAGGGTGTCATTTTGTTTGCTAGTCGTTTAAATTTTAAAGAGTTGTAAGTCTTTTATTTCTAAGTTTATTTTAGGTTTGAAATATAAGAGTTTGTTCTAATATCTCTAAGTGATTCCCTTCTATCTTGGTGCTTCATTTCCTCTTCTTTTGTGGGTTCAAGAGATATAGGCTAGCTCCCCTATATTTTTTGCCCGCATCATTTGGTATCAGAGCAAGTTAGGAAGTCCTAAATTATGGATTTGATTGTCAAGTTTTGTTTTGTCAAGTCAAGTGTGAGTCTTGTAAGTCTTGTTGTGAGTCTTATTATGAGTCTAAGTTTAGATTGAATTTTGAGCCTTTTTTGAGTCAAACAAAAAAAAATGGAAAACAACAAAAAAATGGATTCATTCAACGAGGAAATCAATTCAGATAATCCTGATGTCCCTCTTCCGTTTGACAGATGGATTTCTACAGAAGGCGATTCAACTGATCCGCTTCAAGACCGTCTATACAAGCTTCAATATCACATGTTCTTATGTGATCAAAAATTCGAGAAGTGAAAATCATATATACAAAGGCAGTTCAAAAAAGTGCAGGAAGAAATTTTAAAGAAATTTGAAGATAAGATCAAAGAGCCGGATGCATAGTATTCACCTCCTCAATAGAAACCAAAGCTAACTCATCGGGAGATGAGTTCTCAAGAAGGGGAGTCTGATGTAGACAAAGGGGGGGTCAACTCATGTCCAAAATAAATCAATTTTGGCTTCCCTCGAGTTTACTAGCTCAATCAAAATTGAGCTAAAATTTTAGCTCATTTATGAGCTGGTCTTTAGTTCACTTATTGAACTAAGGGTTAGCTCATTATTAGCTAACATTTCAGTTCATATTTATCTTTTTATTAAATGTTATTTATATAGTTTTTTATTGTTTTTATTTATGATGTCTCTTGGGTTCCAAAAAGGGCTTTTGGAATCCCAAAAAAGAGTTGTTTCGTTTTCCCATGCCGTGGCTCGTTGGCTTCCACCATGGGCTGCTGTTTTCCGTGCCTTTGCCCCTTGGATTTCCGGCCGGCTGCTGGTTTTCCGAGCCTGGGAGTTTTCCCGTGGCTTTGGCGCCTTGGTTCCGTGCAGCCTCCTTGGCTCCCGTGGTTGCTCCTTCGGTTCCTAGGCTTGGGCTGTTTTTTCGTAAAAAGCAATAGGGCTTTATGGTTTGTGATGTTTTGAATTCCAATGAGAATTCAATGTTTGTGTCTTTTGGTATTCCCCTTTCATACCTATAAATATGAGGGGCTTGTAATGTTTAAAATAGTGAATGAAAAGTTATTTTTGGAAAAGCTATAACCTGCGGGTTTGCTTGGAAAAGCTTGCGAGCTTTGTCCGTCTTCTTTCTCATCCCCTCCGGAAATCTTACGAGTTCTTTCCAACCTTTCTTCTCGGCTTCTAATCTCTTTCGTCTCTCCGCAAATGCCACTTCACCTGTATCCCTCTTCTAATTGTGAAGCAATTTTAGGATGTCATTTTGTTTGCTAGTCGTTTAAATTTTAAAGAGTTTGTAAGTCTTTTAATTCTAAGTTTATTTTAGGTTTGAAATATAAGAGTTTATTCTAATATCTCTAAGTGATTCCCTTCTATCTTGGTGCTTCGTTTCCTCTTCTTTGTGGGTTCAAGAGATATAGGCTCTCCTATATTTTTTGCCCGCATCAATGTTTAATAAGAGGTGTATGCTTCTTTTGGTGTTCCTTAAATATTGCACTCCCTCTAATATAAATAGAAAGGTCCTCTATTGAATAATATAATCAAGAAAACGATTTCCCCTCCAACAAGTTAGAATTAGGCGACGCCATGAAGGATAACTTAAAGAATGATTGTATTAGAAGAGCAATTACAATGACATACATTGAAGATATGGCATTTGAAAATAGATTTCAGTAATAAAATTAATATTGAATGATTAGTAAAGAAAAAAGAAAATCCATAGCATGCATATATATATATATATATATAGAGAGAGAGAGAGAGAGAAGTTGTTTAAAATAATTTATGAAGAAAGATTTTAATATATAATACACTCAAGAAGAATGAATAGAAAATGAGGGCAAAAAATAATTGTGATAAGGCAAATGAAGATGAAGACACTAATGTAGTTCTAGAGAAATTAAAATATCATTTTCTCTATTCTTCGAGCTAATTCATGAAATTTGGTAAAATGCGAGGGTGTGATACCCACAGCCCTATTATTTCAGCAATACAGACACAGACAATGAATGATTCCCCCTTCTAAACTACTCTGGTTTCAGCAATTAAAATGTCGACAGTAGAAGATATTGCTGTACTCCACAAACTACATAATGTAATCAAAACATGCATATCAAATTTGAAAAACAATATCAGATAGAACCAGTTCAAGCAATTTGGGCAAATAATCAGATAGAACCAGTTCAAGCAATTTGGTAGCCTTCGGTTATTAGAATTCAATAATAAATACTCAAGTTTTTACTCACCCCTGCCTTAGAAACTCTCATTTCTAAATCATGGTTGTAAATCTCATATAAGTATTGCCCGAATTCAGCACCTTCCTTCCCCTCTTCCTTCAACCGACGTAGAAATAACCACATATGAAGCACCAGCAGAGAAAAAGTAGTTCTGAACGTGTTTTCCAGGTTAAAGACTGAAAACATATGTACAAGTAACCGTGAGAAATGATAGAAGCTCAACATGCTATAATAAAAACAATGGTCAAACATAGAAAGAAGCTCAAACCTTTAAAACGACAAAAAACACCAAAAACAGCATCCATCAGAAGTATGAAACAATGATTCTTACCTTTTTTTTTCATTTTAGTAACAGAGAGTGCACTATGTACAAAGACGTACTTCAAAGGAGTTAAAAATGAAGAATGCAGGTGATTACTAAGACAATAAAATATTTTCAAGATGCCATATATTGTTCTGGATTTTGTTCTAATATGTTCTAGGACCACAGCACATAATACACATTGTAGACAATCACCATCAGCAACATCATTTTCCATATCCCCATTAGACCAGCTTTATGAATCATGTGCGACATGTTCATCCTGGAGTTGTGATAGGTTGTCAATTCAAGTATAATATATCCTTTTGGTTTACTTTTATGAATTTAAGCTTCGACTCGCCTGATTTCCTTCCTACCTCATTCACAGTATGCTTAGACACTTGCCTTAAAAATTTTACTAGTGAACAACAGTCTTTCAGAAGATAACCTTTACAAGTTTATAACATTATACAATAACTACAGAAAGCAAGATATCCAAGTTGATCATGAGCCTTATCCTTTGAGATTGGTGGCAGATAATTGCACGGCACATAATATCTAAACATTAATACAAGATAAGTTATACACGATTAGAGAAGAGAGGAGTAATAAGAAGTAGAGTTCTTTTTTAAATACCTCCCTATGGAAGGATTGCAAAGCAATAAACAAATAGCCCATCACAATCAATCATGGTCACCTTTCTATTAGAAGAAATGGTTGATTCTAACAATGTAACCGCAAAATAGACATTGAATTCATTTCAATGACGAAATCATATACTTCAAATTCAGTTAGCAATATGATAGGAAGCACTTGTGGATCGTAAGTATTTCCTATCAATCTTCTAAAAACAGCGAGAATTCTTCACAAAAATTTGCACAAAATCACAAAAAATAGTAGATAATTTGTATTACTTGATGAAAGTGAAATGGAAAATAGCAAGATACCCTTGATCCTCTATTCGAGAGGAGGATCGATCTCTCCCAAATCTCTAGACACAGCTAGAGCCCAAAGGAAACCTAAAATCTAAGAGATCTCAAATTGCAGCCAAATTCAAGATGCCCTAACCCTAGGAAAACAAAGTATTTAAAGCAAACAAATCAAAAGGAAATCCCTAAACAGTCCCTACATTCAAATTTCCCTCTTAATTCCCTCAAAAATCCTTCCTATTGGGCTCCCTGGGCGGTTTCGCATCGCGCGGCTCTTCGTGGAGGCGGAAGAGTTCCGCCTCAAGTCACGTAAGCCGATCCCGTTGGACCGGCTATACCGGTCCATTGGACCGGGTCTAACACAATACAAAGTAAAAGAGATTGCAAAGGATTTTTTTTTTCTTTTTAACTTTTTCTTTCCTAGGGAGGTAGATCCATCTCAAGGTACATGATTAAGTGTGCAGCTTACACAGCCGTTTAGTACGATGCAAAGCATGAGTAATCACTTAATAAGGGCCAATCCTTGGAACATCTAATTTACATATCAACCACCCCAGCTTGTTTTCTTCGAACTACAGCATTATCTAAATAAACTTGCTTGGACACTGCAATCAGTTTTAGGCCATAGATCTACTCAACATTGCCTCATTTAGCTTAAATGTCATGGTTTACACCAATTTAAAAACAATAATTTTTTTTTTTTGGGGTACCATTTTTGCTACTACATGATCAGAGGCAAAAAAAAAGAGGTGGTGCTGTATAATGCACCCTCACAGCATGAGAGAGAAGTTACAAAGTAGGCGAGTAAAAATGTACAATCATAGAGGATATTATAATTTCCCTATATTACGTTCAATGATAACATCAAACGTATATCATTCCCTGGAAAGCATGATGTTCGGCAATCAATAGTTTAAATAGCTTAGGCCATATATAGTAACAAAAAACAAATCAACTACATGTTATGCATTTCATGATTTTTGTCTACATGATTTGTATCTGCAAACGCAGAAACTTTAATGCTTTTTATTGTTTTAGTTTTCTCATACAAGTACCAAATGTCTTTCCCAACTTCATTGATAAGAGCATATAAAATGGAAGATCTCACTGAGAAATGAAACCAATAAAAGCTTATGAGTGCTGAAACAACAATGCTCTCAGAATCCCAATGATATCATGCTTTTATTTAATCAGTAACTATAATGTGAGTACAAGTAAAAGGACAAGAAATAAAAATGAAAAACATATTAAAAAATGCAAGAAATAATTAGATGCTCCGGCCATGATGGTGGAACACTCCAAAAGTTTACCAAAAGCAAATAATTCTAACCTCAGTAAGCTTTAAGATCTAGCTATGAAGAACTGATAGTGGTAGGCATATCAATATAATCTTCGGTCTCCAAACATGGACATCAAACATTGATAAAAACTTAGATTATCAGCAAAAGTCAAAGAAATTATTCTCACCATTTGCTTTAAATTATATGAAACTAGAACGCAAAGAACTTCAACACTACAAACAACTTAAGGATGTATACTCTCACTCTTCTTTTTCTTAGAAACTTTTACATCAAAAGTTAACTATGAACCTAAATTTAAAAGCACAGATCAATATATTACAAAGCAAATGAAAATAACTTATATGAATATGTAAATAGAAGGTTGTTCATGAACATGCAGTTATTTCAAGATAATGAAGGTGCCATGGTCAGATTTGGAGTATCTCAGGCGTAAGGCCTTCCTACTGTAGACAATTTAACGTATCATGTCTATATTTGACAGATATTGAGACTTAGAGACCACAGACAATCAAAATAATGTCAGAGATAAGAAGGATCAAATACAAATCATGCATGTTGAGATATTACTATTCAAAAACTGGAAGACAATATGTATTATAGTACCAACCATAATCTATACGATTTACTTTTTAATTTTTAGGCAATCCTATCAAAATTCTATTGCAAGGTAGCTTTTGTTGTTCATGTTCATCAAACAACATCGAGTGACTGTAAGATTCTAAAGTAGTTCATGACAAAGTAAGCAGGATGGGTTTAGTAATCAGATGAAGCAAAATCTCCATCTTCTCAAAGCCATGAATTTTACATTAAAGACAGGCATGAAAAAGAGAAAAAGTTTCCAAGTGTTTTGATTATGAAAGCAAGAAAAAGAAGTATACCATCATAGATAGCAGGCTTATCAACCTGAGAAATGATCCTCCTATAGACAGCATTTGCCCCTCTGATTGACCTGCTCTGTTTACTATAAAATAGTAATAGCTTGAGCATTATATGCCGAAGGCCCTCATACTGTGGTTCTTCTATTCTCAAAGGAGAACCAGGAGGCAGAGCCAATGAACTGGGTTTAGACCAGAACAAGGAATTTAATTTAACCTACAAAACCTTATCAAAAATACGTTACAATGGAAAAGTTGAAAAAAGTGTAAGGTAATGTCTACAAAAGCATAGCAAATGTTAAATTCCAAGAGATATGTGCAGACAAATATAAAAGAAAACTAAAATCCATACATATAAGTAAAGCATACTTTGAACAAGACAATAAGACGCTTCTTTCACAAACTTGGCTTGAGATTCAAGGTCCGTTTGGGACTGATTTTTTTATTATTTTGCTTAATGAAACACAACTAGGGGTCCTGGCGTGTTGCTTTTTGTCTGAGAATCTGTCTAGAATAGCTGCTACTCTTGGTAAAGTTAGTGGTGAAAATGTTGTAGGAAAATTTACCGCCTGAAGTAGTTGCTGAAGCAGTAATTATTGTGGGAAAAAAAACAATTTGCCAGGTTGTTGCTTTATTGCTTTATAAGCAAAATTAACTTAATGCCCTTTTTTATTAACCACATAAAATTTAAATATTTCTAATAAACAAAATCAGATGTAATTTCTTAAAAATAATTATGATTTGATCAATTAAAGCCAACCATAAAAATGTTAAATAAAAATATTGAAATGTAATGCAATTCTAAATATATAAATAAAAATATAATCCATTTACGCATATCGAATAACTTCATTCTCCTCATCTATGTTGCACCGATACTCCTATTTATGAAGGTGTGTTGTATCTGATACACCAATATAAGGATACACCTCCGATATGACACCGATACATGTTGGATACAGCTTTGTCGTATCCAATTAAAATACTAGTTAATTTCAAAAGGACACGCATATCCGATATGCGTGTCCGTTGAAAAACAAAAAAAATCAGGAAAAAAAAAAAAGGACCCGTCGTATTTACTTCCGCAACTGCGAGCGAGGTTCTCTCATTTCCGGGATGGATTTGAGTCTCTTGATGATATGGGAATATTAGAAATCGCTAATCTTTCACTTGATGAGCCTAAATTAGAAGCTATGATATTTATTGAAGATGATATAAAAGTTCAAAGACAAACCACTGAAGAAGCTAATCATATCATTCCTTCTATTGAATAGTTGAAACTTTATGTGCTAGACAATTTATGTTTATGCTTTTGTTGTTGTACTAGACTTACTTTTATTTTGATATTATAAGTTATAAGGCTACAAATGATGTTACTTTCTTTTTTTTTTTTGTAATTTCAAATATTATGTTTTGATTGCTTTCTTAATTTTTATGTCTGATTTATAAATTATAATTTCATGTCCGTGTCATACCCGTATCCTATATTTTTAAAAATTTACTTGTCCCGTATCCGTATCGTGTCGTATCCGTATCGGTGCAACATAGCTCCTCATTAACCAATGTAGTTGTGATTTGCTCTCTCAATTATATTATTTCCTTAGCACATTCTCCATCCCTCTTATTAGAATCTATTACATCTTTTCAAGATCTAACATTAACTGCCCAATTTAATACTTATACACTTCTATTGGTATGTAGGATTAATCCATATTATAAATATTAAATTCTAAGTTATCTCAAGAGAGATGGTAACATATGTAGTTATGCAATATCATTATAGTTGTTACTATTTTTCCTTACATTTTAAAAGAATATGTGGGCATATCATGCAAAGTCACTCTTTCCAAGCATCCAAAAATCAATCAATCACACCACATAACGAAGAGTGTAGCTTGTTATATGTTTTGCCTCCCATGCACCAATTGGCTTTTTTTTTTTAAATCAAGAATATGATAATTTATAAACATAAATGGCCAAAAAAACTAGCATTAGGTAGCAGCATCTACAAGATAATATTTACTACTTATGAAGTATACATCATTTATTTAAAGAAAAAATAAATATTGTTAACCCTTTTAGTCGTAACAACTAACTTTCATATAACATAGGAAAGTTATTTTATAAGTTACGAGTAGCAAATTTGAAAATACGACTATCATGTGCACTATCTTCCCAACCTGATATGATAAAAGTAAAACATATATTGAAGTCACACACTACTATATTAATTTGTCACACACTACTATGATTTAGAACATGAGAATCCTCATGAGTTCAATCGATCGCTCCAATGCAATCCTAATCGAGAATTTTTTATATATGATAATTTTTTAGAAATAAAGAAAAATAATAATCATATATGGTACCTTGAAATAGGGCATATATCGAACATTATCAATGTATCTCTTGACGTATTTTGAAATCTAGCATCTTTCGATTTCACCAATTTACTAATTCAATAGAAAAATAAATATTAATATTCTCAATTGGATGTTGAAATCACTCACATGTTGTTCTTATAGCCCTATTAGGTGATATAATAAGTTGGTTGCTAATACTTTATTTGTAGTACAAGATGAACCGTGGAGCCCATGAATACTTTTCAAGTCACTCAAGAGATCCATAAAAATTAACTGAGATATAAAAACATATTATGAAACATCTAGGATTACCTATAAGTAGATTGTCAATCCATTTGTCTTCAATATATGATGAGGTCATGCATGATATTTTGTAAATATATGACTCAAAGTACTCATTTATAAAACACAAGGCAGCTACAATGATATTTCATCATTGAAGTATTTCTGATAACTCACACATCCATTGTTTTTTATACTTGTATGTGAAAACAAATTGATATAATGAAGTATATATATATATATAATGTTAATTTAAACAAAATTTTACTTACCAAATAGTCATTTTCTTTTTTACTAAAAAATTTTGGGGTAATTTTTTTATAATAGTTGTATAAAGATGAGAACGATTATAACAACTTATACAATCAAAAAATAAGAAGTTAGCAATTATTTACTGAAAATTTGATGCAAACAAAATTTTGGAAAAAACTATAATTGCATACACTATCGTCTTCCTTTCAAAATGAAAAAAATTAATACAAAAAATAAGACACAAAATTTGACACTACAAACTTGAAATAAAAGACATAACACGTTGCAATAACACCCTAAAAATACGACTCAAGACACCTTACAACTTTTATATTGATTGAGAAGAAAGATACAAATGGGGTGAAAACTTGCGAAGAGAAGCAATAGATAAGAAGCCCGAGACAAAGTCAAAGAGAGGAGGAGAAAGGGGGCTAGCTCGCAAGATAGAACAAAACCCGCAGGTTTTACATTTCAAATATTTTCTCACCAAAATCTGCTCTAAAATGTCACAAATCAGCCTCTATATATAGGAGAGGAGAGGGAGCCAAACATCCCAAACAGCCGCCCAATGAATCCAATCAGTAAAGGGGAGGCAGAAGGCCAAAAGGCAGCCGAAGGGAGCAACACCCGAAAGGTCAGCAGGACACAGCCAACGAACAGCCAGCGCTAAGGGGGAAAGTACCCGACTAGGAGAGAACCGAATGGCCAAACAATGGGGGGAATGAACTAGGCTAGCAGATGAATGAGCTGAAAAAGGCAGCAGCTCACAATAATGAGTTGAAAAAGGTAGCAGAACACAGCAGCTCCCCAACTAGGCAGCAAAACTCGAAACAACCAAGCCAAGCTTGGGTAAAAATCCAAAAATCAACCCACAAGCCATGGCACATCAACTGCCACCCCCCCCCCCCCCCCCCAAGGGAGCAGCTCCGAGACGAAGTGGAGGACAAGCTCGCAAGCTTTCCCAAGAAGGAGAGCAAGAAGTGGAATAAGCTCTCAAGCTTTTATAAGAAAAAAACACTCAGGTTTTCATGTCCAAAAATCAGCCATCACACACCTTTTTTTTGCCAAAACACCTTATATTTATAGGAGAAAAATGGGCAGCCAAACAGCCCAAATTATCTTCATTTAAACCCATTAAAGGCCAGCATTCAATCCAGAACATCACCCAAAAAAACCACACAGAAAATCGGGTAAAGCAACCACAGGACAGGCAGCCAGGGGAGGAGCCGAAGGGGAAGCACAAGGGGAACCGGGACATCAGCCAGGGAACCGGAACAACAGCCAGGGAAACAGGAAAAGGAAACCAGGGGAACCGGGACAGCAGCTAGGGGACTAGAATAGGCAAACAAAGGGGGAGGAATCAGCCACGGGAAGGAAAGCTGGGTGGGGGAACCAAATGGGCAGTAAATGGGGGGAATGAACCTTAATTTATGAGCTGAAAACAGCAACTCGACCATTAATGAGCTGATTTTAGTATAAGATAAAGAAACTCACAAAATTTACAACCCAACTTATTTTGACCCCCCCTTTGCCTATATCAATAAACAACCAAAAAATTTTAAATTAGTATAAGTAGAAGGTTTGTCATACAACAATTAATAAGATGAATATTTAGAGGTGGTTAATTATAGTAGGCATTTAATTAAATACAAAGCTGTTAATAAGGTATCCACCCAAAAATGAAATGGAAGTTTGGCATCAAGCATTAAGCTATATAGCATTTCAATAATGTGCCAATGCTTGCATTCAACAATGTCATTTTATTCAGGTATGTAAAGAGAACTGAGTTGATGAACAATGCCAAAACTGGCTAAGATAATTTGCAAATTTTAATTGACAAATTCACAACCACCATCAGAATAAAGAATGTTGACAAATTTATCAACCTGACATTCAACTAAGGTTTTAAAATGTTAAAATATTTAAGTAATTCATATTTGCTGCACATATGATAAACCCAACTATAATTATAAAAGTTGTCAATAAAGAGTAAATAATATTTATAACATTATTATAACAAAATTGGGGAAGGATCCCATACATCAATGAGAACCAATTCAAAAGGTTCTTTACTAAATGAAGTAGAACTAGATAAAGGTAATTTGTAACTCTTTGCAAGGGCACAAGCATCACAATGAAAGGTTTTTAGAGAGGTAGAAGTAATGGTAGGAGTGATGAAGTTCAATTGAGAAGATGAAGAAATAGATGGATGACCCAAATGGCGATGCCATAGTTTTGACTATAATGAAGTTGTCATGAAAGAAAATTAAGAAGCTAGTGCAAGTTGAATAGAGTTAATGTGATATTTCCATGGAGAAGTGTGTGATTGGTCCTCGAATCATTGATAGAGAAATATGAATTATTGGAAACCAATTTATTGATAGAGAGAAGATTGTGTGAAAGATGAGGAACAAGAAAGAGAGGATTAAAAGGAATTTATGATACGGTGTCAAAAGACCTTGTCCAACATGGGCAATAGGAAGCATGTCTCCATTACCAATATGAACTATGGCTGAGAATGTTGAAGTTGAGTGACATCCAAAGTTAAGGGTGAAATGACACTAACATCTATAATCCAATTAGTAGTAGCTTGAGAGTTTCTTGCAAGCATGGTTTGAGGATTAGATTGATAAGATAAGTTAGCGAGATGCGAACATTTCAATGTGGAGTGCCCAGGCTTTCCAAAAATTTGACATTTAAGATAAGAATTAAATAGTTGAACACCTCGATTTGCTAAAGCATGCACACGTCAAGAGATAATAGAGGTTAGTCTTAGCCTACCCATGTTGGAAGAACTGGAAGAAGAATGAGAACATCCACGACCATGATTGGTGATTAGAGCAAGTTGTGGATCAAATGAATGAGTTAAAGACGTTTCCTAAGAGGATTCAGTTGTGAAATTAAGTTCTTCACTGCATAGTAAGGCATAAAATTCTTCCAAACCAATGGGATAAAGATTGGTTCGAATGGTCGACTTAAATGTTTGATATGTCGGTGGGAAACCATTAAGTGTATATAGGATTAATTCTTCAGAATCTAATGGTGTTCCTGAAGCAGTAATAGCATCACATTTGCTCTTACTACCAAATAAATATTGGAAATGTGATGCAAATAGTTCTTCAGCTGAAGTAAGCAAGAATAAATTGTAGATTGAAGCCTCCGCTCGATGGTTTGCCAAATATCAACACAAAAGTCAGATTTAATACATATGACAATAAGTTGGGTGAAATTGTGGAGAAAAGAGCGGCAGCCAATTTTGATCCATAAGCTTCCAAGTGTTATTATGCTAGTTTGGGAGGTGAGACTTCTATTATCGACAAAGAAAGACGTTGTAGCCATTGAGAGTGCCAATTCAAACAATAGAGCAACTACAATCACAGAAAGACTACAAAAAAAGAAAGAAAAATCTCATTGAAACAGGGGCCCTAAAACCATGTTGATATCTGTTGAAATACTGCAATAAATTCAGAATGAAGAAGAATAGGAAAGAAACTGCACCTCTTTTTAAATATATGTATTCATTAAACATTACAACAGTAAGATAAGTATATACATATACAAGTAGCTAGAAAACAGAAACAGGAAAACAACCATTGGATGAAAGACCGTCAGCCATCAAAGGTGGCAATTGCAAGCCGATAAAAGCTTTCAGAACATAGCAGTAGCAGTGGCCAAAAGGTTGAGATAAGATTAGGTTTATTTGTGGTATAATATTGCATATCAAGGATTCTTATCAATAGGTATAAATAAAGCTTTTACAATCAGGTGTTTGTTCTGATATCGACTCGATTTTCCTAACTTATGTCTTCTGGATTGAAAAGGAATAGGGAAGGAAACAAGAATGAAAGCTAGCTTACTGGCAGTAATCTGTGTCCATTTTGTCTCTATCCCAGATGGCCATTGAAAGACTAGTTCAGACCTTACCAATAACACCTTCTACTTATTTGTTAAGACTTTACCTCTAATCTAGAGTTTACCAGACTCGCTTAATTATCTAAACACCTATTCTAACAAGTTTTGGGACATTAATAAAGCAGAGGAAAAGCTAGTGAAAATCTAGAGGCACACCTTTGGCAAAGGCAAAATCAACAATTGACAAGTTGGAATAGAACCCAAACTCATGCAAGCATGCCCTACATAGTTAGTATAACCCAAATTGACGCAACCTATCAGAATGCCCCATATAGTTAAGGCCAACCAAACAATAAAAATAACTTAAGTTTAGATTGCAAATTCAACTGTGCTGCTGATTCTTGCTTGAACTTTATCACACACTACATTAAGGTGGTTGCTAATAATCATAGGAATTTCCATAGTTCTCAAGTTAAAATCATCTAACTTTTCAAAGCATTTCCAGTAAATAAAGTAATCTATAATCCACATTCTATCCAAAGCAAAATATAATTTTTGTAAACAAGCAATAAACTCAATGGTAGCAATAGAGATATAAAAACAACGGCTCAGAACAAACGCATTTCCTGAATTCCTGAATTTTAAAGTGAGATCCATTAGAAAGTGATCGCACCTCTGGTTTGCTAGAAGACTGCTTCAGGTCCGAACCAGGAGAGCTTGTTGACGCAGAAGCTGCGGCCGCAGGAACTCCAGAGTAGCTTCGACCGAGGGGAGAATGTTCCTCTAAACTCACAACTCTTTGGCGCGGGCCAAAATGCCGGACAATAAAAGCTGCCTTGCTCCATCTGGACAGCATCCTTCCCAAATGTAATCTAAGTTAACAAATGTTCTCCGAAAAAAACGACCCTAACCCTATTCTTTAAAAACAAAAACACAAACAGGTAAACGAGAATCTGAGCAATAAGGTAATGATTTTCCGTAACGAAAATTGAATGACAGGGCGTCAAGAGATGAAGGAAAGGACCAGACGGATCAAAAGAGGTTACAGAAGAGATCAGAACATCGGCCGAAGAAAGAGAAGCCGGCGCCGCGCCAGAAGAAAATGGTCGATTCGAAGAAGGTATTGAAACGGGAACTGCGAATGGCGATGCTGGTGGCCACGCACGAGCAAGCCAGCCAAGAATGGATTCGAGTTCGCCCTTAATATGGGCTGCGACGGCCTTGGGCTTGTGGGAGCTTCACTTGCCCGGAGATTTTTTTTTTTTTTTTTTTTTTCTGTTATATTTGAATGTAACGTAATTATATGAATAATTTATTTTAGTAATATTTTGCAGTAGAAAAACAAATCTAAAATATAATTATAATTTATTAATTTGTAATGTCATTTTTCTATAAATGAAAATTAAGAGATCATTAATTTAATTTCTTTTATTTTTCATGAATGTATTTAATGCATGTTGATGGGATCTAAGAAAATCAGTAAAAGAAAAAAAAAATTAATATATAATCCAATATTTCAAAATAATGTATTTATTTTTATAATTTCAAGGTTAAATTGTAATTTAAACAACTAGACATACATATACTTTTTTGAATAGAATATTATTATTGATATGTCCCTGATATTTATTATTTAATGATCATTTTCCTATGATTATTATCTTCTAAAGTAATAAATAACATAATAAACACTTTTATAGCTTAAGAAGAAATATCTCGTATGTGTATTAGAATATAGTAGAATTTTTATTACCATTTTTTCTATTTAATATGTCCAAATCCTCAATGAACAAACTCTTAGTCTTGGAGTAATGACAATCATTATTGGGCAACCAACATATCCTAATCATCTCCAAGCATAAAAATATTTACTATGCTTTATTAAAAAGATGTGCAATACATGCACTGCTTTCATGAAAAATGTAAAATGTCAATATCATATAATGATTTGTCAGAAAAAAAAAACAAAAGAGTCTGACGAGAAAAAAAAAAAAGATTACATTAGGTGATCCATTGAGTTTAAATAAGATCCTCAAGGATGAAGGACTTAACAAATTATTCAACAACAACAATAACATCAAGCCTTTGTCCCACTACGTGAGGTCGGCTACATGAATCCTTTTTCGCCATTGTTTCTTAATAAAAGTCAAATTCTCATTTAGATCTAATAAAGAAAGATCATTTTCTAATATTTCTAACTAAATTTTTTTAGGTCTACCTCCACCTTTCTTAACATAAGTCAAATCTAATACCTCAACTTTCCTAACTGGTTCATCGAAAGGCCTCCGTTTAATGTGACCAAACCATCTAAGAATACTCTCTCAAATCTTATCTGCCACTAGAGCTACTCCAACCTTTTCACGTATATACTCATTTCATATCATATCTCTAAGGGTAAAGTCACTCATCCACCTAAGCATCATCATCTCTGTAACACTTAACTTAGTATTATGCCTCTCTTTTAATAGCCAACATTCGACACCATAAATCATTGCAGGTCTCACCACCATCTTATAAAATTTTCCCTTAAGTTTGAGGGGGGCCTTTTCTATTGCACAACAAGCCCGATGCATTCCTCCACTTCAACCATCCAACTTGAATTCTGCTAATAATATCCATATCTATTTCATCATCACTATGAACAATAGATCCAATATATTTAAAATGTGTACTCTTATTAATGACTTGATCATCCAAAGTGACAATCCCCTCACTAAGACTATTGCTACTAAAATTACACTCCATATATTCAATTTTAGATATAATCATCTACTCAAGTGAAAACCTTTAGACTCTAAGGTTGACCTCCATAATTCAAGTTTACCTTCAACTCTCTCTCTAGTCTTATCAACAAGAAGAATATCATTAGCAAAAAACATATACCAAGGTATATCCTCTTGCAAAAGTCTAGTGAGAACATCCATGACTAAAGCAAAAAGATATGGGCTTGACATGAAGATTTTTGGTTAGGTCAGACATATTCTTTGGATATGAATAAACATGGACAAGGAAAGAGACTTATAACATTTGTCTCCAAACAAAGATATTTGGAAGGTCGTAAAGAATACTGCAATATTTGTTTTATCTCCACTTAATATTTTTTGGATATTCTTTAGATATAACTCTGTATGTACGTGCTACGGACAAGCTAATGTACACTGGTATGAACTATACTCCATATATCTTATATGATGATTTTTACATGGAATTACATGGCTAAGCTTGGGAGAGAACATTCAAGAGATGTTAAGTGGATCTTCAAACATGGGAGAGAAGAAATTGATTTTAGAATAACATACTAAAATGAAAGCTTAAGCAAATAAGTAGTTTTTATGGATTCTGATTATATAGGGTATCTAAGAAAATAGATGATCTATTGGGTATGTCCTTATATATAAGAGATTATAATCAATTGAAAGTAAATCTTCCGTCAACAATAGCTTTATCAACCATAGGGGCAGAATATATTTATATCACTGAGGCTAAAACGGATGGCATTTGGAAGAAAGGGTTGCTTGAAGAGCTTGACGATAAATAAATAAAAATAATAATATAGTGTGACATGCAAAGTGCAATTCAGCTAATAGAAAAAATCAGGTATTTTATAAAAGAGCTAAGTATATTGACATCATGTTGCATTTCATTAGAGACATTCTTGCTCAATGTACTGTGGATCTTCAAAAAGTGTATACAAATTTGAATTATGCGAACATGGTGACAATTGTATTTTATGCGACCAAATGATTCATTGCTTAATTATGCTTTAGGTATGTAAATTCTTTGGGTAAGGAGATGTTGGGAGAAAGATAAGCTTATATTTACTAAAATTTGATTCGAGATGGAGATTGTTAAAATATTTTGAATTAGGTCTTAGATTAATAAAAATTGTTTAAACAATTTTTGAATCACGGTTCATATATAATGTTTTATCATTAACTTTGTTTTTATTTATATTTTTTTTGTGGCCTTTTATATATCCACTTTTTTGTTTCTGAAAATAGAGATGACTCAAACAGTAAAGGTATTTGATTAAGAAATCAGATGTCCCACGGTACATACGTTGGGGCATATATATAGATGCCTACAAAACTTAATACAAGATACAGGTTAATAATACAGGTTCATAAGCAGGTTACTTAAGTTGTTGTACATGTGTCTCTTACTATACCCCCGCAAGCTGATAGAGGGACACCGATAGTGAGCTTGTCACGAAGAAGATGAAATCTGGTTGTCAAAAGTGGTTTGGTGAAGATCAGCTAATTGATCCTTGGTAGAAACAGGTAGGATGTTGACAGTTTCTGACATAATGTGATCGTGAATGAAGTGATGGTTGATTTCAATGTTCTTCATCCGTGCGTGAAATACTGGATTGTTAGCAAGGGCTATGGCAGTCATGTTGTCGCAATGTAGATTTGTAGGTGCTTGAAGTGTAATGTTAAAGTCGAGCAGTAGCCTTCGGAGCCAGATAATGTCGGTGAGGGAGGATGTTATGGCCCTGTACTTTGCTTCAGTTGAAGATCTAGCAATCATGTGTTGCTTCTTTATACTCCAGGAAATCAATATATTGCCCAAGAATGTGCAGTACCCTGATGTTGATTTTTCGGTGTCCTTGTCGCTTGCCCATTCCGCATCGGAGAATGAGGTAAGTTTCAGTGATCCCTGCAAAACGGGAAGACCATATGATAGTGTACCAAAGATATATCTTAGTAGACGATATAACATATATAAATTATGAGGGGAGGGATTGTGCATGTTTTGACATAGTAGATTGATTGCAAAGGATATATCTGGCCTTGTTAGAGTTAAGTATTGCAGAGATCCAGTTATCTGTCTGTATAGCTTAGGATCAGGCGGTAGTTTTTTTTTTTTCTGTAAGAGGATCAGGAGTCTTGGTGCACGATGGGTTGGACAGAGCTTTACTGTGATTCATGCCTGCAAGTTTAAGAATAGAGTCAGCATAATTGGATTGAGATAAAGGTTTCTCTTATTAGTTTCTCTATTATATTCCTCATTTCTTAGGATCTGATGAAAGCTATCATGAGCTACAAAGACGAGCAAACAAGGGAGAGGAAACATATTGAGGCTAGTGCTAAGAAGATCAAGCATGTTCTTATCGAGCAATTGGAGCAAGACAATAATTGGGAAATCCTTCCAACACTAGGAGCCTTCATCAATAGAAAAAAAAAACTTAGATAGAAGTGTAATAGCCCATATTCTGATCCAGTCAAATATTTTTTCATTAGTTATCATAAGTCAAAATCATAAACCATCTTCACCATAATATAAATATTATAGTGATTTAATCACACTATTTTTTTTTAATTTTAAGGCATTGAAGCAAATCCTTAAGAAATTGACTCATAGCAGTATAAGTGAGCTTTTTAGAATCGTTAAGTGTCCATTTTGCAAACAAATTTAGCAAAAAATTTCTAGATAAAATATGCTATTTTATGGATATTTTTTTGAATCCCTAAAAGGATTTATATGAATTTTCTATTGAAAACCTAATAAAGTATATAATTATATTTATATAATATTATTATTTTATAAATATCATATATAATCCACTTACATTAATATACTTAAGCCATTTCCTTCTCCTCCATTTTGCTAAACAGAGAATAGTGAGGGAAAATTAGAGAGAAAATATATGAGATAGAAAATAGAACCTCGGATTTGAAGGTCGTCAAGCTATTTTTATCATTCAATCTTATTGGGAGATTTGTTCCTCTCGTTGTAAGGAACAATTATAATATTTTTTATTTCAATAATTTATTATTTTTAATATTTTTTAATAAAATTTGTATATTTGTTACAAAAAATGAGTATAATTTTATATCGGTAAAACTTTTAGTGCGTAACTTTTATATATTATAGAGATTAAGATTATGAACATTTTTAGTATTTGTTTGAGATTTTTGTCGAGTGATTTTGAAATTTTTGATTTTTATCAATTTGATAATTTATTTTAACATCTAAAATTAGTGCTTTTGTTCAATTAAAGCTACAGATTATTGCTATATACAATCTCTATTAATTTTATTAATTTTTGAAAATATGAATTTTTGCTCAGTAGAATTTTTTATTGTTTACCGTTACATATTTTGACACTTTTTGAATTAAGCTCAATTATGCTTTATTTACTGTAATGCAATAGAAATAAATATCGGTATATGATTGAGTAATAGTTGGTCGTTATTATTGCTATAATTATGTGATAATAATATATGTGTAGAAAAAAATAATTTAAGATTAGTTGACTTATTGGTTGGAGATTAATTATCTTGTACAGGGTGGTGGGTTGATGAGCTTTCTTTTAACTATTATGATTGGGTGTTATCATCTACTGATACAATAATTGAGAGTTATAATGAGCTATTATTGTACCGACGAATAAAGAGTGACGACTCTATTTATTGAGCCAACAATTACTAACTGTCGATTACTGATTTCTAAAAAATATCGTGATAGCCGGAACTTTTTAGTTGTATAGTGTAACTATTGAATGCATCTTATTGAGATATTATTCTTATTATTATACAAATTTATTGTTACTAACAAATTCATTATTACTATTTTATTTTACTACTACTGCCACTGGACTATTATAATTATCGATATTAAAATTGATAATATTATTGAACTGTTAGTGATATCAATACTGATTCATTATTAATATTACTATTATTGATTTATTGTACTAATACATAGCATGCGACATAGTGAGCATATAATGTATTGAGCATGTGATTAAGATATTGATTTGAAATGATATAGAATAACTGAATGTATATGTACATCATTATACGATTTTACTAAATTGATATGATTCTGACAGTCTTTACATATGCTTTGATTTTACCGCTTAATATAATTTATTTACTAGTTTATAATATTGATATGATGATTGTTTTATCGATTCGATCACACTCATACTAGTTTACTAGTTTCTCCATTATATTAGTTTACTGGCTTTCATACCTTACTGTTTTACTGCTTTACAGACTTTACAGCTACTGCAAGTGAGTTTATGGTTTCTATAGTGATTCAATAATCATAAAAATGTTATTTCTATGATTTAATTGTTGACATGCATATTACTCATTTATCGTGCTTTGAGTTCAATTGTAAGTTTTGGTAACCTAGTGAGCTTTTTAGCTTATTATATGTGATTTAAATATTTTCATGTCAGAGCAGAGGATCAAGAGTATAAGGTTGGTCAAGATTCTTCTGGTTTACTGTTTGCTTTTTTCTTTCAGTTAGTAGCTATTCTTTTATACTCATGGTAGGATAGGTACATTATGATTGTATAGATCTTAAGTAGTGTACATGATTTTTGGGAAATGAATCTAGATGCATATATTGATGTTTTGATTGATAATTGTATTTTCGTTAGTATTTATATTGATAAAAGAAATTATATAATTTTATTTGTGTAAATTAAAAGATAAAAGAATAATTCTTCTAAATTAGATTTTAGTGCATGAAAATAAATACAACATGTTTATTTTTAGCCAAAACTTGGAGGATTATTCACTTTTGTGAAGGCTAACAAGAGAGGTTCTTGTGGTCTATTGCTCAAGCTAGTTTGTTAGGAAATCAAAATAAATGAAAATTAAAAGTTATGTGCTTTCTTGTGGTCTATGTTAATAGTTTCAACTCTCAACAATAACGGTACAAAAAATTTGATTTATTTTTTAAAGAGTTGGGATACTAAGGCTAAGGCTCAAGAGATTGAGCACGATTTCTTGAAGGATCGGAGTAGGCAGCGAGCGAAGATCGATCCTTGCCGGACCTGGAGCCTTCGCCATTGAAAATAAGCTCAAATCTAAGGCCATCAAATTTGCTTGGAAAAAAAAAAAAAAAAATAGATGGAGATATATACCATTATAAAGGTCAACTAGAGAGGCTTTTGTGGTCTTCCTGCTCAAGTCTGCGAGGCAATCAAATTAGACCAAAATTCAAGAACATGAGCATTCTTTATTTTCTTTAAATTTATATTTTTTTATAGGAAATCTAGTTATAATTTCTTGTTTGTTGTGCTGTTTTGTTTTTCGGATTCAAAGGTTTGAACGCAAGATAATATGTGGTAAATGTAATTGTAAGCTTGCATGTGGGGGTGTCAAAATGGGTTTTTGGGTTGGGTTCGATTCGAATCCGGAATTGTCCCGGGTCTAAACATGTTGACCTAAACCCAACCAGATTTTATAAATGGGTCGAAAATTCAGACCCGAATCCAACCCGCAGGATCACCGGGTTGACCCGAACCAACCCGTGAAATCGAACATGAGGCTAGTGGAGTACTTCGAACGCGGGATCTCATTGTGGGCAAGGTTTGGGTGCGGGATCGTAGATGCACAGTGCTGGATGCGAGGCAAGCAGAGTCCGGACGCGAGGCGAGCGACTGATCTGGCCATCTAGGTGCTGGTCGTGTGGGATCGCACTGTGCCAGACAAATTGTTGAGTCTGAACGGAGGTGAGAGGCCGATCTGGCCATCTGAGTACGGATTCTGCAGATCGCATTGTGTCAGACGAATTGTGCTAAGTCTAGACGAGACGTGAGGCGAGCGCTGCAACGAGGTTTGAGCGTGTCTGGGTCAACCCGAATCCAACCAGTTTTATAAACGGGTCGGAATCTCGAACTATAACTCAATTCGTTTGGCAAACGGATTGACCCAAACCTAAAATTTTTCGTATCAGGTCTGAGTCGGGTTTCGGGTCGGGTCAGATTTTGACACACCAACTTGCATGTACATAATGACATAAAATATGAATCAATAAGGAATAAGCGCCGATTTCTCTCTATGAATATAGACATCTCTCACCGAACCACCTATATCTTATTATTAGTATCTCTACTAATTTCTTTCCATAATATATCTGATTGTTTAATGGTGATGTTCTTTTTATAATTTCTTCCCTCAATAAAGGACAAAATCTGATCCAGGAAAATAAACGGTGCTCCTCATCTGAAGGACTGCTTCATATATAAAAGTTCTTTAAAAAGTACCCTTTTAAATTATAATAGGTTGATTGATTTTTCTTATACTTTTTCCCGTGAACCATAAGTTGGATTGGAACCAACCTTCTTATTTTGCATGTGAACATTTTCCTTAAAAAAATAAAAAAGAAAAAAAACGCATGTGACCCTTCCAAGCACTTCACAACAATCATGAAGTGGTGGTACCTGCAGCAGAGATAAAGACACAGAAATGCAAAAATCCAAAAAAAAAAAAAAAAAAAAACTCAAAATATCCCATTAAATATTGCTTTCACCACCGAGATTTAGGGTGGTTGATGAGCGAATATGGGTGGGAACCTTCCATCCCGGGTTCGAATCCCCTCTACTACGGCCTCGCCTCCTCCAAGGGACATAGCAAGTGTGGGTCCAATGCCGGTGGGCGATCTCGTTAGATTCTGCCGAGGGATTAATTACGCCGTCAAACGCTCCCTTTGGAGTGGCAGCATATAGATACCCCGTTTCAAACAAAAAATCGCTTTCAATGGGACATTCTGATCACTCTCTGTAAAATAAAATAAATAATTTATAGAAATATATGAATATGTCAAAAAGAAAATTTACTATAATAGCTGAGCTATTGAGATAATAAATATTTATATTGTGTAAATATATATTATAATATGCTAAAATTATACGTTTAAACATTTTAATAGAAATTACTATAATAATATTTTAATGTGAAAAAATTTGTGCATGATGAAACAATTATTGAAAATTTGATAATAATGTTTTAGGCACCGTTTGGGGAGAAATTATTCTGTGCAGATGTCGGACGCAGCTCTATAACTGAAGGCGAATCAGGTGCAACCATATCAGCAGTAACGTGCTACGGTACCAAGCAGTACCGAGCCGCGGTACCGAGTGAAGGGGTGATATGACGCATTCTGTTTGCTCTCCAGACGGCGTTCGGCGTCCACGCAGAATATTTTTTCCCGCTTGGGATCACTGCAGGTTTTTATAAAGATAGATTATGTAGAAAATAATTGTTTTTATGTTGATGTAGAAAGTAGCTTATTAATAAAAAAAATTGAAAGAATAAAAAAAGTAATGATAAAGTAAAGCAATAACAAAGCTGTCAAATAAATGTATAAAAATATATTTTATTGTAAGGATAGACTTGAAAGCAATTAATTAAATTTCTGCTGAGATAAATAGACTTTATAATATCATATCTAAGCACTAATTTTATAAAACGCATAAGGTTTATAATATCAAATTTTTTTTCCCAGCCCTTTACAATCAAACTTTTAACAAAAGAGCAATCCATCAAGCAACAAAATATGAAACAAGAAGAAGAAAACAAGCTAACAAAGACCTTCACAAAAACCAGCTAATTAATTAACTATCCAAAACTAATCTCATCCAGCATGGTTCATGCCAGCAAGCTCAAATTGCCTGAGAGAAAGCGGAGGAAGAAAGAAGCTGAGCTGGTCAGGAGCTTTACTCCAGCCATCCATGGCGTCAAGACCAGCTACAGTTGACCCATCCACGCCTACGTGACCAACGTGCTGAACGTCTGTTGGGTATCCAATCTCCATTATATCTAATTCATCTTCTGCTTCTCTCTCAAAGAACAGTTGCGAGAAGCTCTTGATGCCTTTCATTACTGCTTTGTGAATTCCAGCGCTTATGTTAATTGCTCCTGTTAGACCCTTCGTCGTCATCTTTCCCAGATCTCTCTCGCTTGTTTCTTCATTAACTGGATAAAATGAAAATTAGTTGGAAATCTTGAAATGATTTCACTGTACGTGAAATTTCCATAAATTTTACTTACTTGGAGGTGTTGAAGGTGCTCTCTCTGATCTTGATCTCCTTGGATGGCTTGTCTCTAATACATCCACGCTTGACTGAGAGACACAGCTCACTGAGAAGGGAAAGCCTACAAACCTCTCCATTCTTTCTCTCATGGAACAGTAGGGAAAGAAGAAGAAGGAAGAAGGTTTTCTTATGTATACATACACAGAGAGATCGAGAGAGAGAGAGAGAGAGGGAGAGGGAGAAAGGGAGAGGGGATGTAGACTTTGGATTTGATATTGGTGAAGACGGGAGGGAACAGAGGTTTGTTATATTTGGGAGTAGAGGGAGGGAGGGTGGCTTTGGTTGTAAGATAGTATGATTTTGTGAAGAAGTGAAAGGTGGGACTTAGAAGGAAGTTTGGTGTGATGAAGTGATAGGTGGTGGGTTGGTTGTGTTGGGTTGGTTAGTTGAGGCCATGTCTTTTTATTTTATTTTATTTTTTATTTTTATTTTGATTTGGATAATTGGTCTGTACTCCAACAAATATATATTGTGTATTAAATTATATATTAATTATAAATTATATTTGTGATGGTGATGGAACTTTGTTTAGGGAGAAGAAATTGTAGGAAATTTTCTCTATTAATTTTGTGGAAATCATAAAAAATATTTTGTGAGTTTAATGTATAATTTATTTAATATCAAGACTAAGGAATTTTCATGAACAAGGATCAATTTAGGATAGCTGTAATATTTTATAAAATTGATTTTGAAGTTATTATGAGAAAAGTAAATTAGTTACTATTATTGTAAAAAGATGCTTTCCATTATAAATTTTTTGAAAAATTGTAGAAATGTGATAAGAAAATAGTAGTGAAATAAAATTATGATTGTTGTCTGAAAAACGAAGTAGCTAAAAAGCTGCCTTAAATAGATCCTCCAAAATATAGAGACTTTGACTTCATTTGAGATATATTTCTTACTGTTTGGATCAAAAAAAATTTGTTCAAAAAATTTTTATACTATAAAACTGTTTTAGAAAGCAGTAAGAAAGCCGTCTCAAACGAAGCTTTAGGATCTCTCTATGAGACAATTGTAGCTTTTTATAAAATTAAGATAGAGAAAATAATTTTTTTAAAGCTATTATAAAAAACTACTTCCTAGCATAGAAATATCTTGAAAACAATAAAAAAAATAATAGCCAAATAAAATTGTGATTTTTATCCGAAATACAAAGTAATAAAAAAATAGTCCCAAATAAACCCTTATTTAGTTCTTTTATTTTTTATTTTTCACACAATGAGATATCTAATTCTGTTGTATAAACTCGATCTTAAGAACACAAAATATACATAAAAATATATCAATTTATCCCTTTTAGATGAAATTTTTCATAAAATATATTTCTCTTCGAAGAAAATCGTTAAAGAATTTTATTTTTCAAATTCATTTGTCTATTACCTTTGACCTTACTTGAGGCTGGGGCTACGTGTGGTTCTAAGATTCAATAGCTTCTAGACTACCATCATATTGAATTTGACAAAAAAAAGCCTAAATTTTGAAATTATAATTTGCATTTTCACTCGTACAAGATTTGAATAAAATAAAAAATATATATTTTGAAAGTCAATTTCTAGTTGTTTCAAGCTAACTTTCTTCAAAAGCTTCTCATGAGTCAATTCATAAATATGGGAATTAAGAGATAAAAGAAATTACTCTTCATTGGATGGATTTATTAAACGAACCTATTCCCCCTTATAGATCACATGCTAGTAAGTTCAGATATCATTCACAAATAAATTTGAAACCAATATAAATATGATCAAATTTCGATCATGATAATCTAATTTAATTTTTATTCGGAAGAAATTATATATATATATAGGCCAACATAACTTGTTATGTAAAATTTTGGTGACAAACGATTGTTTCAAAATTGTCTTTTTCCAACTGAGAAGCAAAAATACAAAACTTTGAAAATCGGTAAGATAATGGAGATTTGAAAAACATAGATTTACAAAAGCTATGCATCCAAACATCAAACGAAATTATTTTTCACGTTTTGAACGGAAATTACACTAATTAAGAGTCTAAAAAGAGGCCAGGGAGAGGGCAAATTATTACGTCCGGTGTCCGGATTCGTCCGGACACCAATCCAGATGCATCTGGATATTGGGTGTCCAGATGTCCGGTGACCAGACGAATAATTTGCCGAGGGAGAGAGAGAGAGATGCTATGCTTCAATTAAAAAATGTCCTTTCCAATTTTTGTCTCATTGCAAGCATAGGAAGATAAGATTATCATGTACTATTCCATATCACAATCTTATCATTTTGATAGTTATTTCTTCATTAAGACTCAATTGAATTTCATTTATGTCAATATCTTACTATCATTTTCTTTTCTAATACTAATTCATTATACTTTTTTTTAATCACAGTGTTGAACTGTGAAGTTAAATGTCATTACAATAACAACAACAAGCCTCGATCCTACTACGTGTGGGTCGCTACATAAATCATTTTTCCACATTATCCTCTTAAGAGATAAATTCTTTTTAAATCTTATAAATAAAGTTATTTATCATACTTTCTAGTCAAATCTTTTTAGATATATTTCTATATTTTTTAACATATATCATATCTAATATACCTAATCTCTTAACCAGGTCATTCAAAGACTGATTTTTTATGTGATCAAACCATCTAAGAAAATTCTCTCTAATCTTAACAATGCAAACCATTTAATTTTGAAAAAATTTATATTTAAGAAGTACTTATTTATAAATATTAGTAGCATTAAAAAGATTTCCCAAATATTTTTGTGATCCTGCCATTAGTGCTCATAATTAACTTGGTGAGTGGGTGATCAAAAGGCCTAATGATAGACACTTATGGGGTTAATAATAAAAGAGCTTATGTATAAGCTACTATTAATGATGAGAAGTAATATTATAGTAGTACTTCAATGAATTGATGATTGTCATTATTTTCTTCTTTTCCTATTGCAATTATGCTAAACTCCAAGGCGTCTGAGTTCTGCAACTGTTCACACTTTTTTTTTTTTTTTCCATTTTTAGAGCATTTCAGCCTTTTTCTTATGCTATTTTATGATGTTAAGAAAGTTGCTTATACTAACACCAACTAAATGATAAACAAATAGAGGAACATTGAAAATTATTTCACTTGTATAAATTTAGGTCTAAGATACACGGTTGTATTCGATATAATCAAAATCATTATTTTTTTATTGAATGATTGAGGCTTTGTTTGGGAAGACTTTCTTGCTGCTTTCAAAATCAGACTTTTAGTACAAAAATATTTTGAATTATAAAGTTTTGTATTAGAAAGCTGCTTTAGAAAGCAACAAGAAAATTATTCCAAATGAAGCCAAAGTTTAATAACTAATGCATCTTGCAATTATAGTAATTAAGTGAAAGTGAGAAAATATTTGCTTTGCAATATTCAATATTCAATTCAATAATTGTTTGTTCAAAAACCCATGCCTTTTCGCTTGGTCAAAAAATTCAAAACTAATTAATGGCTGTTATTTTTATGTCACAAGAGCGCAAAGCTGCTAAAAGTTGTAAGCTGATATGTACTTGGCATATCACAAAAAATTGGCGTGATCAGACATGGATCTCGAGTCATATCCATTCAAGAAACTTATGAAATTATAATAGGAATCATCCAAACTCCAATTAAATATCTCGAACTCGAAGAGACAAATTCAACGACATCAGAATCAGTTCAATCCGAGCCCAAATGAGCTCAAATTAAGGGTCCAAAGTATACTTGGAGACTTCAAAGCATTAATTGGATAACCAAATGATTGTCAAATATGACATGCTTATAGTTGAATCAAGCGGCTCGACTAGGCGAATCCAACGAGCCCAAGATCATCAAATTCTGACATCATTAAGGTACTTAAATGCTTGATCAGTAGTCTATAATCGAGGAAGTCGATATCGACCATCCATTCAAAATACTTCCAACTTGACATTGATCCTCCCCATATTTATAAGTCATGTTTGTTCCAACTTAAGAATCAAGATTGAGACTGATTTTTTTATGATAGCAAAATATTATTATTCTGATAATTGTATTGTTTCTCGTAGTATATATTGGATATTTATGTTTGTTTTTGTGTGAACTAATAACATTTCAGGGAAATCATATACTACTCCAAATTGTTGAAGACTTCAAGATATGGTAGAATAAGATTTCATGTAATAGAGTTTGTATATCTTTATTTTTATTTCTCGAGTCTGAACATGTGTGATTGTAATTAGGTAACTGTGCACACAAACAAATGGGGAGAGTGATAAATTTTTTAAAACTTATCATACTTTACGATATCTAATCATACTGTACGATTTGACATAATTCCTTCCAAAATGTAGTTAATCAAATCATGGCTTGAATTTTTTTTAATTGTTCATACTGTACGATGTTATGTCATATAGACGACTAACAGAGTACGAAATTCATTTCGTTCAAATCATACCAATCAAAATCATTTCTTTTTGAATTGTTCGTACAGTATGATGTCAGTTCATACAGAGGACTCATAGAGTACGAAATTAGGTTTGTACAAGATCGTACCAAATGAACACATTTGTGTTTTTGAATTGTTCGTACAGTACGATCTTAATTCGTATGGACGACTGACATAGTACAAAATTAGGTTCGTACAAGATCGCAACAAACGAACATATTTGTTTTTGAACTATTCGTACAATACAATCTTAATTCGTACAGTCGACTAACAGTGTACGAAACTAAGTTCGTCCCAGTTCATAATAAACGAAGCCATAATTTTTTGAACTGTTCATACTATACAGTATGATCGTAAGTAGGTTCCCTTGAATTTTTCAATTTTTGGACTATTTTTCATGTGTTTTTAATAAAAAGAGTCCTAAAAACTGTCATACTATCTTTTGGTTGCAAATTTCTTTTGAGAGGGACCAAAGAGAGTGTGTTTGGGAGAGATTTTTGAGAGTGAAGAGTACTCTACAAGGTTGTGAGGGATTTACAAGGTAGTAACCGCCGGAAAAAATCGCCGGTTTTTGGCGTTTTTCCTGTAGTGAGTGAGAGATCTAGTGAAGGGAAATTGTGAGGGATTTACAAGGTTGCCCAAACTGAGGATCTTTTTGTCTTCTTCAAGTTTTTGTCCATCTTCTTTGGAGGCTCTTAGGAGAAGATTTTTAACATTGGATCAAGGTACTCTGCCTTCACCAGGAGTGTGAAAATGGATGTAATGGTACTCTACCTTCACCAGGAGGGTGAAAAAAGACATGTCAGTATGCTGCCATCACTTGGAGAGTGTAAAAGCCAACGGTTCTCTGTCGCACCGGGTTGGTGGAAAAAATTTATAAGAGCTTTTCCGCCTTGCTATGGGGGCAAAAAGAGAGCCATTATTGTACTTTTAGTGCAATACCTAGAGGAGTTTCTAGGGAGTGGATGTAGGTCTAGTTTGACCGAACCACTATAAAATTTGATATTCTTCTTTTGTTATATGTTTTTCCTGCATTTTTTATTTTTTGCATTTAAAATTCTGTGGTTGAAAAATCCTGTGATAATTATTTCTTTAAACAACTACATCTTTAATTAGGATCATTGATTTAATTTTCTAAAAAGATTTTTCAAATATATAAGAGTTTTTTTTAAATAACAAATTCACCCCCTCCCCCCCTCTTAATTAGCCTTTGAACAGTTCTAAAAGGTCTAACGACCAACATGAACTTTCAATGCTTCCCCAAAAAAAATTATAAATAGACCCCCATTCTTCACATAAGGGGAAATAGAAAAACTAGGATGAGAGGAGGAAGAGAAGCTTGGGAGAGCAATCTTGTCGTCGACCACCACCGAAATTCTTCCCAACAACAATAAAGTTCTTCTGGGCCGTCGCTGAAGTTCTTCTCGATCGCCGTCAAAGTTCTTCTTGACCGCCGCCAGGAGTCATCTTGACTGCCGTCGAAGTTTTTCCCAACCATCACCAAATTTTTGCACCAAGAGTACCCGTCTGAAGATTGGCAAAACTTTTCAATACATTGTATTCTCCCTATCCTTGGGATATATGACCTATTGATTTTTGTAATATATTCGAATACTAATGAAACCGTTTTGACTGGGCAAGACCCTGTGGTTTTTCCCTTTCTTAAGGTTTTCCAAGTAAAAATCATGACGTTCTCTTTATCATCTGTTTGTATCATGAGATTTCATACATCACTAAGACAAAGTATTTTCACTCTACCGCTACGACATTTTTAACTCGCAACAATACTATATTAATTAACATTTGATTAATCATCGAGATTTGGATTATAAGCAGTGCATAGGTGATGCACAATATTTACAAATCTTATGATTTATCATAAAGTTAATGCTCACATTAGAGCAGATAATAATGAAAATTTTATAGACCTTTACAGTAAAAACCAATGTAATAAGTCAAATAATCTTACTTGAAGTAGTAAGAATTGTTAATCTCACTTCCTAACTTTAGCACCTAGTATATCTTACATATCATTTGAGGATTAAATGACAGTTTTCAAAATGAAAAAGGAGAGTTACTATAGGATTAACCGTCTTGTATTGCATCACTGGACCTTATGGTTTGAGCAGCATCAAAAAGGAAACTATTTAATACTTGAATGAAGAGAAAACTATTTTGTTCTCAATCCATCGCACCTGATTGTTCTTCTTATAACATTATTGAAAGGAAAATCAATTGGTTGTGTGCTATAAAGAGTAAGAAGATGATTATGATGAGGTTGACAGTTAGATTGACTGCTATGACTTTGGATCATAGGGTTGTTTCATAGCATGAAAGAGGTGTTGGAATTGTTTAGCAAAAAATAATTCTCACATAAATATTTTATATAATTTGATTGAAATGTTTTATTTATTGTAAATTTTGGATTGAGATTTTTAAAGATTGGTTAAATCTTATTTATGGGTTATGATATTTTTTGTTGACTTAAAGAGGTCTTATAATTAGTTTTGCATTGATATTCTCATATTCTCGCCTTGTTGTCACTTTGTGTTGAGGATGAGGAGTAAACACTACAATGATGAAACGATTGAGCAAGAAAGTAAAAGCTGTGAATAAGAAGGACAACAAGATTTAACATGGAAAAATTCAAAATATGGAAAGAACAATAGAGACACACCACACCAAGAAATCCACTATAAAAAAGAGGAGAAATATTTAAAGATCTCTCCTCTCTCACTCTCTTCTTGATTCTCTTCTTACATGCACTGTTCTCTATATCTAACATACATAAATACAAGAGAAGCTAAGTTAAATAACCCAAAGGGATACAACCCTTCATAAAAAACGAGAAATAAAACCGTCTAGTCTGTCTCGCAACACTGCAGCTCTAAAACCTCTGTCTTGATCCGCTGTGGTGCCGTATCCAGACCATTGCAGCGCTTCACTCTTTGTCGTTCAGCGTTGGGGTGCTCGTGAACACAACGTCGGGGAACTTGGGTACATAGCGTCGGCACGCTCGGGAACACAGCGTCGGGGCGCTCGGGAACACAACGTCGGGGCGCTCGGGAACACATCACCCGAACCAAGTAGGGGGTGAACCCCCCCATCCAATGAGCACAAGAAACTTGAGGTCCGAGGCTAAAGAACAACCCGATTGATCAACAGAATTAGATTCGACACATAACACTATGAAAAGAGTCTTAGCAGTAGGGAGTTTGACATCTTACAACTACATGCAAATAAAGAAAAAAAATGGGAGAAAGAGGGGAGAGAGGTTGCAGAATGAGATTGAAGGAAGGAGATCTCAGGCACTTGTAGGATAGAAGCTTTCTCCTCCTTCTAAAAGAAGAATATTCTGCTAGTTTCAGGTCCATCAAAATGAAAAGCTTTCATCCATAACAGAGAGAAGTTCTTATTTGGACTTCTGCAATAGAGAAAGGAAAGAGTAATAGCAACATCAACAGATTTTTTATCATTGCGATTAGTCCTGGTTTTTCTAGCAGCTGGATATGCTCCCTATTATCCCATATATAAAATGGTCTATCTATTTTTATCTTCAACTTTATCTGAAGTAAATATTTGATATACCCCTATGTTGAAGTTTAATGAAATATTTGATTTACATGCGAAAGTTAACGTATGTTAAACTTCATCTTTAACTTTGTATGCCTTGTCCTTATCATCCTTTCATATTTATTCTCTCATTTTTTTTTATTCTCTCATCTTATTTTGATTTTTTCTCAAACATTTATTACTATATATCCCAAGAGAATAGTTAACAATGGTGTTATATTTTGTATACCAGATGCATATCTAAATCCATATGCATGGTTAACCATTCACAATGTTTCTTTGCTTCATCAGAGCTTCTTTGCTCCACTTGCAATGTTTTTAATACGGCAATTTATTGCTGACGGTCCTACACATCTCATTGCCACCGGTTGACTTAGTAGGATCATTGTATCGTGACTATCTTTATCAGCCTCATCTTAATTATTATTAAAGGAATTACTTTTAGAAGATTAGTTTCAGAAAAGTTCCTGCTACTTAATGATAGAAATTTTTCTTTTATTATTCTCTCTTTTTTTTTTTTTTATTCTCTCATCTTATTATCCCTCTTTTCATTTTTCCTACTCTTTTCATTTGCTTTTGTTGTGTGCAAAAATACATATAGCCAAGTGAATAGGCAGATGTGTTACATACACAAATTGTGTTGCATAGATATAACTGTCATACAAACACATCTTTTAAAATGCATACAAAAGTATATACCTGCATGGACCTTGATGAGCGAGATGTATGTGCACACACGTGATGTATGAGGATAGTGCGCGGGTCAAAAAATGAACTTAAGAACAAGCTCGATCCTTCTATATGATAGGAGTCGACATGCTCAAACTATCAAACAAATATGCGGTTGCGGCGTCGACGAAAATATTTTTTTATACGTTCATATTAGGTCTTCAAGGTCTATAACAAGACAAATTCACTAATAAAAGCATAAAGTCGACGACGAACCCGATCCTCTGTCGACAAGTCGACATGGTCTGACCAACAAAATGAAACTGTCCATTAAAATCCCGGTAATGATAGTATTAACAGCCCCAACCATTTTAAATGCCTCCCAAATCCCCATAAAAAATCAAAATTCCAAAATACTAGAACCTAAGACGTTTAAAATGGAAATTAATTATCAAATACTTAAAGCAAAAATACCCATCCACCATTTGTAATAATTTGAGGAGTTGGGCAAATCTGAAAAACAGTTCAACTCACAAAGAACAAATGTTTGATCGAGAATATCACTAGGATTAAATCTCAATCCGTCTCTTGCTAGTAAGTACATGGTGAGTGTCGTCTAACTGGTGGTTTCTCAGCCAAATGACACCACAGATAAATGGTTATGAGTGGGACCCTCCGACCGGATGATTTTGTCGCCAAATGAAACTATTATATTACGGTCATGGTCAAAGTCGTATGTTCCCCAACGAAGCTAAATCATTGAAATGAAACAATAGAATATGATCGATAGAAAACAATGCCCTATGTTAGCTAAGATTGATTTAAATTTATTCCCTTAGATAAATATTTGTCACGGGTCTACAAGGAATCGTTGGATGAAGCAACCCATGGTTGCCAATAGGGATCTTTCAGGTTGGGTTGACTAAACCTTATATCCAGGATCTGGCTTTGGAATTTGCTGCGGAACTGAATCTTCCAAATTATTTCAACTCAAAAACCAACACACAGACACAGACCATAGTTACTATGAATCGTCAATTGCAGCGGAACAAAACATCTATATTTTTCTTTTCCTCAAAACAATCATCTACAAATACAGTACATGGCTTTTAGACAGAAAGAAAGACAGAACAGAAAAGCCATGACTGTACAAAAATCAAAAGTACAAAAATACCTATCACAAATCAGACTCTGAACTCTAGTCCTGAACTTCCTTCTCTTTCCCAGAACCTGAAAACCACCAGAAAGCAAGGGTGAGCTCAACAGCTCAGCAAGACAACAAACCTCCAATCAAAATCCTCAGAATCCAAAACCAAGCACATCAGACTAATCCGTACAGAATCAGAACAGAGTCGGACAGATCAGAACGAAACAGATCAAATCAGAACAGAACTGATCAGACATATCAAATCAGAAACGGAATCGTACAGAAATCAGAGATTCAGGTCATATCAGAACAAAACAGAATCGTATCAGAATCATATCAGAATCATAAATAAAACAGAAATCATTATATCACATCATAGCTGATAGCACTTACAGAAATCAGAAAATCAGATCAATCATATCAAGAGTACAGAAATCAGATAACAATTAGTTCAGAACAAATCTTCCTTCCAGATATCAGAACTTCCCCTTATATCTCCCTTGTGCATATAGCACCCCTCTTCCCCTTATAGCTCCCTTTTTGTGCATACAGCACCAGAACTTCCGCTTATGCCTCCCATTTGTGCTCACGGCACTAGAACAGATGTGCTTATACCAGAATACATATATAGTGCTTATAGCACCTAAACGGATATACAAGATTTCAGAACTTCACAGAACTTCCCCTTATAGCTCCCTTAACTTCCCCTTATAGCTCCCTAAATAGCATATACATAATCAAATCATTGCAGAGCAAATCCGGACAAATCAGAAATCAGACAAAAATCGAACAGCACAACGGCAATATACGAAATTTACACAATTTTTTCAGAAAATCACAATTCACCAAATTTGCACAGAATATAGATAATAACATTTCAGAACGTTTATTCTACTGCACAGACAATTTTCAATTTCACAGAAAAATCCGGTCGACTAAAAACTCCGTCGAATCAAAAATACCCGGACAAAAATCTTCAAAATATAGTCAAAACGTGCACACCCGGCACGGCAACAATATACAGAAAGTTACGCGGTAAAAACTGAACCAATCAAAAGATACGGACGAAAATCGCTAACGGAAATAAAATCCGGACAGAAAATACCGCCAAACACGATGGTTCTGAAAATTGAGAAAGGCGGAATGTGCCTTACCTTGCGTACAGCAATATCTCGAATAGTCTCGTCGAACGAAAACAGCTCCGCGTCGTCCGAAAATCAACTTTTCCTAAAGATTCCTCGACTTTCTCTCTCCTCAAAAGATATTTTCATTTTTATAAAATTTTCTCTCTCTTCAAAACGACTGATTTCAGCTTTGTAAAACTCAGATCGTCCCGGGACGATCAGACCAAAATTGATCGTCCTGGACGGTTCCCAGAACTATTTTCCGGCCGATATTTTGAACAGTGCCAATCGGCCTGGCCGATGTCTCGATTAGTAGAGAATGATTTAGTTATACCGTTGTTCAGACAAAATGTGAGCAAGAAGAGATCAGGAGATGATATGCTAAGAGATATCACTAAAAAGAGAAGTAAATCATTATACAATAGGAAAGGATATAAGTTGAGTGTGGGAAGTGTACTAGAGTGTGCCCGATGTGACATAAGGAATGCTAAATAGTCTTTTCTGATGACCGGACAGTGGTTTCGATGTGAAGAGCATGTGGTGTTGGATTGGAGAGCCGTAGTGCTAGACCCTTATATATATAAGGACTTGAGGAAGGGAAGAAGAGGGGAGAAGAGAGGAGAAGAGACAGAAGAGGGACAAACGGGTATGCGGCATTTTCTTCCGCTAGTTCAATTCAAAAAATTTTCTATGCCTAGTAGTAATAAAAATCCCACTCTGTTTTCAATGATTTTTGAGTTTGATGAATTTAATCTTCTTCAGTTCAATTAAAAAAAATTATCTCCTGATTTATTATATTTTTACCATATACTCTTTTGCATATGATAGATATAACTTTTATAAGCATTTGGATTATAATATTATTAAATTTCACTGGGTAAATCAATAGTTATAATTTTTTAATTAAATAATCAATGTTTAGATTTCCTGCATTTCCTAGAGTAATGTATTTCATACGTGATATTGACTTACATTGTATAAAAGAATGACATGACTAATATGAAATGAATGTGACATTTATATTTAAGCAAAGAAGTCTAACTATTATTATTATTATAATTCATACATGTTAACTCTTAAAATATAATATCTTGTATAAGAGAGTGAGCCGACAAACTTTCCTCAAAATAAAAGGTTTGTGGTGAAATCTTATATGTTAGCATGCAATTGATTGATTAAATTGTATTAACGTGAAAAGATTGACGACTCTCTATAGATTATTGAAAGTTACTTATAATGATGATGAATTAATGATATAATGAATAATTGATAAGACTTATGAATGATAGATAAAAGATTGAAAATACTTCATTAAAGCTAGATGTCCTGCATTGCTATTTAATCATATTGATGATTACATTTATATGATAGTACATATGAATTGGTTGATAGATAAAACTGATTGATTTAGCATTGAAATTGATATAGCATGACATAACATATGACAGATATACTTATAAATATTGATAGATATACTGATATGATACACTGATATGACATACTGATAAACATATACACATGACATGATCATTGATAGAAAACAAGTGATGGAATCATCGGCATGAATATATTGATAGACAATTGATATATGTTTTATTGTATGACACTTGAAATTTCCTTATAATATTTTATTAAATTTCTAATAGATTCCTATGCTTTTTGAGATGCTTTTGTTTTATTGATCATATTGAATATTTATTGATATATTGATATTGATCGCTAATTTTCATACTGATGATCACTTATTTTATATTGATTGAGTTGAGCCTGCATATTGATTGAGTTGAGCCTGCATATTGATTCTTGAGATCTTACATGAAATTTAGTGGTGGGTTTGGTTACTTATTGGGTTGTGTGCTCATTATGTGAATTTGATTGATTTTCGGGTTCAGGAAAGGGACCAGCTGAGTGAGATTAATTAGAGTCATATTTCAGATTTAGTTTATTCTTTTGTAACCAAAGGGTTTGTAATAGATGAATGTTTTAGATTGAACTTCTAATATTGTATGAATTTTGAATAGTGATGTGTATATTGACGAAGATGAATGACAAGAGTGGTTCAAGCTATATATATTCATTCATATGTGCAAATATAGCAGTGTCCTTCATATTTTAATATAAAAGTATTTTGATAAAAAAAACATCTATATAATATTTTGCCAAATAAAAATATAAGGGTTATACTAATCCAAATATGTATATTATAAGGAATAAAAAGTAAAAAATTCTTAAATTTTGTATGAAGATAAAAATATTTTTTTTCCTTAAATCTTTATCAATATATATACATATATATATATTTTTTAATTTTGATTTTTACAAATATTATATTATTTTAATTTTATCCTAATATAAAATATAACTAATAGTTATTTATTCTATGATTTTAATAATTAAATAAAAAATATAAATTTACTCTCATTTATTTATTATAATGAGAATATAACCCTTCATAATTTAAAAGCATGCAAATAATTCTCATATACCTCCATATTTATCTTTTCCAATCATGAATATTCAATAATTCTTTGTCCCTTACTATCATACTAATTTTTCTCCCTATATATTAGATTTTTATCAATTTAATTAAATTTAAATTTAGCTCTCATTCCTAAAATTAAAAAAAATAATAAAAAAAAATAAATATCAAATTTGTACGCGCTACTCGCTAGTTACTCCTGCGGACTACGAGGAACGAACGGGCCTCAGCCGCAAACTTTCCTAAACCCCGTTCCCTCTCGCCCCTTTCTTCCTCGCTAACTATCCCTTTCAACCTTCTACGAACTCTCTTTTAAATGTGATCTCCCATTTCCAGTACCAAAAACAACACATAACCCTCCTTGTTCTCCCCTCCGCTCCTCCTCGTAGTCCAGCAATAAGAGAAAGATGGCTTCTTTCTCCTGGGTTCTTCCTCTCCTTTTCCTTCTTTTCATGGCTACCATCTCCGCCAATCTCAGTTTCTCTGCTGTAGGTCTTCCCCCTTTTCACCCCCGCTGCAAATTCTCACTCTTTATTTATTTTTCCTAATGTTATTTTCCCAATTTCAAACCAGTTCTGATGAAAAAATTGCATTTTTTTGTGCCCAGGAAGCAGACGGTTCCGCGGGATCAGCAATGGAGGAGATGAGGCCAGTGGCGCCAGTGCCGGGGATCCAGCAATTGATGCTTAACGAAACCCGGCGGCAGCTCAGCAGCTTCCAGATATGTGCTCTTTGCACTTGCTGTGGAGGCCCAAAGGGCCTATGTCTTCCTTCTCCTTGTTGCTATGCCATCAGCTGCAACATTCCAAACAGGCCCTTCGGCTTCTGCTCCTTTCTTCCCAGGACTTGTAATTGTTTTGGATGCCATCTCTAACCTCTGAATCTCTCTATAAAAATTTATTTTAAATGCTAGTTTCTATTTGCTAAGTTACAGTTCACTTTGATGCAAGTGTAATGGGGAGGAAGGGGTAATTGTTTGGTTCCATATGTTTATTTGCATTTGGTTTAAAATATACTGCTTATGTATGAGGTTTGAAAATGGAACATTAGAGCATTGTGTTAGATTTACAGTTTTATTAATCAAACTTTTAAATTTGGGATCAAACTGAAGTTTTGCTTGCTTTCTTTTCTATCTTTGACGGGCCCTGTTTGTTACATGGTTATTTGATTAGATGTTTCTTGTTATTTTGCAGTGAATGATTTCCTGAGAAATTGGACAATAATCAAAATAGTATTTTGTTTCTGTTTGATACTCCTACATTGTAAAATATTCATTTTTCTTTTAAACTATAGCACATGCTTTATTGATTTGTATATAATTTTTTTTTTCTCCATGAAAAGAGGGAGGCTTCTTGGTGCTGGGAATGTGCAGCTATGCATTAACTAGTCAACTAGAAAAGCTAAGGTGGGTAGGAGTTGTGGCCTTATGGGGCATTAAAGCCGTATTATTTATTATATGGTCGGGCTGTAGTGTGTTATTCATGTGAGCTGAGCTATTTATTATGGTTGCTTTCCAGTTTCCTTTTTTGCTTGTGCCCTTCGGTATGAACAGCTGTGGCAGTTTGAATGAATAAAATTACTTAGTTCTCATTAGAAACAGATCTTCTTCTATATTTCCTGAGAAATATTTTAATGGTCAAAGTCTGTCTGAAAGCATTGATCCTCTAAGTTACAGACAATTTACTAGTGATGTTTGATATAGATATAACAAGTAGAACAACTGTGCCTGAATTCATCTAGTTCTTTAATCAATGAAGGATCTCTCTCTTTTTTCTTTTTTCTTTTTTCTTTTTTCTTTTTTAATTTGGAAACTTGACAGATTTCCTTTTGTTCATGGTGTGTATGACCGCAGTTTTGTCAGCTATTGTGCTGTGGAAAATAAAATCACTGTTACAGAGATTAAACAAACTCAAAATTCTTCTGTCATTTTTTTTAAAAAAACAAAGCAAAATTCTTATTTTGATTAAGCAGGAACAGTAACTTGTTAGAGAGTGGACTAAAGGGTGCAGAGGCTATTTGGCTACAAGTAGGGGCTAACTTAAGTAAGAATTAGTAAATCTTGGGATGTTAAATTCTGAAAATGGTTTGGCATGATAATTTGCAAAATCATCTAAATCCTGATAAGCTATTTAATCATTTGTTTTAGTATCTGAGATTTGAAGGTGTAGGAGGTCAGATTGAGGCAAGAAGGGAGGATGAGGAAAACATTAGAGTTGAACCCAAGCTTGGTTCCACCATAAAATCAAGGCTCTTATCACTTCAACTCAAATAGGATTTTTTAAAACACCTCAAGTATCATTCTCGAAGATACCACTCGGTCATTGTAGAAGTGAATTGCTCTTAAACTTTGCTTAACCATGACAAAAGATGGCCAAAACCATATAAGATTCCCAAAACCAGAGGCAACTACAAACCCTTTGAACCATTCAATCACAGTTGAATCATTGGCTACTTTGCTATATTACAGCTTGTTATGAACTATGTTAATAACTATGGGCTGAAGATGAACTACTGTTGGGCTTAATATATTGACAGTCAAATCTAATTTCAACCAGCAAATTTAAGCATATGGTGAGTGAAAATCATTTAAACATAATCTTACTAGCTAGTATATGTTGGAACTAACAAGGTAGTTTCTGTTGATCATATGGATCTTTTTTAAAAGAAACATTTAAACATGTTTAGGACATAATAATCCTCTCTTAAAAAGAGGAGTGCTTCTAGCCATTAGTAGAAAATGTGATAAATTCTGATCTTGTGGTTGTTTGTTATGGATAGGATGACCTACCGCTGCCCCCACACTCTTTAATGCAATTTGATGGCATTAGTGATGTCATGAAAGGCTTCATTGGAGGGTTTTTTAAATTATGGGTCCTTATTGACGACTGTGAGGTGTACTGAAAATCATGTGCTCTTTGTTTGGATTCACTATTATATTAATGAGGAAGTAATGGAATTTATGATGGGACTGTCTATACTTCTTATGCACCAAGACTTTCCCATGGATATTTTAGCATTTTGCAGCAAAGCTAAAGACTGTTTAGCACAAATTAAGATGACCTTTCTGGCCTTTTTCATATTATACTTGGAGCCACCTATGCTTAGCTTGATTGGTGGGCGTGCTCGGATGGGATACCCCCATCCTAAGTTCGATTCCTCTCGAGCGGCAGCGCCCCTTCAGTGGGGGCTTCTAAGCGCCGGCTGCAGGTGCAGTGGAGTAAGTGGACCGGTAGGTCGACCAGGGTTTACGGACCGCCAAACGTGCTCGACAAACCCTGGTGTGACAGGAAATGGTTCCTCGTCACAAAAAATTAAAAAAATTAAAAAAATAAAAAAAAAACTTGGAACTTATGCACAGAATTCTCTTTTGTTCTGGGCTATGAGCTGGGCATCTTCACCTGTCATACAGCTGACACTAGATAGTCAAAATCGTATGAACTGGCGATGTTAATTAGATTAATTATCTTTTGTATTTATGGGAAGATGATCTATCTATGATCTGTCTGTAATTAAGTGGTGTTGATTATTTAGGCATCAGTGGTGCTGTGGGCCCCAACCAGGCTTGCTACTACAGCTCGAGGCCAATTAATGGCTGACATGTAACAGCAGTTGCTTATTTGCGTTTGTAATTTGACAGAGAGTTTGGGGAATGTTAGAGGTTGGGTTCATGTTCTCTTATGCCTAGTCTTTTCAGTATATATATGTAGCAGCTTAAATGAAGGAAAGGTGTTTGTGCCAATGGTAGCTGATTTGACATGAAGATGGTTGATTTGAACAGGCAAGCAATGTATTGATTGGGCTGATTGAGTTTGAAGAGTTTGAGGGTCCATTTGAGACTGCCGCAACATGTGGGAAAGTTGGTTATAAAACTGTGGTGGAGAAAATAATTTTTTAAAAGCTGCTATAGAAATGAGCTATCTAGCGCAAAAATTTCTTGAAAATGGTAAAAAAGCGATCGGAAATCAATTTTGAGTGTAGAGGTGGGGCAAAAAAAAATTGGCTCGTCGATTTTCTAAGTCGAGTCATTTTGTTTTTTCGTCATTTCAATTTAAGAATGTTCCTAGTAACCCTAACATTAAAATAGTGTCTTCTTGCCATTATGTGGGAGAGGCCAATGCACATGTAATTTGAAGCCAATTAGAGAGTTCTATGAGAGAAACCACTTGAGACCAAATGTTCTTGATAAAAAAGCTAATAAATATAGAGCATGAAGAAGGTGAATTCTATGATGACAACTACAAAATTAGCATTTGATGAAGAGTTTAAGATTGTTCAAGATTTTATTTTTATTATTTATTTATAATTTGATATAAAATAAAAATATATTTGATAAAATTGGATCAAAATAATATTTTTATCAATTTGGAATTTAGAATCAAATAGTGCATTCAAGATGTAAGAATTTCATGCAAAGCATTTCTTAATGAAATAAATCATGATGTTAGCACAAAATGATAAATAGCAAATCAAATAAACATTTCATAATTAATTCAAGATATTATGAGAGTTGTCATCATCTACTACAAATAATGAAATGAAGATTGATTCGCTCATAGAAGATGAATATGAGCCTCCCTAAATTACATTTAAAAAAAAAAACCTTGACCTGAATAATGTTTACAGGTGCTTCATTTCATGTACTTCAATGTAATTTCTCATCAAATATTATAAAAGATGATATTGATCAGAACTAAATAAAATAATGAAGAATCTGAACGATGCTCTACATGTGTTAAATATTTGCCTCAATTTAAGATCTGTTTGAGATGGCTGCATCTTTTTGCAAAGATGATCATAAAGTTGTTGTGGAGAAAGTAATTTTTTCGAAGCTACCATCGAAATGAACAAAAACACCATAGCCAAATAGAAATTATGGTTGCAGCCTGAAAAACAAAACAATAAGAAAGTTGTTCCAAATAAAGCCTTAGAATTCGTTTGGGATTGCGGCAGCTTTTATAAAGGTGATTATAAATCTATTTTAGAGAAAATAACTTTCTTGAAAGTTATTGTAGAAAGTAGTTTCCTAGTACAAAAATTTCTTAAAAACAACGAAAAAGCAATGGACAAACAAAAACTACGATAGAGGTCTTAAAAGCAAAGCAGTAAGAAAGTTGTTCCAAATAAAATCTTAAATATCATTGATTTATTTGAGGGCTTAATGGTTATAACAATATTTTTAGCGAAGAAAATGATAGCTCACTAAAGATTCTTTGATTATCACAAGAGAAAAAAAGATGAACACTTCAATGAGAGTTAAATGAAAGAACCCTAAAGAATATGAAGCATGCCATATTATGGGTGCGTTTGGGACGGCTGCAGCTGTCGGTAAAGCAGGTTATGAAATTGTTGTACTGATAGTTGCTTTTTGAAATTGCTATATAGAAAGCAGTACATCTTGTTTGGGCAGTATAACTGTCAAGTTGCTGTGCTGTAGCTATATATGAATAAATTACTTTTATACCCTCATATGTATTAAGATAAATAAATTTTATTTAAATATAATTTCTTTTCAAAATTTTCTGTTAACAAACTAACACTTCTCAATTAAAATCAAATTATTTTACCAAATATTTTATAAGTTTATATATAAAAAATACTATAAATTTTTATTGACATTGTCTTAACATACTTCAAAATAATTTGTTAAAATTAAAAAAAAAATTGTTAAAATTTTAGACTTTCTAATATTACTTTATAATAAAAAATTCTCTCGTAATAATACAAATATATTCTGATTTATTTTTTTTGAAATATTTCATCAACAAATTCCTTGAAGAGACGATTTTTAGTTTATTCTAGAAAGATAATATATCTCAATATAAAAAATGATAAGAACGATCAAGAAAATATTTGCAAACAATTATGCTAAATTGCTAAGCTAAATACTCATATTTATCAAAAAAACTTACTAACTCAACAAATTTCTTTGCTCTACAGGATATTCAGATAATCATTTTTACTCTTGGATTTATTTTTAATATTATGCTGGGAATTTATTTTGTAGTTCTTTTAACAACATATTTAATAAGAAAATACATACAGAATTTTGGTAAACAACTAGAATCAGAATTCCTTAGTGCCTCTGCCACTGAATCCTTTGATCGAACACCTTGCGGGTATGTTTGTTAGCTGACGTGGGAAGGAATTTCTTGGAGGAAAGCCAAAAGCACCTGGTGCTCTTAACGTTTCACAGTTCAAAGGAAACACATGCATGCATTTGAACTATCACTAATACAATGGCTCACAGATCAACACGAACCATTCCACTCAAACACAAGATTTTACTATAAATTTTTACATCCCTAGCCAAGGGCTGCTTCACATTATACCCAAAAGCACCAAAAAAGATTGTCAAGCTCAAGACATTTACAAGTAATAACAATTGCTCCGGAACAGGTGGAGAAAACATGTCAAAAAAAAACGATTCAGTGGAAAATGTGAGAGATAAGAAACACAAGGACACATACAAGAATAGCACTTTTCAAGAAAAGAAAGCGGATTTACTAGAATAATTTTGAAATCCACGGACTTACGCCATGGAAAACGGGATCAAGGATGGGTAAATCGTAGATCAATTTAATCTCCTCCTTGCTCCAATCGTTTCGGTAACCGTCACGGATCGTCCTCTCTTCTTCAACAGCGGCGGCGGAGGTGGAGAAGGAGGCGCGAGAAGCCCAAGGCCCCAGCTGGGTGCGAAGAGATCGAATCATAAGCATCTTTTTCTACCCCGAAGAACACAGCAATGTTGACCGCCTGAAAGAGATCAAGAGCGATAAAATCGACACAAAAGAGGGCGACGAGAACGATCGCGTAGATCGAATTTGTAAGAGGAAAAATCTGGAAATGGAATGGCGTTCTGCACCTCGTGCTACAAGCTGTCTAGCTACCATGAACGGGTACACATGTCCGAAGTAAGTTCAAATGCATGCTCCGGCGAGTAAGTCGGAATACACAAGTTCGAAGCCTTGGAGAGCGAGTAGAGAGCAGCAACGACCTAGGCGGGAAGCAACGCGGCGAAGATGAGGAAGATCGGAATAATCGAGCACTCTCGCACGAACGGGGCATTTGCGACATTTTTTCCCTTCGAAACAGCGGAAAGCAGCGGACCCCGGGAGGCAGTGAAAGGTCGCAGGAAGCAGGGACGGGCCGCAGAAATTTTTCGAACGTGGGTCTATCGTAATGCCCCAAACATCCGTTTAACAGTTTTTTGTGAAGCACAACAACAGTAAAGCCGTCCCAAACGCACCCTATAACATGTACAAATTGAGAGTTGAATGCAATTGAATTTGTGTGTTGTACTCTACAAATGAGAGTTGAATGCTATTGAAATCTCCTTATTGAATTGGAGAAACTTGTTGGAGAGCGACTTCTACCTAACAATATTGAATTCTTACACTGATTGTGCCATGATTTCATGAAAACTAATTGATGTGTTGCTTATTTTGTTCTATCAACTGATGATCATTATAACAAAATTTTGGCATATTCATTAACTCTTAAAGATTAAGTGCTCAATGCATTTACTATAAGAAAGTTAAAGAGTAATAAATTAGCACCTAACACAGTTGTTTTTATGCTCTGAAAAGTTTTTGATGGAAGTGGTTAAAGTTAGGTGAAGTATTTTTGTGGATCTTTCATTAAGGTTTCGTTTGTGATAGTTTTCTTAATAATTTCTAAAGCATATTTTCAGTTTGTACTAAACAGTTGTTTTAGGAAACAATAAAAAAACATGTCTCAAATGAAGTCTAAATCAAATTATGTTAAACACAATCTCATCAACGAAAGTAATTAGCAATAAAAAAATTTATATTAATCATTAAAAAATTGTAAATGTAATATTAAACCCTAGCTAGAATGTGTGCCCTTTGATTTATTTAATTATGTGTTTTTAGGTAAATTTTTTTTTTTGTGATAGAAGTGAAGTTCTTTTATGATAGATTATAAAATTTATTGATTTGCTAGATAAAATTTTTTATTTTAGTATTGAGTGAATATTTCACAGAGATAGATAAAATTAAATCATCTCATATGAGACATGAGGATTTTCACATGAAAATTTTGGAGAGGGAAAAAACAGTCAAAAATTGAGACCAGTTGTAATGATTTTATTAGTATTTCATAGACAAAAAAAGATGACCTTACATCTATTTAGAGAAAGTATTGATACAATATACAATATTATAAATATAAAATGTGACAATATCTTTTATGGTGAAATTTAAGTTTAGGGTTGGAACAGCTTTCGTACTGCTTTGTAAAACATAGTTTTAGTACAATATTTATTTCAAAAAAAATTTGTATTAAAACTGTTTTATAAAGCAGTACGAAAATTGTCCCAAACGAAGCATGAGTAAGAGGAGTCATGTAGTGATAGTGATATGCTTAGTCATTCTCTTTAGAGGAGGAACATTGACCAAGAATACAAACGTACGACCTACGTAGAGATGGTGACAAGCGTCAATATTGAGTGTCGACATTGTTGTTGATAATATGTATCGTGCGATACCTTATTGTTGCCGGCAACAAAAAGCATTAACCATGGTGACAATGGTGAGTGCTAGGTTTGGTGGCAACTATGAGCTTCAATGTTGCTATCAACGATAAGTGCTGGCCTTAATTGTGTTGTTAATGATGCACATTAAGTTCTGATATGCAGAGATTTGAATTCTCCCCTCTCCAATCCTTCTTGTCACATGATCCCAAGCTCCTTAAATGCGTCAATGCAAAGTCTTTTTTTTTTTTATAAATTTTGGAAAAGACTATGTTGCTCCCCTTAATTTTGTAATATTCCTTATGCATTTTAATGCTTTAATCCAATGTGATCCTCCTCTATAGTTGTCTTGCCTTTTGGGTAAAAAATATATTAAAAAAATTGACTCAAATTAAAAAAAAAAAAAAAAACTCACACTAGCATCTAGAGACTTTATTTGGCCTATAAAAACATTAAAATTAAATTAAACTATTGAGAAAAGTTGATTCCCCATCCGATCCATCAGAAAAATGGACAAAATGTCCTGAAGAGGGACAAAAACTTGTGATTTGCTGGAGAAGACCGTCCAAATACATCAATCAGTTCAGCATAGTCCCTAATTCCAGCAACCAAAGAATAGAACTGCACGATCTTCGATATAAGAACTTTTTTTTTTTTATTTGGGGCCTCAGCCCAATTCATTCAATGAAAGAAAAATTACAGTAAAAAATTGACAGTTGCCAAGTCAACAAAATCCTATCAGCACCAAAAAGGCTGCATAAGAAGAAAAAAACATATGAAAAGAAGAATAGAAACAGGACTCAGAGAAGCAAAAGCAAGAATAGCACCCCGGCGTCAAAACTCATCCAATCGGATGAAAACATCCCCCGGTTGCCATAAGGCCATCCAAGGGAAGATAGTAATATTTTGCGTATCATCATTGTCCTTCAAAAAAGCAGAACCTGGTTGCCAAAGACGGCCATCCAGGTGATGCTGATACTCGTCGGGCAGCAAGAACTTCCAGCAGCAAGGCAACCGCAATAGCAGCAAAGTCATTAATCCAGAAATGTATTCGTGCGGTTCCATTTGGATGATTTAAGACTCACAGCATGTTTGATCTTGCCAACAATAGTGGAATGACAATCTATCAGGTTACCAAATAACCTGTCATTACAGGCCCTCCAAATAAAATATACAATGGCGCAAAGTAAAAGGTAGCAGAAGTTCTTCCTTTCTTTATCAATAATCCCATCATCCACGCAGAGAAAAACTTGCCAAAGATTTGGCCTAAGAAGCATGCTTCCTAACCTTGGGAAAACCTTTTCCAGGATATGAAAAGTGAAATCGCATTCGGAAAAAAGATGGTTGTGGCTCTCGGGACTGTTATGACAGAAGGCACACATAGGATTCACAGCAATGCCTCTCCTAATCAAGTTATCAGAAGTTTTAAGACATTGCTTGAAAGCCATCCAGGTGTAAAGAGAAAACCTAAGAGCGTGCTTTTTGTGCCAAACATTCTTAAACCAATTCACAGAATTGTGATCTAAAAAGAAGCAATTGTGAAAAGACTTGAAACCCGGTTTGGCACTATTAGTCCAACTGCAATTGTCCAGCGTACAGAGACCGGAACAGAAGAAATAATGTCAGCAAGGAAGGACGGGATGGATGGAGGAAGAGTCCATATCCCGTTAGAGAGGAGAGCGCCAACAGCTTCGATATAAGAACCACCAACAGTGGAAATTATTCTGCGCGGAGTCCGGACTGTCTAGATTGCTGCGTATTTTATGAGTATTTATTGCATATTTTCAAATAGGCAGAAACTACTCACAAAATTCACAGTAAATCTGAACGGATCACCTTGCCCAGACTCCGCACATAATAATTCCCCAACCAGTAGAGGAAAGCCAACACAAATATGCCCATGAAAATGAGTCCAAATGATAATGAAAAGACTCCAACAGATAACCAATTCTGATCCAAAAACTCCAATAAAAACCTCCGAGAATCAGATGATATTAAGATAAGATCTCCAAAAAGGAAATTTAGTAAGAATAACATAAGAATATCAACTTCCAACGTAACACAAAGCTCCTGATCACGGAGGCGCATAAAATTTCTGATCTGCAGGAGGTTTCAGTAAGAGCAAACGGAACACAATTCCAACATAAAAAATCTAAGCAAAAATGCTTAAAAAGAAAACAAAAACAATCCTACAACAGGGACTCAAAAAGCTTAGTACTCCATCTGAAGCCTAAAAAAAATGAATAAATTTCTTGAATTGCGAAAAACGATCATCCAAAGTCAGAACTGGCTGCCGATCCAACCATCCAAGGGACAAAGATCTCAGAGATAGGCAAAGTTCTTCAAGTTTTGCGAGTTTGTTAATGATCTTAGTGGTCGCTTTGAGTCTCACCGAATTCAATCTTCCTTTGGCGAGCGAGTTCAATCCCCATTCAATATTATTATCCAATCATTTCTTTTACTACTTAAATTTGGACATACAACAGATAAATTTTAGAAATAGCAGAGCATCGAATAAACAAAATTTAAAAAGGAGCAAATGTATCAGACAGTCTGGTGCATTTAGATTGAGCCAAACAAATTGATAGGTTGAGAGAGAGAGTTGATGGGAGACCGGGTGAGTTGAATGCGCCAGACTGTTCGACATATTCAAAACTCGCCAATTTATTTGGCACATTTTGAAGGCCATAGATCGCTCGACGCATATGCACTTTTTTTAAAAAAATTAGATTTGATGCTCCTGCTAATTCCACCTATTAATCTGCTCCTTCATAAAATTTAACCACATACAACTATAAAAAGTTCTTCACAAAAGCTAAAAGAGAATATCATCACTGATTCAAATATAAAGCTCAGCAAAACCAATACTAAATCTTAATAGTCAATAATAAATGATAATCGATCAAATGTGAATTCAAATTTAGGTTTTATTTGAGACAACTTTTTTTTTTTATTTTTTAAAGCTATTTTCTAGTACAAAGTTTTTTAATTTATAAAAAAAATTTGTGCTTCAACTCAGACTTAGAAAACAATAAGGAAATGAAACCTTAGTCTTCTTGTGCAAATACAACAGGTATCAAAATACTTGAAACAACAACAAAAACACTTAATTTACAATGACTTATACAATTAGGGGTGTCAATTTTTGACACGACCCGAAACCCGACCCGGAAAAATCCGAGTTCGGGTCAACCCGGACCCGAAATGGTAAGGGTTCAGGTTCAACAAATCAACCCGTTTTAAAAATCGGGTCGGGTTCGAGTTGACCCAACAACCCGAAAATGACCCAAAATTGACACGAAAACTTGTATTTAACCCGAAAACCCGAGATTGACCCGTGTTTGACCCATTTTGACCCGAAAATCGAAGATTGACCCGATTTTTGACCTGAAAACTAGCAATTTTGGATCAACCCCGGTCATTCGTGTCGAGTAGGGTTGACCGGACCCGAATCGAGTTGTATTCGTGTCCGAAAACCTGACCCGTTTTTAAAACCGAGTCGGGTTCGTGTTGACCCGAATAATGCCGGGTCAATTCCGGATTCAACCCAAACCCGACCCGTTGACCCGAATTGACACCCCTATATACAATAACTTAATAAAATAAATAATATTCATAGCTTTGTGAGTTTATATAAAAAAGGTGAAATCAAATGAATTAATTTTTTATTTTTAGGTTGATCTGAAGTCTGAACTCACCACTAATAAGCCCAACTTCTTTCTGAACAAAATTTTTGTTATCATGTACAATGTTAACAGCCTTAACTGAGAAAATTGTCTGCCATAATATGTACTGGATAGCAAATCCCAAATTGACCGATAACTTCCAAACTACAACTACTTGCGCATTTGAGTTTGTCTTAATGGGCTCAAAAGCCCAAAATTAAATAAGTACAAATCGTGGGCCCACCGATCCAATTATTTAATTTGGTCCCTTGATGCGGCGAATAAAAGTGCCGAGCTCTTATGGCCACGGGCCCACCTGCTACTACCTCTGGAACAGCTTAAAGTAATAAATTATAAAAAATCTGCCCCAAATTTATGATATTCGTTATTCAAAGAACAATCATATCAATCATAACTAATGGGCCATAAAATTTTTCACTATACATTTAAGTTATTGCATAGATTTCAAATTAATATACAGCGAGCAGAGGAATCACATGAATGAGGCAAAAATGCATAATGAGATAAAAGTTTGACGTTGCTATTGTTATATAAAAATTTAATGTTATATGTTCCCACACATAGATTTGAACTTCTAGGGGGTAGAATTGTGCAGAGGTGATTACCCCCTAAAAAAATTAAAACTCTTAGTATAGTAAGCATTATTTGTAATCCCCCCACTCCAATTTTTTCTTGCCCTCAACCGACGTGTAATTTTCCCCCAAAAAAAATCAGAAAACCTCTTGGCCTCTTGCTATTTTCATTCAATTATATTGAATTTTTATAAAAATAACAAATAAGTATATGAAAAAATGATTTTTGAGTAAAATAAATTATTTTTGCATCCTTATATATATTTTTATTTTTTTATAACCCCCTTAAGAACTAAGGCCAATTCCGTCCCTCACTTCTAGATTTAAAAACAAAAAACAACAACAAATGTAATCCAATCCAACATGAAGGCTCCATTTGTGATGTGGTTTTGTTCCTGCTTTGTTATGATGTCAGCCTAGGAGGGGCCGACTGAATCGGTCCAATAGGGACTGGTTCACTGCTATAGCCACCGGCCCAAGCATGGGGCAGAACTAAGGGGGAAGCCCTAGTGGGGCCCTCTACTTAATTAAATTGTGTTTAGGAGGAAAAAATTGAATTAGGGGTTATTTAGGGATTTTGTAAGCTTCCTTTGGCTTTAGTTAGTCCTTAGGGGGCTAGGGTTGAGGGGATCTTGAGACTAGTTGAATTTTTAGATATAGGGTTTTTTTTTTATTTGGGCTCTAGGTTTTGCTAGAGATTTGGAGAGTATTTCCTCTCAAATTAAAGAAATTTGTATCAAGCTTTGTTTTCTTGTTCGTGAATTGAATCAAAGTATTTCGCTTGTGTTTTTCTTCTCCAATATACTAAATTTCCTGCATGGTTTTTTATTGATTTCTCTTTGAAATCAATCCTTTTTCTCTTTGTTTTTGTCAATCCTTGCTAGGTTTGCTTGTAAACTCAAGTATTACCCTTAGGATTACTTGCGAACTCAAATACTTCCTATCAGGCTTCTTAAAGTAACTTTTTAGTATAAAATTAAAACTTTTATACAAAAAAGTTGCTTCAATAAATAATAAAAAAACCATACCAAACAAAGCCTAATTCTCTTCTGCTTCACTGCCTAAAATAAAATTTAAAACTAATTTGTAAAACACTTTTAAACTACTTGCTTCAAAGTAGCCGCTCTGCCAAAAAGAGAAGCCCAGCCTACAAGCTTTTATGATACCTTTGATATGTCATAAGACATTTTTGGCTTCCAGCTTTACATAATTTAGAAGAGTTTGACACAAAAATAAAATGATGGATCAAAATCTTATCTTTTCATCAGATATGATTAACATATGCTATGCAAAATATGTTGATTGCAATGGTAACACTGTGGTTAGGGTCGTTGGCTTTTACCCCAAAGATGATATTGTTTGAGAAATTTTTTTTATAGTTTTCTAAAGCAGTTTTTTAGTACAAATATTTCTAATTCAAGAAAATTTTTATTGAAAAAAAAATAATAAAAAAACTATCCCAAACAAAACTTAAATTGAATGGATACAGAAAATTCTCTATTGAAAATATACATAAATAATTTTTTTAATTTACCATGACATGAAGCATCTATTGCACACTAATTATCTACTTATTATTTACCATAGATTAGAATGCTAAAAATCCTGATAAATGCCCTCAAAGTAGAATTCTGAAGCAAAGAAGGCGGCTTTTCCGAGTAAATAGGACCTCAAGCGTGAGAAATCGTACCTTTTTGTGCACAAACAATGCAGCGGAGCACTTATAAGGGCATAGATCTCCATGCTCGAACTGCGTAGGACATACAGAAAGGTTGAAAATGCTTCTGTACCAACAAATACAAGAAAATGCCCTGCAAAGAGCTCGAAAGGATTACAGGACATAAGAGGCCAACCAGAAGGCACGTGAGAAGAGAACAACAAGTAGAATTTATTGATAATGCAGAAAATAATGCAAAACAAAAATAATCAAAGCCATTGATACTGAAGTCAGAGATTCCCATCAAGGATACTGATTTATTTGCAAGGCTCTGTAGTGATACTGTTGAGGATTAATTATTCTGTGTGGGTGCCGAATGCCGTTCGGAGACCAATCAGAATGTGCCACATCACCCTTCGCTTGGTACCGCATTCTGGTTGATCTCCAAATGACGTTCTGCATCCAGTCTCCGCATAGAATAATTTCTCACTATTGAGGGCCTTAACTTCCACGGTGATTGGGGTCGAGTGCTTTATTCGCTTGCTTCTCTTGTTAATAATCACATTTTCTCTCTTTGAGAAAAAAGAAAGAGAATATCATACTTGAAGTGATATCTTCAACAAATACATGGCTTTTGACAACCTAAAGAAGAAAAGACACCATTGGTACATTTGCTTATGTAAGTGAGTTCAGGATCTCTAAGAACAGAATGAAATGCCCCTTTATGAAGAGCTGTTTTCCTCATTGTCAGTTAATGTTGAAGGAGTTCATGTTGAAGGTGACGGCATTCAACCATTAACTTCATGCATCTATGGCCAAAATACCATACTTTCACTGTTATGATTGAATCACTTGCTCTAAATATATATTCCTTTATCAGCAATCCAAAATTAAAGAAAACAAACTTCAGATAGAAGTTTAAGGAGAAGGTGCTCATTGAATAGCTAACAGAAGTAGAAGAGAAAGCTTAAAACCGTTAGTCTTCTACTTGCAGCCATACAGAATAGCTTTCATAACTAGTAACTAATTGTTATTGAACTTTCTTGTTGCTATATGTTGACCTTCATATATCCATCAAATCAATTGGAGAGGAAGATCTAACTCCCCCAAACCCTAGCCGACGGTTAGAGCCCAAAATTCCCTAAGCACAAACTAATTTCAGTCAAAAACATGCATAAACCTAACCCTAGGGTGAAAACAACTATTAAATGAAAACAACTCAAAGTAAAATGCCAAAACAGCCCCTCCAATTCAAATTTCCCTCATCCGCTCCTCCTCTCTCTTCATTAACATGTGGACCCCACCCCAAGGGGGGGTGGGATAAGCCTAGGCAGAGCCAGGCTTCAACCTAGTATAAATGAAAGTTGGTCTAACAATACCCCCCTCCCAAAGAACCACCTTGTCCTCAAGGTGGAAGGATGAAAATTGATGCTTCATCCTCTCATATGGCTCCCACGAGGCATCATACTCAGGTAAGTTCTTCCACTTAATAAACACTTCCTTACTTCCTCCCTTTCCCTCTCGTACTCCCTCCAACTCCAGTGGTTCCAAACCCACTTCCAAATTCTTCGTCAATGCCACTAGTAACTCCGCACTTGAATTATGATCCCCTATAGCTCTCCTCAATTGTAACACGCAGAATACTAGGTGTATGGTCGCGATTGGTGGTAGACTCAATTGATACGCATTGCTCCGACCTCTCCATTATCTCATAAGGGCCAACATATCTCTGGGTTAGCTTCTCATTCTTCCTACTAGCCACTATCATCTGCTTGTAGGGACGAAGCTTTAAATACAACCTATCCCCTACCTCAAATTGAATGTCCTTCTTGCACCCATTTGCTAACTTTTCACGGTCTGCTAGGCTCTCAACATATATCTTTTCAATTCCTTCAACACCCAATCCCTCTCCTCCAAATACTGCTCTACTGAAAAGACTGTTGTGCTACTCTGCCCAAAATGCACCAAGTGAGGTAAATCATTGTCGTACAACACTTTGAAAGGAGTCATCTAGGACACCAAGTGATACGAAGTATTGTACCAGTGCTCTACCCACCCCAGCCACTTGGTCCACAACCGAGGTGTCTCTGAAGCAAAACATCACAGGTATGTCTCTAGGCTCCTATTTACCACCTCCATCTGCCCATCTGCCTAAGGGTGGTAAGAGGTGCTCCACTTCAGCACGATCTCTTGTAACCTAAACAACTCCCTCCAAAAGTGACTAAGAAACACCTTGTCTCAGTCAGACACTATAGACTACATTATCCTACATATTTTGACCACCTCTCAAATGAATGCTGACACCACTGTCACTATCGTGTAAGGGTGTCGCAGGGGAATGAAAGGAGCATATTTGCCCATTCTATCCACCACCACCAAAATAGCTGTAAACTCCTCTGATTGGGATAGCCCATATATGAAATCCATGGATACCTCCGACACTCTGCCTGGAAGGGCTAGGGGTTATAGCAGTCCCCCTGGAGACATAACCATTTACTTGTTCCTCTGGCATACCTCACACCAGGTCACTATCTCATCGACATCCTATTGTTTACCCTTCCAATATAACTCTGCAACCAATTTACTGTATGTCTTATGCACACCAGGGTGACCCCAACAATGCTCCCATGGAACTCCTATAACAAGTGTGGGATATGAATCGAGATCAAAGGCAGTAGAAACATCCCCTGGTATAACAATCTCTCCCCATCTACAGAATAGACAGGGTGGCTACTTTCATCCTTAAACAGATCCGCTCTGATCCTTCTCAGCTCCTTGTCCTGCGCACTCTCCTCCTTAATAGCCCTTCCAAATCCAACATAAATGGTATCGAAATGACTAACTGTGGGCTCTGAAAATTCGGCCCCGGCCTCCCCATCGCGCTTTTCTTTTTTATTCGGCGAGGGAGTTTTAACGAACTAAGTTCCGGGGTAAATTTTAAAAGGAAGATGGATTTGTAGATAAAACACTACCCAGAGATTTTGCCCTCATTTTGCGAGGACTTTATGATCTGAGTTCTGGTTTCCTATAGGCGCAAGCCCCTATAGTTAATTACCCCTCCCAGTAACGAGAGAGAACTTTCGATTAAGGCTAGTCATCGATCGGATACGTTGTATCCATAGATACGTAGTATCATGCATATAGTAGCAGCATGGGTTTGAGTATTGAAGATTGGAAGTTTTGGGAATTTGGAGAATCGGAAGATTTGAATATTTGATATTTAAAATAGAAATTGCACCATCTTGCACTTAAAGCGGATGGTGGGGGAATGGATGATGGACCCGATCAAGATCCCATGGTTCTGTCGTCCCAGGCCATCGTGGTCCCTGGTCTACTTAGTAAGAGGACGTAGTCGACCAAACCTGACAGAAGGATCCTTTTTGGCAGCCATGGGTTGCTTCGTCCAAGGGGACCTTGTAGACCGGGGTTGAATGTTTGTCTAAGGGGACAAATTTGAATCCACCTTAGCTAACAGAGGGCTTTGTGCCCTATCAATCATATCCTATTGATTCATATCTCAAGGATTTGATGCCAATAAGGAGCGTATTGGCTCTGGCCATAACCGATATTTTGTGGTGCCATTTGGCAGCAAAACCACTCGGTTCAGAGGGTCCCGGGTCATAACCGTTTATCCTGCGGTGCCATTTGGCGGCAGACCGCCGGTTAGAGGACACGTACCACGTCCTTACTGGCAGGAGATTGGTTTGAGAATGGATCCTAGTGATATTTTCGACTAGGCATTTCGCTCTTTGTGAGCTGAAGTTATATTTACATTTGTCCACCTCGGCAAATTGTTGCGGAGGGTGGATGGATTTTACTTAAAGCGTGGATGGATAATTTCAGTTTTAAATATTTGGGATTTTTTTGTGGAGTTTTTGGATTTTTGGATTTTGTGGGTGAAGTTTGGAAGACATCTGAATATTTAGGAGTCATTTGGAAATGTTTGTGAACCCCTCCGGTTGAGATTAGCGTTCAACATGGCCATCATCGGGGTAGACTCGGGGTCATTTCCTTTTATTTGATTGGACCTTGTCAACTCGACCAAGCTATTGATTGAGGATCGGGTTTCTTGTAGGCTTTGTACTTTTGTTTATGATTTTTCTTGATTTTAGGCCTTGAAGGCCGAATATGAATGCATTAAAATAAATATTCCGATCACATTTGTGACCGTATATTTATCTGATGGTCTGACCCTGTCCACTCCTATTCATTTGCTTAGGAGGATCGGGTTCTCGTAGGTTTCATGCCTTTGTTTAGGAATTTTCTTGATTTTAGGCCTTGAAGGCCGAATATGAATGCATTAAAATAAATATTCTGATCACATTCGTGACCGTAAATTTATCTGAGAGTTTGAACCCCGTCTACTCCTATTCACCTGCTTAGGAGGATCGGGTTTCTCGTAGGTTTTATGCCTTTTGTTTAGTGAATTCTTTTGATTGAGGCCTTGAAGGCCTAATATGAATGTATTGAAACAAATACACTGGTCGTCACGGCCACATATTTGCTTAATGGTTTGAACCCTGTCGACTCCTATTGATCCGTATAGAAGGATCGGGTTCGAATTTGAATTTACTTTTTGACCCGCGCAGCATCCCTAGACGTCACGTGTGTACTAATAACACGCTCGCCGGGGCCCATACGGGTGTTTGATTGTATACCCCTTTAGTGTACCTATGTGTATACAATTTATAGTGCACGTGCAGGGGTACTTTGAAATTATTTGTGATTTTGTAGATAATTGACATTTGAATACACAACATTTGATTTCAGAGCTTATACAAGCCTTCTGTTCGCTAGTATTAGTGTTGCGGATCCGGTGGCGTTGCGTTGTGGATTGTAGACGCCTTCTGTCTGATTGTATAAGTGTTGCAGATCCGATGGCGGGGCGTTATAATTTGTGGACGCCTTCTGTCAGCTTGCATAAGTTTTGCAGATCCGGTGGCATGACGTTATATTTTGTGGACGACTTCTGTCTGCTTGCATAAGTTTTGCAGATCCGGTGGCGTTGCGTCTTGATGTTGACTCCCCCTTTCTCATTCACCGGTGGAGGACTTTCTGGATTTTGAAATTTGTTGCTTTGTAGATAACTCTTTTTAAGATGATCAGTGTAATGGATTTGTTATTCCCGGTGTTTGTGGGCACCATAACTGTTTTCCTCTTGAATTTAGGGATTTTGAAACACCGGGAAGTTTAGCTCGGATTTGTTCGAACATCTCTTCCATTCTGCAAGAGGTGTTCTTTCTCGTACATCGAGTTGTCTTTGTACCCAACGTGCTTGAAGATCTTGACCACCAATGTCGTAGGTGATATCAATACATGTGCCCACAGTGGTTCGTTGTACCTACGATATATCCATTGTTGTTATCCACAAGTATCCATTTGCAGGGGATCGCTGTATCTACTACGATCTCCAAAAAATGTTTGTAGAAGACCCATTGTTTCTGCATCATATCCACCCTTTCACCAGTCTCGGGTGGTTGATGATTTCATTTGCTGCAGGGACACATCTTTGATTGCTCGTATGCTTTGCAACTATCTGTTGTTGCTTGCAAGCATAGTACATTGACCATGTAGGAATTGTTGTAGGAGTTCGTGCATCAAAGTCTTGTAGTTTGAGCTTCCCGTGTGCGATCCAAATTTTGATCTTTGCATGTGTTTTGATCCAAATTCAGTTTCATTCAGACTTGAATTCATCAAGTTTATAAGTCCCCACTTGATGTCGTATAGCCCGAGTTCAAATACGAGCTCAAAGCACATGTTCAAATTGATTGTTCATAGTTTATTCAAGCTTGAGTTATCTTGCATTCAGTTCATTTGAACTTGAGTTCCCTTGTATGTGATTTAGTCAAGTTCAAATTCTGCTCAAAGGTTCACAAGTTCACTGCTCTTCATACAAGTCTTCTGTTCATTTAGTTCAATTTCTGTGCATTTATGCTCAAGTACAGGTCCTCTATTGTCCTTCGTATTGCTGCTCAAATGATATCTTTTTATTGTTCAAGCTTTGTGTACTTCAGTGAAAATTTTGGCAGCACCCCAACATATCCCCCGTTTGGGGGAAAGTAGGGGAGCTGGGCCTTCCCACCACGCTACTCGAGCGTGTATGGTAGGTGTCCTCAGACACCGCGGCCGTACAAAATTTCATCCCACCACGCTACAAGAGCGTGTATGGGGCCTTCAGCAGTACCCGTACGAGAACACCAGTAGCTCTCCCCATCACGCTACAAGAGCGTGTATATGGCTTACCCACCTCGCCGTATGCTTCGCACCGGGCTCCCTCCTACCGTGCTACAAGAGCACGTATAGGTGGTTTCCGGGTCCGCTGCAAACGTCGAGAATGGGATTTTGGAACATCATACCTTTGCGTAGCAGTCGTCGGCGGTGTCGATGTCGAGGTCGAGGACCGTCCCCACCACGCTACAAGAGCATGTATAGGGCTTACCCGCCTCGTCGTATGCTTCGCACCGGGCTCCCTCCTACCGTGCTACAAGAGCGCGTATAGGTGGTTCTCCGGTCCGCTGCAAACGTCGAGAACGGGATTTAAGTCAGAAATTTATACCTTGGAGTCCGGCGGGGAGGAGTCGTCGGCGATTGTCGGCGGTGTTGACTTGTGGATCGAGGCAAGACGGGGATTCTCTCTTTTCTTTATCATATATATATAAATACATTTTTAATTATAATTAATATTAATTAATTAAAATTAAGTAACAAATTATTTTAATTAATTATTTAAAATTAATTATAAATAATTAAGATAATTAATTAAAATTAATTAATTATAATTAATTATGAATTAATTAATAATAATTAATTAATAATTAATTTTGTAAATTATAATTAATTAAATTACTTTTAATTAAAATTAAGTATAATTAATTAGATTAATTATAATTAAAATTAAATCTAATTAATCATAAAAATTAATTAATTAAATAATTAGAATTAATTAAAACAATTATAATAAATATTTATATATATATTTTTTAAAATCCTTCAACTCGACGGATTTACGAGATTTTGGCTGGAGAAGCGCATGTGAAGGAGGGAGACAGTTACCTTCACGCCGGCGAGCTCCTGTCTTGCTTGCTCCGATCAGACAGGAAGAGAAGGCGCCGGAGGAGCGATCGAACTGCAACAAAGGAGCCGGAGTAGCGCACCGAAGGGAAGAAGTTATCTTCACAGCGAGCGAGCACCCGTTGTTGTTCCGATCAAAATGTTGTAACTTCTGTCCTGACAGGAAAAGGCGGCGTCGGAGGTGCGGCGCCGAAAGAGGAGCAGAGTCGACCGGCCGCGACGGAGCTGCAGCGGGGATCTCTCTTCGAGCTTCCGATCCTTCTCACAGTCGGCGAGCTCCGTTCGCTGCTTCCAATAGAAATGTTGTAACTTTCGATCGATTTGGAAGGAATGTCGTCGAAGGAGCGGTCGGATAGCAAGGAGGAGCTGGAGAAGAGCTCGAGAAGGAGAAAGATGCCCTCACAGCTAGTGAGCTCGTGTTTTTGCTGCCGATCAAAGTGTCGTAGCTTCCTGTCCGACCGAAAAGGAGGTCGTCGAGCGTAGCCAAACAGCAGGGAGGAGTCGGACAGCCAGGAAGTAGACGGGAGCTTGGTCGCTGAAGAAGAAAGTGCGAATGAGAGCCATTCGCTCTCGTTTTAATGACGCGAAGTCGTGCGACGTGAGAGCAACGTGCGACGATGTGCGGAGAGGTTGCAAACGAGCGCGGCAGAGCAGGTATGGGATTTTATTTCTCTTTTTTTTTTGTTAATTGGATACGGGTCAACACTAACTCCTAGAGCTCACCCACGCATCTAGAAAAAGCATTAGCCATCTTATTTTCTAGCCCTTGCGTATATTGAATCTTAAAATCATACCCCAGTAACTTTGAAAGCCATCTCTCATGCTCGACCACCATCCTATGCTCTAACAGGTACTTCAAACTCCTATGATATGTCATAATATTGAAGTGTCGGCCCAACAAGTAAGGTAATCAATTCTAAATAGCTAATACAATGGCCATGAACTCTCTTTCATAGACCGATTCTAGTTTGGCTCTGGCTGTCAACATTTGCCAGTAATAAGCTATAATTCGGTGGTTCTGCATGAGTATTGCCCACAATCCATATCCTGATGCATCAATCTTGCCAACGAACGTCTATCTGAAATCGGGTAGGGCTAAGACTGGTACCGTGGTCATGACTATCTTCAACCTCTCAAAGTCCTGGATCGCTGCCTCTTTCCACAAGAAACTATCCATCTTCAATTGTTCGGTCAGTGGCCAAGATATGGTGTTGTATCACTTCATGAATCTCCTGTAGTACACAGTCAATCTCAACTTCCTAAGATTCATAATCAAATGTTATTTCATTATGGCCTCAATCTTAGTCTGATTAATGGTCACCCCCTCCTGGGATACCATGTGCCCATACATGTTAACGGCGAACGACACACCAAGGCGCAAAGGTCCATTTGGAGCTATGGCGTATAACTCACGGCGCGACACGCTCTTTTTTGAACATGGCGCAAACTAAATAAAAATTATAAAATAATAAGCATGAATATGAAATATAATTAAAAATGAAAGACAATCTATCATAATAATGAAAGACAACCATAACATATATAAGTTCGAGTAAGAAACATCCCAAAATCTCATAATTTAAATATTACAATATTTTTTTAAAGGTCAAATAAGAATTTAATCTACTCTTCTTGAGAATCATCATCATCAGTAAATGTTAAAATATCTTCATCAGCAATGTCTCCTACTTCATAAGCCTCTTCATCACCCTCCTCATCCTCATTCTCAATAGCAACATCATGCCTAATTGAAGATTCCTTCTCTTTCCCTTTAGATCTTTTCCTAATATTATAGCTTTTATCATAAACATCAGTAGCCTTAGCAACACTTGTCTAAGTTAAATCTTTCTCTCCAGCAATAAAGTCATTTTCTTCATCAGAGTCATCATCAAAAATTGAACCACAAAAAATGCATGTCACAATGTTGTTATCAGATTCATTTGTCAGAATAGCATATTTCTATGCTGGATCTTTTTTTAAATATTGAACCGAATCTGTCATCTTATGATCACCTAAAAGCAAACAAATTCAAATACTTCATATTTCAATAAAATTTTTTGTAACAAACATTTCAATAAAATATTGAGTTTATCTCATAAATAAGTAAATAATCCTACAGGCTACATAAAAAATCCTTCCAATGAGGCGTTTCTTCTGTTACAAACTAATCACTTATAGACATTCCTTTATATGTTCATACTTCATATCCAAATCGTTAGCAATGTGTCATCCACAAACTTCTATCTTAAATAAATTAGCTTTATATCTAGGGAAATTCATTCATGGAAATCAATTTGAATAAAATTAGGTTTGAGGCTAAAGGTAAAAGAAAAAACATAAAGTGACATAAAAAACTGAGTTTACCTAACAAAGAACCCAACAAAACTTGCATATATTTAATTAAAGTGCTTAAAAAAAATCCTTCCAAAAACATAAGCATTACATAAAAAGAATAATTGAAAGCACCAAAGAATTGATGACAGCCTACGGTTCCCCTAAAATGTAAGGAAATGGTCAAACGACTCTGAGGGAATCATACCTCTGAGGGATGAATTCGGCGGAAGCAGAAGAACAGATCCTGCGAGAAAAAACAAACTGTGCGAAGCCCGTGAATGACGGAAAAAGCAAACTGTGCGGGTTTGCGGGACGTATTTGGCGGAAGCAGCGCGGAATCCTGCTAGAAGCCAGCAAACGGCGAAAGCAGCGAATGAATCATGCGATAAGGCGCAAGCGAACGGCTAGATTCGACGGAGAGAACCAGATGGATTCGACGGAAGCAGAGAGGTCTTTTCGCGAAATTAGGGCAGCCAACGAAAGTTTCTATCATCTTAAAAGTATAAATTATATTATTTTAACATAAAAACAAATAAATTTAAAAAATAATCATAAGTATACTAAATATTACTAAACATAATTTGGCGCTATTTTGCGCCTTGTGCTACAAGCCATGGTGCGTACATGGCGCTGTGCAAATAGCGCGCGCTATTTTCAACACCCGCGCCGTGCCATAAACATTGCGCCGTCGGTGCGCCGCACCATAAACATTGCGTCGTAGGTGCGCCGAGCCGCGCCGTGCGCTATAGCGCACGCTATTTTACGCCATTAACAACTATGCACGTGCCCTAAGTACTCTACACTTCTTTAGGTTGACCCTCAACTAATGCTCTTGTAACACCTCTAAGACCACATTCAGATGCTCCAAATACCCTTCCTTGGACCTGCCATACACTAAGATGTCATCGAAAAAAACTAACATAAACTTCCCAAGGCATGGTCGCAACACACTTTTCATGAAGGACTAAAAGGTAGCAGGAGTGTTGGTGAGGCTAAACGACATCAATAAGAACTCATAGTGTCCCTCGTGGGTCCTAAATGTCGTATTTGGAGCATCCTCCTCTCTAATCCAAATCTGATGGTATTCAGACTTCAGGTCCATATTCGAGAATACCATCGCTCCACAAAGCTCATCTATCACTATGTTGGAGAATTTTTTGTATCCTCAAACGGATTGCATATTTTATAATCGAGTACGACATAAAAACTTGACATATTACCCCGAATGGTAAAAAAATCATTTCCTTATGGACTCAATAATAAAATTTACAATTATTTAACAGAGATTCTCCCGCTCAATGTTTGGTTGAGTGGGGTTTATTTATTTCTGGGGTACGGACATCCCATAGGGGCTACATCCCAAGTTTTGGCTTGAGAACACTTTTGATTAAACTAGTGGTTTTGCTTTCTTTGGAAGTCATTTAAATGTTGGCTAAAATTGATTTTCGTTGTTTTAAAATCCATGAAAGTCTTGCTTAAAGGTTTGGCCTTTAGGAATTTCAAGGAAGAGATTTGATCAACTTAGAATCAGATTTTTGGAGTGAAGTCCAAGGGAAGGTGAAGTAGGAGCACTTGATTCTGAGGGAAACTCAGAGGTGCTCGGACTATCCTATGTTGGGTTTTACATTTTAGCAATCTAAATTTTGGTTTAAGTTGAACTTTTTATTAGAATGTTGGGGCTTATATTCCTTCAACACATATTGTAGGAATTGCCCGAAGGATGAGGGCTTATAGGGTGATTTGGAATCAACCCGTGCCTCTGACCCTAAGACTAAGGTGAGGACTACCGATAGGTAGTGCCTCGAACCTAGATCTAACGAGTGCAAAGAGGGACTTACAAGCTACACCTCACAAGAGGCGTAACACGCCCGACCTCTGGATTTATTGTCCCGCCTGGAAGGGACTACCAGCTAACCCTCCTAATCGCTTTTAAAACCATGTCGTCCGGTCTCAATGCAAATGTAGAGTGGTAGGGTTGTTTTTATTTAGAAGGTAGGGCTTATAGCTTGGCTTTGAGGCCAAGATGCCTTAGTATGTGTGGTATGCAAATGTAGACTCATAAAGGAAAAGACTTTTGTTATCTAATCCTTATCTGGAGGCATTTTATATGCAACATGCTTGGGCTATGCATGATTTTTTTCAATTTTGAAAATTTGGCTCCTTGAAGGGAGCCATGCACCTAGGTGTGTGAGGCTTGTGTGGTATGTCACACTAAGGGTCCTCCTAGAGTTTGGGTATAAGGAAGAAATGTCCAACATGTGGCTTTTGAGCCACTTGTTGAGGGAAATTCTCCTTAGCTTTTGGAGCTAAGAAGAAGAGGTAGGAATCAGACATTTAGCTTTTGAGCTAAATGTTGGAGAGTTCTCTTTTAGCTTTTGGAGCCAAAGAGGGGAGAAATCTTCTACAACTTTGGAATTGGAGGAGAATTGGAGAAAATGCAACTTTTGGGTTGCAAATTCAAGAAGGTCTTTGGACATTTTGATATCCAAAGAGAGAATTGCCCCCTTTCAACTTGAGTTCGGAAGGGCAAAGAGAAGTAGGACTTGAATCCTAAGCTTGGGGTGAATTTACTTGTTATTTTTGGTTTAACAAGTAAGATAATTTGGGACAAAATTGGATCACTCAACATAGGTTGAGCGAAAGTGAGCTTCATACAACTTTTGAGTTGTAGGAAAAGTAAAAGAACATATGGCTTTGAGCTAAGGTAAGGAATTCCTTAAGACTTTTGGAGCCTATAGGAGTAAAAAAGGATTTATAACTTTAAGGTTACAAATCAAGAAGGTGGTTCCTTGAATTTTTGTATTCAAGGAGGAATTTCATTTTCTTAATTTGGGTTAAGAGAAATGAAGAGGATTTTCGGTGCTTTCCCACAATCTAGATTTGTAAGAAAAGAAGTAGTCCAAGGTGCAATCTAGAGATTGCAAATTGGAGGAATTTCTTTGGACATGTGGTATCCAAAGAAAAGAAAGGTTTCATCCTTCCAATTTTGGGTTGGAGGAGAAAAGGAGAGGGGATGTGACTTGGAAGTTACAATCCCAAGAAGATTCTTTGAACATTTGGTATCCAAAGAAAGAAGGGTGCAAGGTTTCCCTAGAACTTGTAGAAAAAGAAAATATGAAATGCAACTTGTAGGTTGCAAATTAAAGAAATCCCTTTTTGAACATTCGGTGTTCAAACGAGTATGACACATTCGCTTAATTTAGACCAAGTGAATAGTGGAGGTTTTCTACACTTTTTGTTTGTTAGAAGAAGGGAATGTGCAACTTAGAGGTTGCAACTCATGAATATCCTTGAACATTTGATGTTCAAAGGGAAATGATCATTCTCCCAAATTTAGGCTTAGGAGAAAATGAGAAGATTTTCTACAATTCTTAAATTATAGAAGAGAAAAGCAACAAGCAAATTTTGTATTGCATGTTAAAGGGATTCCTTGGACATTGGGTGTCCAAGGAGGAGCATTCATTTGCTTAATAGTGACTAAGCATATGATGAAAACTAAGATTTGAATCTTAAATCTAAGGGATTACTCATTGGTTTGTGATCCAATGAGCAAAAGATTTGATAAGCTTCCTACAACTTTGGGGTTGAATGAAGAAAATGTAACTTAGAGAGTTACAAAACTTCATAGGAGGCCTTTGAATATTTGGTATTCAAAGAGGAGTGATCATTCACTTAATTTTGGGTTAAGTGAATGATGAGGAAAGGCTAGGTTTTAGATCCTAAGCCTAAGCGGGGTGTTCAATTGTTGAACTTAGATTCGAACAATTGAGAGAAAGAACTTAGAATTTGGTTAATTGGTTCTAAGTTCAACGATCCCATGTGATAGTAAGTAGAAGTTTAGGAAGAGCTTCAAACTATTATACATGGGGGGAGAAGTGGCATTTGTTTGTTGATTTTTGCATTTCAACAAACAAAGAAGAGGGAATAACCTAGGATTGATCCTAGAGTTAAAGGATTTATACAAGGATATGTTTAAGGGCTTGAGGAGCCTTAAAATATCTTGTATGAGAAAAGATATGTTGGTTTCTTGTGTTCCAACAAATGGGTTGATAGTTTAGAGTTTAGTTCCAAACTACAACGATTCATGTGGGTATACTTGAAGACTTGAGGGGCTTCAATTCACCTCACATGAGAAGATACTTGTTGGTTTTGAAGTTCCAACAAGAGATGTAAGAAAACTTGGATTTTGACTCAAAGTTTTTAGAACTTGTAACATGATGCATTGAGGATTTTTTTTTTTGGAAAATCCACAATGCAACACATGATGAAAGTGGGTGATAGCTCCTACGATAGACTAGGAGACATGCAATGAGATATTTGAAGCTTGGGGTGCTCCAAATAACATCGCATAAGAGATGTAATTTGTAGTTTTTGGACTACAAATTAGGGGGTCATCTACCTATATAGGTTAGGCAAATGAAATAGGCTAGATTTTAGAATCCTAAGCCTAAAAAGGAATTCTTTCATTAATCTTAGTCTCAAAACGAAAGAAAGGGAGAACTTAGATTTTTGGCTCTAAGCTACAAGATTTTCATATAATGATAGGTTGGAATTTTAGAGAATTCCAAGTCATCATTCATGAAAGGAGAAACATTTATTTGCTAACTTTGTGTTGTTAGCAAATGGAAATGGGAGAGAGGCTTAGGATTTGTTTTCCTAAAACCTTGATTCATGCACTATAATAATTGGGACTTAGAGAACGTCCCAACTATTAAGTGTAAAGGACATGTACATAAGGAAGGGAAAGGACTATTCATTTGCTAGCTTTAGGATTCCAACAAATGAGATGGAGAGTTTGGAATTTAGTCTCAAACTCAAGGGTGATATCATGTAAGAGGAGATCGTTCACTTTATAATTTTGTGTCTTAACAAATGAAAGAAGTAAACTTAGGATTTGGTCCTAAGTTTGGAGAAGTTCCTTTAAACATGTGACGTTTAGAAGGAACAAAGAGAGGTGAACATTCTCTTAATTTTGAGTCTTAAGAGAATGGGTTGGTCTCCTACAACTTTTGGATTGTAGAAAGACAAAAAAGTGATGCGACCTAGAGGTCGCAAGATTGGGAAAGATCCCTTGAACATTTGGTGTTCAAATGGATTTCTTCACTCACTTAATTTAGTTTGAGTGAAGGGGTGTATGAACCTAGAATTGGGTTCTAAGGTTCAAGATTTTCATGTAGTGACATTATGGAATTTTGGGAGGTTTCAACTCATCACATATGAAAAGAGAGTCCTCTATAGTTTGGATGAATGCTTGGATTCATTTGGAGGGGAAGATCGATTTCCTATGAGGTTTGAAAGACAACCTATAACCTTATTAAACTCTACAAGAAAATGGTTTTTCCATTAATCGTACCTAATATGATTTGGAAATTTGAGAGCTTGTATTTGGCCACATTATCTTGCAAATTAAAAAAAATGAGCTCAAATAATCCCCTAATATGATGCAGCATTGATCATGGGCCTTTGGGGTCCATGAAATGCTCCAAACTAAGTTAAGCAAAATTTAGGATTAAATGAGCGCATTTGTAAAAATTTGCAAACTAATCGGCTCATTAATCTAAGCAATAAACACATCACATATGGCTTGAATCTTACTGGAGTGGGAAACATGCATTTGAAAATCTTAAGGGATCAAATCACTTTTGTCGTGATTTGATTCATTAAGGGCGTAATGATGAGTTTCCCAAGCTTTGAAAGACTTGCATAACAAAAGTAACTAGCCATAGACTTTTTATCACAAGCTATACAACATATCCAAAAGATAGGTTACTCAAACGTACTTGCTCTAGGATTTTTTTTGAAGTGATACCTTGAGGTTCACATTAAATCCCACAACAAATCGTCACGAATATTTTGAATATGTTGTATGGCTTATGACAAATCTACAAGCTCCACAAAATTCCTAAATCACACTTCTATTTCGTCATGACACTAATGTTAAATGAGTATACATTTACAAAATGAAGTTTGAATGGATATGCAATCTACACGTTCGATTTGGCTACGAAAAGTAACATGCCCTAAAGTTTGGATGTAGGCAAAGGAGTAAAGCTTAATATGATGCACAACATGCATTTGAGAGAGATGTCGGATAACAACCCGACGCCTCTACGCGTGTCGAAATCCTCTCCGAACTCTCACATAAGAGTCAACCAATGGAAATCACCAAATTTCCATAATCTTTGCGAAGTGGACAGCCAACGGATGGGTTTTTGGGGACCAAAAATTAAAGTTTCTAAGGACCTAAAGCTTTGGATCGTCAACCACATTGCAATGGCTATGGAGCCTTAGGGTTTTGCCTAAGTTTTAAGAATTTTACCACACCCGGTTTGTCCAAGCGCTCCAATTTTTGTCCAAGTTGCCGTCCAAGGTTCGCTCCAAGCTCCAAAGTCGCTCCAAGCTCCGATCCAAGCTCCAAAGTCGCTGTCCAAGCTGCTCCTGAACTCGCCGCTGCTGTCCAAAGCATTTTGAAGGCCCCAAATCACTGTTTGGGAGATTTAGGAACCTTCGCTTGCTGTCAGTAAGTCTCCAATAGCTTTTTCGTCGCCTCAAAGTCGCCGGAGTCGAAGGAGGAAGGAGGAGAAGCTACTGCAGCAAATGTGAAGCCTTCCTTGCGTCGGTCGAGAAGGAATCGAGGTGGTCGAGTCGCACAGGTCCGGTGAAAGAAAGAGCCGAACCTCCTGGTAGGTCCGACCGAAACTCTGGATGAGTTCGGACGGAGCTGTCGCACGCGAGAGAGAGGCTGGACGTGACTCCCGCACGCAGGAGGGATGCCTGCTCGTGAGGTAGTCGCGGGACAGGGGAGACGATCGCGCGGAAGAGCTCTGGACGCGGAAAAGAGTTCCGCCTGGACTGGGCCTTTGCCTTTCTGTATCTCTCGCTCTCTATCTCCCGCTCTCTATCTCTCGCTCTCTGCCTTTGATCGGGATCGAAACGAAAAGAACCAGAGAGAGACTTCTCTCCCACCCAGCTCTCTGTTTTCTTTGATTTCCCTTTTCACTCCAGGCGCAAGTCAGCCGCCCATTCAATCGCCTCGTTGCGCGAAACGAGAGGAAAATCTACTCGAGTAGATTTGGCTGCCACTTAAAGTGAAATTGAGTGGTATTTGTGATCCAATCTCAGCCCTAGATCAAGAAATTTGATTTTGGAAATCAAATCAGCTTATGATCTCATTAGTTAGGGTTGAAATTGAGTCCGGATTAAACCAGACTTGGGTCGATTTGGATCCGATCGAGTCAATTTTGTGGAATTGAGCTCGAATCGGCGCCGAATTGTGTCGAATTGGGCTCGACGGCGTTTGAATTGATTTGATTTAATTTTAATTTAATTAAATTGACTTAATTTAATTAAATTGGAGTCTAATTTGAGTCGATTTTGTCTCGACGTCGATCGACTGAGTTGATCGAGCGTGATCGAGCCTAGTCGGGCTCGATCGGGGTCGGGTCGGTGCGAAAATATTCGTCAACACACTAGGCTAGGAAACTTGTCTGGCACAATCACTTTATTCCTGGTCCGATAGTTTACACAAAATCTCCAGCTCCATCCTTCTTTTCAACCAATAGAATTTGATAAGATAAAGGGCTCACACTCAGCCTGATGATCCTTGCCTCCAATATCTCCCGGATTAGTTTTTCAATCTCATCTTTTTGGATCTGAGGATAGCGGTAAGGCCTGACACTAATCGATGACACCCCCTCCCTCAAAGTAATGGCGTGCTCCTGCTCCCTCGGTGGTGCTTCAACAACCTCACTGAGCTGTTATATGACCGGCTATACTGAAAGAGAGATGACCCCCTCTTCCTCTCCTCTGATCTCCTCTAAGCTCAACAGCTCCACCAGAAATCCTCTTACTACTTCCACTATGACCCTTACTATGGTTTTGAGAGACACCATGGATTTGGAGAAACCTGCATCTGACCAAATCACCATCCTTGTCCCTTCCACCATCAGCTCCATTTTCAATGTCCCCCAATTCACCTTGGTATCCCCAAAGATTTGTAGTCATTTCATCCCTAGTATGACATCAATGCTCCCTAGCTCCAATAGGAGATAATCCTCCTCCACCTGGATTTTTTATATAGTTAGGATCACTCCCCTACACACCCCTCCACCTGTCTCTATCTCCCTAGCCCCCATCATCACCCATAGCACCCTATGTCCACTAGTTTCACCCCCAATTGGTCTACAACCTGATTAGAGATAAAGTTGTAGGTAGCTCCACTATCTATCAATACCACTCCCTCCATATTTGTTATTTCTCCTCCCACCTTCATAGTGTGATTCATAGTGAATCTCATCACTGAGTTTAAGGAGACCTCTTCCATGTCTAAATGCAGCTTTTTCTCCTCTGCTGATGCCTCACTCCTACCTCCCTCAACTTCCTCGTCATCACAAACGATGAGAACCTGAAGAGTGGTCCTTAAACCTCTGCCCCGGCATATACTTCTCATCACATCTGAAACATAACCCTTTTGCTCGTTTATCCTGCACCTCTGCTTTTGTAAGTTGCTTGAAGTTGCCTCCCATGCAAACTCCACTGCTCTTCCCTTGGGAGTCTCTCTGAAAGGACACTGCATGGGTTCTAGGTGCAAGGGTCATAGAGATACTCCTGTAGGTCCCTCCCATGAGTAGAATGGATACCTAGCGTCAGTTTATTGGAACCAATCTAGGGCTTTCCACTCCATACATAAACCCCTCCCAACACGATTTACGCATACTCTAACAAAACTCTTAAAAAGGTTAAGATGGAAACATCAAAATAATAAAGTTTTATAAACTTGTTTGATGAACTTGACATCATTCATCAACATTCTCATTTTGAACGCCCACAACAAAATTCAGTTGTGGAAAAAGACATTAAGATCTGCTAAATGTAGCTAGAGCCATGTATTTCCTATAAAAAATTTCCTATTAGATATTGGAATGAATGTTGTCACAGACACGCTGATCAATAGGACACAATCAACTTTATTACAAAACAAAACACTAAATGAATTATTATGGGAAAATCCTCTTTGTATTTGCAAATTTGAGTCTTTGGATGTCCACCATTTCATCTACTTTACCAAGTAAACGAACAAACTTTCATCCATGTGCTAGGCCATGTGTTTTCCCAGGGTTTCTGCCAAATTTAAAAAGGCTATAAACATAGAAAAGAAGAATATTTAAAAGACTATATCTAGAGACGTCATTTTTCATGAAAAGATTTTTCCATTTAACATTATAACCACAAGGGACAATACTTAAAATCCACTCCCTAACTTGGCTATTCCTAAGCCACCAAATGAAATTAATATACCTACACAACTCACCTTGGTCTATTGGTTGGGAGCTTAGACTATCAACTAAGAGGTCTTGGGTTCAAGTCTTGTGTATGTCATGTGTGTGTGAGTCTATCTTAATTGGCCTAAATGTTCCCAAAAAATATATATATATATATACCTAAAATTTTGGATTCATTTGACCCCACATCAAATGCCACTGAGAGAGCGCTCCGAACATTGAACAAATTACAAATCAGAGCAACAATTACATTCTCGACGTTCTACCATTATGAAAATACCATCATATTTATGCAACTTTCATTATAATTTATTCACTTCTAATGGAATGGTTGAAGTTTATTTATCTAGAACACATACAGCAAAGTCAAAAGTGATTAGCTTTTGTGAAATTTTATTTCTCATGACCATTTATCTAGTCCTTCCAGGCAATACGTCCTGAGGGCGTCTATGCAAGCTGAACCACAACAATATAATTAGGCCATTATCTCTCCTAAATGGCAAAATGCAATGAAATCCAAGACTCGAGCACTTCAGGAAAATCGTACCTGGTCAATCGTTGCCCTACCTCTAGGAAAACATTCAATTGGTTTCAAATGAACTTACAATATTAAACATAGCCGGGATGGTACTATAAATAAATATAAAACAAGGCTTTTTGCTAAAGGGTGCAAGCAACAAAAAGGAATAGACTTTACAATGACTACAATTAATAAAACATCGCTGCAGACGGAAATTGGTATCTCTTTTATATAGAGATACACGATGATTTACCTGAGGAAGTTCATATGAATTTGCTTCCAGGATACGCACGAGAGGGAGAGATAAAGCAATCAAATAATAAACTAGTCTGTAAACTACGCAAGTCCATATAGGGCTTAAACAGGCATCAGGCCAACGGTAGGCTAAATCTTCTTCATAATTCAGCAAAGTTTGTGGCACCAAATTTCTTGCCCTGTTTGTTTGCATTGATGATACCATTATCACAACAAAATCAGAATAAGCTATGATTCTTCATAATCATTTTGGCATAGCCAATTTAAGCTCACAGTCTGAAATCTCATTTAACAGCAGCCTATCTGATGAGGACATCAAAGTTCAAGGGCTACGATCTTGAGTTATTTTTATGTACTGGTTTATTTCATATTATTGTTTTTCCCTTTATACCCTTGCGGGTGGTCATGTAATATTGTAGCCCGAATGGCATTTTAGTCTTTTATTTCTTATTTTTTCATGAGGCCTATTTATAGGCTAGTTGTTATGTATTTTGGGTTAATGAAGATTTGAATAAAAAAATTTTGTGTTTCTACTTCTTCTTCTTGCATGAGGGCTTGAGAAGGGAGAGAGCTCAAGGGGAGCAAATCGCAAGGCCCACCAGTCGTTGGAAGAGTCCGCGGCTCGTGGTTAGGTTTTCTATCTTCTCCTTCGTATTCACCTCCATCGTCCTTCTCCTCTACCACAAGAAAATCCCTTCCCAACCCTAGTTGCCGCCGCCCCTTGGAAGCACACCGCCGGCCACTTCCACGGCTCCGACCGGCTACCTTGCCGGTGACTTCCCCCCCCCACCCCCCCCCCCCCCCCCCACCCGTCCAACCCTTCCATCCACATGTTTCAAATTTGAAATTTGAATTTCAAATTTCAAATTCTTTCCTAATTTGAAAATCCAATTTAGGAAAGTTGTTATGATGAACCCGAATTTCAAATTCAAATAAATTGGATTCTTCATAACTTAATTCCATGTCATCACCTCGAATTGGAAACCCCTTCCTTTTGATTTCTCTCTCTCTTCCTCTTAGCATGCCGCCGGCCCCTTAGTGGGAATTAATCCCATTAATTGCTACTTAACTCCCTTTCCCCCAAATTTGAAATCAAATTGATTTCAAATTAATTTCCCACCCTTTCTATTCAAAATCCTGAAATTAATTTCAGATTTTGAGTTTTAAAACTCCCTCCCTCCTCTGATGAAACCGCCGGCCCCCCATATATGGCTCCCATCCATTAAACCCCCATTCAATGCATTAATTCCTATTATTTGAATTTTAAAATTCAAATCAATCCCCTTCTAATTAATCAAATCTGAGATTAGAAATTTCAGATTTGATTAAATTCCTAACATCCCACTAAACCTATTTTCTTCCCAAACCCAAGCCCCTCCTCCCGTCCACCTCCCTCCCCTAGCTCTCAGAAGGTTGCTGTCCAGAATTCCTGCACCTCTCCAAGCCTCTCACGTCAACAAGACCCTCTCGAACTGCTGTTTCAAGAGGAACAACCTGTTGTCCATCCATTCCAGCAAGGGGTGATCAGCCGTACTGCTGCCATGAGCCCTCTAATTGCTGCCCAGAAGGTTTTCATCAGCAAAAACTGCTGTCCTGCTGCTCAGGAATTCCCCAGCTGTTGTCCCAACTTTCCAAACAAGATCCAAACTGCTGTCCAGAGAAGATTCAACCAAAGAAAGTGATTATCCAATTTGGGAGATCTTTCCAAGTGCTGTCACAAAGCTCCAAGACCAAAATTTGGGTGAACTCTTCCCCTTATTTCTTATTTTCCTAGTCATTCTCAGTTGTGGAACTAATTAATTCAGTGAGTTCATCATCATCCTCCCCGCTAAAGCTTAGTATCTTAAGAAATGAGAGAGGGACTTGCCTTCATAGTGACTATTTTCATTGTTAGTTTAGGGATTTATCGTTGAACACCTCCCATGTATGAAACATTAGATTAACTTGATTGTTTTCTGATCTCCACTTTTACGCGTGTGATTCGGCCTAAGCTTTTATTTTACCGCTCTTTGGTTTTACTTAGTCGTTTGAAATCACTTTAAAGATTTAATTATTGTGCTCTAAATATTAAGCATGCAAACTCCTTAATTTACTCATCCTTGCCTATACGTTTCACATCACTATCATTTACTGAGCTGCATCAAATCTACACCGGGGCAAGGTATATTTGTTCATAATTCATCTTGTTTACCCTTGCTTGATGGATTGAGTCATGTAGCCCCTTGAGGGTATTTGAGTCCTTTTGCTTTAAGTCATTGTAATAGGCTATTTAAAGCCTTCATCTTGTACTTTTGAAGGGAATGAATGATATTGAAAATTTTTCCTGCATTTGAACTTCTTGAAGCTTTTGTGTGAGAGCTTGAGAGAGAGTTTGAAAGATTGGTGGAGCCTAGGAGAGGCCACCCGTAGTACCCAATAGTCACCACCGGTGGCTCTTAGTTTATCTTCCCTTCTTTCCCATCTACCCAACGCCCACCACCGGTCATTCCCCACGACTAACCGCCACCTCCTAATCTCACCCACCCAAGCTCAACCTCCCCAAAACCGTTCCCTCTCCATCATCCCGCCGCACCCTTCCTCCCCCCCCCCCCTTTAACCGCCGGACATCTCCCTAATCTCGGCCTCCCCTTCCACCACCACCCCACTTCCCCGTTAATCGCCGGCTCCTTTGTCGCCACCTCATGTATTTTCAAATTTGAAAATTTTGATGAGTGAAAGTTTCCAAATTAGCCCGGTGCCAAATTAGGAAAGTTTCAATGAGGTTTCAATTTCAAATTTGAATTGAAACGGATTTGAAATTTTTCTTCATTAATTTGTCGGAGCGAATTAGGAAACCCATTACACTCTTCCCAAAACCCCTCCCCCTTCACTATGCCGCCGGCCCCCCTTGGTGGTGCCCCTCCTTTAATGCTACATTAAGGCCCCTAATTACATGTGTTTGAAATTCAAATTTCAGATTTTTCCCTCCACTTCTACTAAAAATCTGAGAATAGTTTTGGCATGGAGATTATAACATTTTTTCTTCATCCCATCTAGTTCTCCCCTAACCCTAGCCTCTTCCTCCCTCCCACCGTCATCTATCTCCCTCCCTCTCTAGTTCATTCTCTCTTTACATGATATTGATGCACGATCGATTCGGCGTTTGATTACGATTTTGCATCCGACGGCCAAGGCGTCGTGGCTCTTCTCCAATTTCCATCGTCGACGCGATTCCAATCATTGACGGATCCCTAGAAATTTCTTCCTCCTGTAGTAATTGTTGCAGAGGACTAACGAAAGGTACGTGGTGAATCACGACGTCTCTCCAAGAAGGTGATCTTCTTCCTTGATTCACTTACTTTCAAATTCTACTTACTTTGTTGAGAGTTTATTCAAGCAAGAGATTGTGTCTGCTAATCGCCATCCACTAGTAATCGTAGGTTTGTTACTTCTTTGCTCTTAGATCTCATTGTTATGTCTTGGTTAAGTTGGAAACTACTCCACATGCAATGTTTTAATTTTCCTATGTGCTTTGATTTTGTTTAGTCTCTTGCGTAGCTTAGCCTAAACGGAATTGATCATTTATGAGTTTTACTTTGTTGTTTTAATCACGAATAACGAAAATCTAAAATTGTTCTTAAACTATTTTGTGCAAGTTTCCGATTTTGCATGTAGTCCTACATCAATGGGTGCTTTAAAAATTTTTAATCCAATTAATTTTATAAATTTCTTTGAGATGATGAAATGAGAGACAACCGTATCAAAAAGAATTTATATATGTCTACCTTGAATTATTATCATACCTATACGAATTTTTATAATAATTAAAATAAATTTATTTAATAATTTATGTAACATTTAATCACTCATAACAAGTAAATAAAAATTTTCATACATTTATTAAAAAAATACTTGTAATTATTTCAGGTAAATCCATAGCACAGGTATGCTGCTCTTAACCGCCATTGTTAGCAGCTCAAATACACTCTAAGATACATTAAGAGAACTATTAACTGTGGTCTATCAATATACAAAAGAAAGCTACAACTTCAGGTTTAGTATGACTGACTGAGTAGCAGATATAAAAGTTACCACTAGTTTCCATATTTTCTTAGGCAGCACTCCTATTTTTTGGTGTGTATAGAAGCAAACTACAATCCCCAATTTATCAACTCAAGCTAAGTGTAAAATCCAGAAATGTCGTTTTAGACCTCGCATGCTTTTCAAAGCGCCGCGACGAGTTTTAAGTGAAAAATTCAAGGTTGTCGGATTTTGACAAAAATAATTTTAGAAAATCCTACGCAAAATTTTGATCGTTTTGATATATATATATATAACCCATACCTAATTTAGCCTATTGTAGGAATTCAAATTTAATGAAGTCTCGTAATACCCATTTTACCCTAACCACTTAAAATGACAAATATACTTAAGAGTATATAGGTCTTTGATAGGAAATACTTGAGTTCGCAAGTAATCCTAAGCCAATCGGATGAGCAAACAGCAGAAAAAATAGCAGAATTTTTGCTGTGGACAGCAGAAAACCGCACTAAAACTGAGAAAAACAGCGGGAAATCTGGGAAAAAGCCAAGCAAATACTTGTATTCCACTAGTAGAAGAATGAAAACAGCAAAGATACAATAGTTCTTCAATCCGAGAGGAAGAACGACTCTCCAATCTCCGGCAAGAGCCCAAAACAAAGAAACCCTAGATCTCAAATTCTCCCTAAAATTCAAGATGAGAATCCAATTTCCTCCAAATCTCCTAATTAAACAAATTCATCATAAAGGACAATAATGGACTTCCTAAAACAGCCCCTCATTCAAAAATCTCCCTCCCAAATCAAATTTAAACCCGCGTGGGGCCCACAGGGGGTTCCGCACCTTCCTGTTGTTTCCGTCTGGCATAAAACCGGACCGGTCCAGTGGGGACCGGTCCACTCGTAACAGTCTTTTAGCATTTCCATATTCTCCCTAATAGAGCAAACCGAAACCCTCGCTATCATTTCCATTCGCACGAACAACGGAAACCGTGAGGGACGAGAGGACTAAGCGCGGACGGGAAAGGGGCGACGGGCGTTCCGGCGACTTTCTTCCGGCGAGAAAATTAGTCCAAATCGAAGAGGACGATGAGAGGAACCTTCAGGTACAATTGTTTCGAAACGAATCCCTCTCGATCACTAGATTTTTGGAAAAGAAAATGCTAGGGTTTTTCCAAATTCTCATTTTTCTTCCAATTTTCTTTTAGGAATGAATAGTGAAAGATTAGGAGAACTTTTTAACAATGAAAATGAAATTTTTGGAGATTTAAAAATTAGGTTTTTCTCTTTAATTGAAATTTTTGGAAGTATCTTTGTAAATATAGTTTCTAAGGGCTCTAAGAGGGTTTCTAAGGGTATAAATTGAATTTTTCGCACAAAATAATATTTTTCTAATTTTTAAAATTACTAAATCCGAAAATAATTACATTAATGTCAATTAAGAATTTAGGCTAATGATAGATTAAAGATTTATGTTAATAGCATTCGTTTATGTTAATGACATTGATTTATGGTAATGATATTCATGTCACTTAATGAAAAGGAATTTAGATTAGACATTAATTTATGTTAATGATTTTTTTATATTAATGATTATGAATTAAGATTAATGTTGGGTTATGGGAATTTTGGAATGCATAAAGACTATGTTAGTATTATTAATGTACTCTCTTTAGAAATGTTGGAAGTATATTAGAATATAATAAAAAATAAAAATAATAAGAACCATTGTTATTGTTTTAGGATTGAGAACTCTAAGTTGAAAGTTTAAAATCTTATTAATGTTATTTGAACAGTGAAAGTTGAGTCGAGTTTTGGGATCTTCAACAAAGCTTGAGATTTTGAAAAGATATTAAAGTTTGGAAACATTCAAGTAAGTATACATGGTTCTTTATTTTAGTAATATTTTTGTTTCTCTCAAGTTATATGCAAATCATTATTCTTTACTCTTGTCAAATGAATGATCATGCAAATTACATTTTATATTTTATGACATTATATGATAGAGATTATGTAATTTATGAAATGAAAAGATGTGATATGATATGAATGTTATATTGAATGATTGAATGTGCATGCTGATTAGATGGAGTTCATCCCCTTATAGTACTAGCTGAGGACGCTGTACTCGTGCACGTTAAAATGGTAAAGGATATGGAAAAGAAAAATGGTAAAGGAGTACCTTTATGGTACTAGACGATGACTCATGTGACGGTTGTAATGTATACGAAATGAGAAAGCTAAGTATATTGATATGAATATGAAAAGGGAAATGAAAAATATGGTTTCATGATATGATATGTTTAATGTTATGTTAGTATGAAATCATTTTATGTTATGTTCATATGAAATTGGCATCCAGCATATTACGCAGTTTTTCTTGATTACTGTAGTTTAGAATTGTGTTTTACTTGCTGAGCTTTGGCTTAATGTTAGTTGTTAACATTTTTCAGGTAAATTTAAGAAAATCAAAAATGAATAGAAGGGGTGGCAATGTATACCGTAGAAGAGGAACGCCTGAGCAAAGGTAATTTTATGGTTATGCCTGATTTTATATTTAAGTGTTTTCAATTTGATGTTTTAGAGGCTCTTTCAATTATTATGGAGATAGATTTAATGATTAGATAATTTAGCCTACCGTCCGACCTTTGTTCCCGCCTCACCCATGCGAGCTCACCGGGCCGGGTCGTGACACTGAGTATCGCACACTTGTCACAACAGCTATGTAACCGATATGCCTTCATCGATTGCTTTAAGAATTTGAATCCTTCAAACATCTGCCACGTCTCGTTATTGTGATAAACTTTGAACTATGACATTAGCTAACAATCTAATTTTTCATTTTCGCACAAAACACATCGAAATTAACTATCATTTTATTAGAGATTGCATCAAAACTAAAGAGGTTTCTATGCATTATGTTACTTCCTTGGACCGACTCATGGATATCTTTAATAGACCATGTCTACCACCCGGTTTCAACACCTCAGGGACAAGTTCTCCAAGCATGAACTCAACTTGAGGGATGCAACAATGTTTTTCATCCAGCTAATAATGGGACTAAAAATGATATTTAGGCTACATTCGGGACGGCTTTCTTACTGCTTCTTAAAACAGCTTTCAAGTATAAAAATTAAAATTTTTTAACTAGAAATTTTTTTAAGTAGCAGTAAGAAGGTTGTCCCAAGCAAAACCCTAGTGATTCTCCTCTCATCCAATTAACAGCGGCACCACCACTTCTGCAGAATTAATCTCAAACTCCATTGATGATGGTCCCATTAATCTCTACCATTCATTTATAACAAACTCTATATATGCTTATGATTGCATATCATGCACAGTGATAAATACAATCAACTGTCTCACTCAGGCAGTTGAGATAAATGAAATAATATCAAAGCTCTGCTTCATATGTATTTCTGTTTTCTCAGCCTTCATTTCTCCTTTGATCTGTTATTCAAATGCAGATTTTATCTTCTTCGTGGCTGGCCCCGCTTCCATTCAAAATGGGTGTGGCAAACCCCTCCCTCCACAATCCAAGCTAAAGTGGCGTGGTTCTCTCTACTACAAATGTGATTTGTCCTTAACGAAAACCCAAGAGGCTGAAAGATAATACAACCAAGCAGAAGTCGATAATGGCCTGTGCAAGTATGCACCTCTGAGAAGGCCTTAGTTAAAGGCAAAAGTTCATAATCTTTCTCATTTTTATTTTTTCAATCATCCTAATTTTTCTATATAAGCGATGTTTGTCCAATACAGACTAAACTAATCCACCCACTCTTCACAAAAACTGTTATAATTCACGTCAATAAACATTTCCTTTTGCTTCTACAAATGCTCCATTTCTACTTCAACTTTCGATGTAGGTACAATATCCACGTAAAAATTTGAAAAATCCGTTATGTTCATGCATATCATCACTGTGACAAGTGACAACCATCCAGATACCAAATTTATTTTCAACTTTTAATGAACCTTGGCATAAAGAAAATATATTTCCTTCTTCTTACATTTTCTATAAAATCAACTCGACTATCATTATTCTACAATCTATAATTCTTCTCTAACCGTCCAACCTATTACAATTAAGATACATATTACAATTAAGAGGTTTTTAATTTTGAAAGAGAACTAAAATATGACTTCTAATAATTAGTTTTGTTAGATTGCCTTTTCTTTTATAATTTTTATGTTAATTATAAGAATTGGATTAAATGTATCTCATGTTTATTTAATTTGTGCAATTATTATATGATAATTAAAATAAACATTATCGAAGTGTCAAAGAAGCTTTTAATTTTGAAAGTAAACTAAAATATGACTTTAATAAATAATTTCTTTATATTGCCTTTTTTATATGTTTATTTTAATTATATAAATTGGATTAAATGTATCGCAGATTTATTTAATTTGCGTAATTATTATATGATTGTCCTAATTTTAAAAGATACATATATATGAAATAAAATATAAAGATGAAGGTCATTTACATTTCAAATTAAAGATATAAAATCAAACAAGATAAGAAATCAAAATGAAATAATATTAACAAAATGTTAATAAAGGGCATCGAGGAATAGGAGTTGCAAACTAATGAGGCAATTAAAGATGGCAACTTGGCAAGGGAGTCTTTGGCAAAGGGAAAAGACATCTAGAGATGTGTCGAGGTTGGGGATTTGATGTTCATGCAGGCTTATAAGAAAGAAATATATTTGATAGGATTTAACTCTTAAAAGATTGAAAGGCTAATGATTTTTCATTCATAGTTTTATTTGAATAGATGATGGTGGGCTCACAATGAGCTACTTAGAGTGAGCTAATAAGTGACTCTCTAAATTTAAAATATGTTTAAATTTTCTTTGATATAAAATTAATAACAACCCACTAAATTACACAAGTATATGTGTCGAATCAAGTAATAAAGTGAAAGAGTAGAGTGTCAAACTGATGAGGAAGTGTTATGCAAAATTGCAACTTAACTACTACTGCTTACCTCAAATGCACCGCTTATCCTACTGAAAATAAAAATGATGTTTGAAGTTTTTGTAACTAAAAAAAATTAAGACTCGCAAAAATATTTTTGATACATGAAAATAAATATTTTTGATACATGAAAATAAATATTTTGAACTAATGAATGTAAATAACATATTTTTCCTAATAAGACTCTTATTTGTAGATGAGGATCGTAGCATATGCATACCTAATATCTATTGAGCTTGTAGGGGTGAAAAGAAAGGTTTAAGGTTTTCCTACAATTAACTATCTCCATAGAACCTAGAATATTCAAATATCTTATGTCTAGGCATGTCAATATCCTTAAATGTTTCAGTATTCCTTCATTGAGGTTATACATTGCACTAAATTTTAACTGCACACATGGTCATTATATACATTAAATGAAGATCATGAGAAATTGAAAACATCATTGTCGTTTAAGAAACAAGAGTCTACATTAGTACTTGCTAAGCTTTTTACATCATTAGCAAAAAACTAGAGAATTTGTTAGATATGAAAAATATAACAAGCAAACTTATTTTTATTTCATTTATTGGAAGTAAAGATACAAGAGAAGTAATAAGAAAACTGTCACCATGATGGATCAAATAATCTTCTCCACACTTCTTCCACCAATTAAAGAGTCCCTTACACAAACAGGCTAAGATCTCCACAAGAAAAATATCTTGCACTTATCTAGCCTTAGACTTTACTCTAAGGGCCACAAAAAAAATTCAATAAAAATTACAAGAATTCACTCAAGTGACATAACTCTCTAAACAACATAACTGAAAAAATAATTATAATAAGTATAGGAACGAGTTCAAGCGCCGCGACGATGAAAAATGAACTACCGCCTCAGCGATATAAAGTTTGCTCTATTGTGGCGTTGACAAACATGGCATGGTTACTGATTGAAACAATGCATTTTTTCGCTGAGTCAGCACAGCTCTCCTCACGTTGGTAATTGCTCCGCCACGACGCTCAAGAAGTTTGAGTGTTGCAACGCTAGAATGTGATTTCTGCACTAAAGCGTTGCAAGGCTTGGTGCTCCGGTGCTCATTTTTTCTAAGGCTCTTGATGCTGCATAAAAGATTTTGGGCGCAACGACGCTGTGTAATGTAGCGACGTTGACTATGATACCACTGCGGTGCTTACAAACAGAGAAGACGGCACTGCAACGTTTGAAATAGGTGCCTCAGCATGATTGATCTTAGCATTGTGGCATGATATCAGTCGGCGCCATGGTTCTTCTTAACATTTATAATTTTATTTTCATTTCTAAAGACTTTTTGTACAAACAAAACTAAAACAACACATTTTCACAAAAATTTAAATATAATAAACAATACATAATTTACACTTAATAATAGATAATCAAGTTGTTAATAAGAGGTTAAATTTAATAATTTAATTCAATTTATGTTATATCATGGGTTTATAAAGAGGTATGAAAAGCTTTTCCAGAATGACCAAGAGTGACCAAAAGTGATGGCTCGCCCTACGCAGCATAAGTGAGCCACGACCAATGTTTTATCCTGCAAAGCTGTTAGACCGATTCACAGTGAACCAATCTAGCCGGCCCAAGGAGGGCTGATTATGCTTTAATTGATTGAAATTAGGGTTTCTTGGAGACTTGGGCTCTAGACAATCTTGTCTAGAGATTTGAGAGAGACGATCCTCCTCTTGAATTGAGGATCTCTTGTATCTTTGCTTTGTTCTTGTTTCTCTTTGATTGTTATAAGATTTGATATCGTTTGTTTGTTCTTCCACCATGATTCTTTCGTTTTCTCTCTATTTTTTACTAATTATTGATTAGGTTTGCTTGCGAACTCAAGTAAATCCAATAGGATTACTTGCAAACTCAAGTATCTCCTATTAAATTGGTATCAGAGGAAGTCGTGGGGCCAATGGAGGGCTATTTCGGCTAATTTTAGCGATGATTTTTTGCCCAAAAGGAAGGGAGATTGCTGTTTTTGGAGTTCTAAATCTATATTTTGTGATTTTACAAACTCCAGATTGTGATGGCGGCCAAAAAGGTGGATGCTCTGGAGGAAAGGCTTGAAAGGGAGATGAATCAAATCAAAACGACGGTGGAGAAAAGGATTTCCTCCTTGGAAGGACAAGTCGCCGATATCCGAGACATGATGAAAAAGATGTTAGAAATTCAACATCAAATGGCAGCTTTTGTGGCAAAAGGAGGGAAAGGAAAAAATACGAATTCGAAAATTCGTTGGGAGGAAGATGAGGTTGAAATCATAGAAGGAGAAAGAAGAAGACCCCATCTAGAGCCTGTCCAGAGGGAACAAAGAGGGGGTGGATATGGAGAACGCCAGGAGGGATACTACAGTCGTCGGGTGCTGATTTTGAAGACAGAAGGGGGGATTTCGAAGGGGGTTTGGGCTATGGCAGAGCAAGGAAAGACCAGAAAACATGGGGTGCACCTAATGCTTTGGAGAGGGGAAACTATGGAAGAATTAGGGGAACTGTGGGCGACCAGAAGGTGAGAAAGTTGAATATGCCCATATTTGAAGGAGAAGATGTGTATGGGTGGATTTACAAGGTGGAGTGATACTTCGCCATCAATAGGCTGACAGAGGAGGAGAAGCTAACCGCGGTCGGATTGTGCTTGGAAGGAAAGGCCCTGTCGTGGTATCAGTGGAGAGATCAGAGGAGGCCTATCAGGAACTGGAAGGAATTCAAAGACTACATGATACAGCGTTTCCAAACCGACCAGGGAGGAGATTTTTATGAGCAGCTCTTTGCTATGCCATAGGAGGGATCGGTAGCAGACTACCGGGAGCAGTTTTGAGCACCTAGCTAGCAGGGTGAAGCAACTCTCAGATACATTATTGGAGAAAAAATTCATGAAAGGGCTGAAGGCGGAGATCCGAGCAGCAGTGAAGGTTCTGATGTCCCGTGACTTGGGGGAGGCCATGAAGTTGGCCCAACTGGTGGAAAATCAGAGGAATTTGGAGAGGGGAGCCAGGAATAGCGGCAACGGGGGCACTTATAGGATGACGACCACTCATCTAGCACCTAAAGGTCCTGCAATAGGAGGGAGTCGAGAGGCCACCAAGGAGAAGACAGGAGAAGGGAGCGGGGGAAATTTCAAGTGGCTGGCGGAGAAAGAGATACAGGTGAAGAGGGCTAAAGGGTTGCACTTCATGTGCGATTAAAAGTACATGCTAGGGCATCAGTGCAAGGACCAAACTCTTCAGGTTCTCACCGTCTGTGATGACGAGGAAGCAGAGGGAGGTGAGGAGGAGATGGATAAGAAGCTACACTTAGATCTGGTTGAGGTTTACCTGAACTCAGTGGTAGAGTTCACTACGAATCGCACCATAAAGGTGAAGGGAGAAATAGAGGACAGAGAGGTGGTGGTGCTGATTGATAGTAGGGCTACTCACAATTTCATTTTCACCCAGGTCGTCGACCAACTAGGAGTGAGATTGGTGGATACCGGCTGTTACGGGGTGATGATGTGTACGAGGAAGGTGGAGAAAGGTCAGGGGATTTGCAGAGGAGTACGATTGAAGATCTAGGGGATAAAGTTGAGGGAAGATTTTCTTCCGCCAGAGCTTGGGAGTACAGACGTCATCTTGGGGATGAAATGGCTGCAAACTTTGGGAGACACTAAAGTGAATTGGGGAGCACTCACGATGGAGTTGATGGTGGATGGGAGGAAGGTGATGATTAAGGGAGATGCGGGGCTCTCCAAATCCTTGGTTTCTCTTAAAACGTGGTGAGGGACATTCAGTTGGCGGGCAGAGGGTATTGGGTGGAGTTGCACAAATTTGAGGGAGCGAGATTGGAGGAGGGAGGAGACATACCACTTTCCATTCAGCTATTGATTCAGCAGTTCCAAGAGATGTTTCAGCCACCTCAGGGATTGCCACCGCAGAGGGAACAGGAGCATGCCATCATGTTGAAGGAGGGAGTGTCGCCCATCAATGTACGGCCTTATCGCTACCCTCAATTCCAAAATGATGAAATCGAAAGGTTAATTAGAGAGATGTTGGAGATAAAAATCATCAAACCCAGCATCAGTCCTTTCTCTAGCCCGGTTCTATTGGTGAAAAAGAAGGATGGCAGTTGGCGTTTTTGCGTGGACTACCGAGCACTCAACAAGGAAACTGTACCTGACAAGTTTCCTATACCAGTCATTGATGAGTTGCTAGATGAATTGAGTGAAACAGTGATCTTCAGCAAGATAGACTTGAAATCAGGTTACCATCAAATCCGGATGAAGGAGGACATACCCAAGACGACCTTTAGAACTCACGAGGGACACTACGAGTTCCTGGTGATGCCTTTTGGCCTCACCAACGCTCCCACTACTTTCCAGGCCCTTATGAATAAGGTTTTCAAATTTTACTCAGATGGTTTGTACTTGTCTTCTTTGACGACATCCTGGTCTACAACAGGACAGAGGAGCACTGGGAGCATTTGAAGAGGGTGTTAGAGGTACTGCAGGAGCACAAACTGAGGGCCAACTTGAAGAAATGCTGCTTCGCACAAGTCAGTGTTGAGTACTTTGGCCATGCTATGTCAAAAGAAGGGGTGGCAGCAGATCAGTCCAAAATTGAGGCAATGCTCAAGTGGCCAGTGCCGAAAAACCATAGGGAGTTGAGGGTATTTCTAGGACTGACAGGTTACTACAAAAGGTTTGTAAAGGGGTATAGTACCATAGCATGGCCACTCATGGAGCAGTTGAAGAAGGATGGGTTCTTATGGGGGAGGCGACCACGTTAGCATTTGAGAGCATGAAGAAGGCAATGACTACAGTGTCGGTCCTAGCTTTGTTAGATTTCACTCAGACCTTCATTATGGAGACGGATGCATCCAGGTACGGGCTGGGTGTATTGCTTATGCAGAGTCGGAGGCCCATTGCCTATTTCAGCCAGGTATTGACTGCTAGTCAGTTTACGAGAGCCAGGCTGAAGTCAGTTTACGAGAGAGAGTTGATGGTCATCACTTTGGCTATCTAGAAGTGGCGACCCTACTTACTTGAAAGGCGTTTCATTATCAAAACAGATCAGTAGAGCCTAAAATACCTGTTGGAATAGCGAATGGTGACAGAAGAACATCAAAGGTGGATGTCCAAGTTACTGGGGTACAATTTTGAGATTCAGTACAAGCCAGGGGTGGAGAACAAGGCGGCATGCCTTGTCCATATGTATGGGGGAGTTGCAGACAGTTGCACTATCTATTCCTTGGATGCTTGACTGGGAGGCCATCAAAGAAGAAAGTGCTAGAGATGAAAGGTTGGGAAAGATCGGGTCAGATTTGTCGAAAAAAGAGGATAGCCACCCAGGGTACTCATTGGAGTGAGACAAACTACTATATCAGGGCAGATTTGTGATGCCCCGGACCTCAATCCACATCCCAAAATTACTCCATGAGTTTTACGGAAGCGCTGTGTGGGGGTCATTCGGGCGTCCAGAAGACATACAGGAGGCTAGCGGCGGAGCTGTATTGGAAAGGATGCATAAAGATGTAAAGGAGATGGTCGCCAGATGTGACATCTGTCAAAGGGACAAATATCTGGCCATGTCACCAGGAGGACTACTACAGCCGTTGGCTCTATCGGGATGAGAGTATGGGAGGAGATCTCCATGAACTTCATCGATGGGTTGCCCCGTTCAGAAGGTTTCACGGTGATTTTAGTGGTGGTGGATAGGCTGAGCAAGTATGCACATTTCATTCCCCTCCGACACCCCTATATAGTAATAACAGTGGCTTCAGCCTTCATCAGAGAGGTGGTCAGATTACATGGAGTACCCGAGGCGATAGTATCATATAGAGATAAGGTGTTCCTCAACCATTTTTGGAGAGAATTGTTCAGGTTACAGGGGACAGTTCTGAAGAGGAGTACATCTTACCATCCACAGACGGATGGCCAAACGGAAGTAGTCAACAGGAGCTTGGAGACTTATCTGAGATGTTTCGTATCAGAGACACCCAAGCTCTAGGCTAAGTGGCTATCATGAGCGGAGTATTGGTATAACACCTCTTTTCACTCTGCTTCTTAGATGACCCCATTCAAGGTGTTGAATGGAAGGGATCCTCCCCACTTGGTGCATTTTGAGAGTAGTTGCACTCCAATTTCTTCAGTCGAAGAGTACTTGGAGGAGAGGGATAGAGTGTTAGAAGATCTGAAGAGACATATAATGAGAGCTCAATAAATCATGAAGAAACAAACTGATGGGCATAGGAAGGACATCCAGTTTGAAGTAGGGGAGAGGGTGTTCTTGTAGCTCTGACCATATAGACAGAAAATAGACGCCAACATGAGGAATGAGAAGCTGGCTCCGAGATACTTTGGGCCTTATGAAATGATGGAGAAGATCGGAGTGGTGGCATATCGGCTGAAACTACCATCAACGGCGACTATACATCAGATTTTTCATGTATCACAATTGAGAAAGACCATTAGTGATTATACGGCCAACCCCGACTTACCGGCGATGCTTACTGAGGATTTAGAGGTGGTTCTGGAACCCTTAGAGCTGATGGGGGTTCGCCAGGAAGAAGATGGGACTAAAGGAGTGTTGATCAAGTGGAAGAACCTCCTTGAATACGAGGATATGTGGGAGCCTTACGAGAGGATGAAATATTAGTTTTCTGATTTTCAGCTTGAGGACAAGGTGATTCTTTGGGATGTCAGTATTGTTAGATCGGTTCACAGTGAACCGGTCCAGTCGGCCCAAGGGGGGCCAACTCCTATGGTTTACAAGAGGCGGAACTCATTCGCCTCCTCTCACGTTTCTGCCAAAAGGGGCGGGCCCCACTATTCTAAACAAGGAGAAATTTGAAAGGAGGGGCGGCTAGGGCTTGGGAGGGAAAATATATTAGGAAAACTTTTGTATTAAGAAGGGGGAGAAGGATTAGGGATGATTATGTTTTGATTGATTGAAATTAGGGTTTCTTGGAGGCTTGGGCTCTAGACAATCTTGTTTAAAGATTTGGAAAAGACGATCCTCCTCTCGAATTGAGGATCTCTTGTATCTTACTTTGTTCTTGTTTCTCTTTGATTGTTATAAGATTTGTTATCATTTGTTTGTTCTTCCACCACGATTCTTTCATTTTCTCGTTGTTTTTTATTGATTATTGATTAGGTTTGCTTGTGAATTCAAGTAAATCCGATAGGATTACTTGCGAACTCAAGTATTTCCTATCAAAAGCATATAATACATTGGGCAATTTTACCCTACCATATCTTGAGATGAGCCCAAGGCAACCAAAAAAATGTCTTTCAAAATACTAAAGTTATAGAAATACTAAAGGTTCCCTGATGTATGATTCCATCTATAATATAATTTTGATCATTGACAGACCTATAAATAATTTAAAAGATGATGATAATAAAGAAACCATTAAGAAGATATAGAATTTAGAATTAGTAAAATAATGACTAAGTATACAATATTAATTTGTGGTATGATATACTAATATTTACTTGTCAATACTATTAAAAGATAAAATTAAACCCGGGTGTCATAAGTTCGGATATCTTGAATATATTATGCAAATGAACATAGATATAGACAAGAATATAACTTCAAGAGTTAAATCTATAGATGATTTAAATGGAAGGCTACATAAAAAATTTTATATAATAAGATAATATTCCAGAGATTTAAACATAAGTTTTCTAAAGTTATAATTAAATCAACTATATGTCTATATTGTATAAATTTAAGTGTTGGATACTAAAAAAAGCATTGATAGCTTAGTTAAATGTAATGAAAATTAGAATATTATGAATGTGTGGCAAAATTAGAAGCATTAAATCATGGAATGATTAAATTAGGAAAATAAATACACCTATTAAAGATAATTAGTTGTAATTATTCAGATAATTTCAACATGTACAATGAGGGGTAGAAGATGCATTCATTAGTCGAGTAGATAAACTTGATTTTAAAGGATTGTAAAGAAAAAAATGAGTAGACCTAGGATAAAATAGAAAGAAAAAATTCAAAATAATTTGTGAAGAGTAAGTTTAATACCTCATACAACACTCAACAAAAAATGAATGTAAATAAGGATTCATAAACTGTAAGTGTCTAACCCTAAATAGTTGGGCATAGGACTAATGTTGATAATGGTAATGATTTTAGAGAAATATTCTTCCATGGTTTCTTCTTCAATTATATTTAATTTTCTCTATGAAGATATTGAAACTAGATATTCCTAATATTGATATACTTTTGAATTCTTGCAATAGGTTCCATCTGACATCCATATTGCATCCAATTGTTAAATAAAACATGTACAATGTCTTTTAAGATATTAATTGGCTGTGGTGACATGAAGAGCTTATATAGGATCGAACAAGATAGAACATAAGAAAATTTATTAAGTTAATGTTATTTTGAGATAAAATTAATTGAGCATTTAAGAGTTAAAATAGATTTTAGTGGGCCTAAAAATGCTAAGCATTTAAATAGAATTTAGCATGCCTAAAGATTATTTCAACTAATCAATCTATTTGATTGTTGAAATAGACTAACCTGATAAATAATCTTAATTCACAAAAGTTCAATAAATACATATCATATTATAAAGATGACATGATCGAGACTGAATGCAGAAATTTTGAAGCAACTAGATACAACCCACAAACAAAAACCAATGTAAACAAAATGAGGTTCCTTTTAATAGGTTATATTACTTACCCATTATTGTATATATATATATAAAATAAGCACACACACACACAATGGTTTCCTAAAAAATTAAAATGGAAACACTTTGATCGCACATACAAAGCTTGATGATTGTCATATATTCATTTTGCCTCATACTACTCATTCCAGCCAGCACAATTACACCTTATGATCTCTCTCCTAAGATGTGCATAAGTCTATACACATTTTTTATTCTAATTATTCCTAGTCCGCAAAATCCAAAGGATAAAATGGATGGGTACCTCTACAAACTATGATAGATGAACTGATAATCTTATGGAAGGTGTGGTCATAGTAATTTTTTTAGATGAAAAGATTAGTAATTTTTCATAGTCGATATGCCATTGAGTAGAGCAATAAAGATAAATTAGTTTATCCATATATAGAGCAATTCAAGGTGTTGACCACAGAAAAGTAATGGGTTCCAGCCAAAAATCCTTTGGAAAATCATACAAATCAATAAAAAATTCTGGTTTCTGGAGATGTACATCTATCAAAACAAAACTCAATGCAAAGGCTATCTAACACCCAAAAATCTACTAGAAAAAAAAATTCTAATTATGGTAATTAGGTTAGAGACAGGAGATTGGGCAGCATCAAAGGTCATTGAAATGAAACCCAACGAATTTTCCAGCAAGAATCCGCTGAAAATCTCAATATTATTCATAAAAAAATTTTCATTAAGTTTTCAATGATTCATACCCCAGGACCTTGAAGCAAGTTTCTTATAAAAAAAAAAAACAAGTAGTTCCAAGTATTATTGAGCAGCACAAGTTACAAAATTACTAAGCCTCACTATTAGAAGGCTCTTAAACTTTTTTTTTTTCAAATAATAGGCCGATCGCTTCGAATACCATACCCACATATTTTCATATTTGCTCCTTATTTGACTGTGCATAACGACTACTCATCATCACAATTATTAACTATTATACCTAAAATTTTTAAATCAATAGTGATTATTTCTTCTAGTAGTACTTACTATGAAACCTAGGTAGTTATGTCTACGAATGTTTCAGCAAAAAGAATTAGCCTATTTTGCAAGAAATCTTAGTTCTTCATATTGAAAAATGGTAGAAAAAAATTGTTGGTCTAATTGCCATCGAATTTTCTTGTTGAAAACTCATACATTTAGAAAAAATGGAATGTTTTTTATAAGAATATAATGGATAAATTAATAAGACCCCAAGAACACTGAATAGAAATCGATTGATATAAAATGTTTGCATAATAGCTAAAATTACAAGGTCAGTCTGTTAATAGAATCTAAGTTTTTGCAAAATTATATCACTCATAATTAAAAGAAGTTAATCATTAATGAAATCTACCTTGTTGAAGGATAAATATTATCCGACAATCTAAATATCATGCATTTTAAGACGGATGTTTTTGATAATATATTCAATATTATGATCAACATGAAAAAATAAAAAATAATTTGAATGGAAGGGTTTATCTGCAGAAATATAAAGAGTCGTGAATTCGGTAATTGAAAGATCTTATGACCTGAAGCTAAACAAGCACTCATATTAGAATAACGAAGAGCAGATTGTAAATTGGTTCAAAAGTTGAAAATGTCATATAAATATGCTGCAAATTTAAGCACGTGTTAATATGAGAATAAAAAATTATTTGGAATAAAGAATCATGACTACTATAGTTTTAGGTTATGTTTGGTACCAACTAACTTATTTGCTTCATCAAAAGAAATTTGTAATCCATTAACTAATTAACTCAATTCTTTAAGGATTTATGCTCCACTCATTCAAAAAAAAGAATCGTTAATACATATTGCCATAAAAATTCTAATTATACTATATAGATTGACAAAAATTAAAGAGATTTGGTTGAGCATTTCATTACAATATTTCTGTAATATTTATATAATCTTGGAAGAATTTCTAATATGAAACATACAAAATCAGAGAATAATAATAATAATCCGTAAATTGATAAGTAGGTAAAATAATAATTATCGAATAATTATAATAGTCTATAGATTAATAAAATGGATCTTGTTTATTCAAAACTAGCATTTCGATATATTAAAATATTGTTCATAATAATTCTTTGGCCACAAGTGACACCGAACAAAGTATAGATTAGACCACTATCGATCTTCTGCTTTATAAAATGTCTATCCACTTCAATATATTTTGTCAATATTGATGAATGAGTTCTTGTCATAAGAGAGCCTTATAAGATGTTTCCATTCAACATTTAACATTCAGGATAATTTTCAGTCAGAATAATTCACAAATTCTTAGTGATAAATTAGACTTCTTTTCCATAGAGCCATTATATTTTATTTTTTATTTCTTCAAGTCATTGGGTTGCCTTCTAAGAATGTACAATATCTTGAAATTGACCTCCTATCAATAATAAAACAAGTATAATCTATATCTATACATGCCTCAAGTGTTAGATCACCCCCAATTTTGAATGAAATTTCCTTACCGAGAGTTCTTTCTGATATTGTAAAATCTGATATACAAAGCTGAGATTGATTTCATAGAATTATGCATGAATTGACTTACCCAACCAGTAATATAAGCATTGTTAGTTATAGTACATGATATATAGGTATGTCTTCCACATGCCCTTCATAAGAGAATTTTTTATGATTGTATCTTCTGAAACATCCCAAGTTTATGACTACATTTCATAAGAACCTTGATAGGCTTGCATTCTATGTTCCTAACTAGTCTATTTTTTTTCAATAAGCATGATATGTATTTTTGTTATGATCTGAAAATTACATATCCAGAGTTTGCAACCTCAATATCAAGGATATACTTAAACTTACATAATTCTTTAATTTCAAAATTTTGGAGGAACGCCTTCTATAAAGTCTTAGTACCTTTCAACTTATTACCTATTACTATGATGTCAACAACATAAAATAACTAGTAGTATAAAGACTCCTCAATACCAAAGAAGAATTCGTAACCTGATTTAGATCATATGTAAGATTTCATGTAAACAAAATTTATGAACTAGTCATAGATAAATCCTTTGATATATATATATATATATATATATATATATATATATATTTATTTAATTCTTTGAGATATATCTTATCTGTGCTATATTGCAACAAGGTTAATATAAAATAGGACCCTTCTAGCCCCTACTCCTAGACTTCCAATCCCACCAAGACCTACAACACCTCCGCATCCATCTCTGTCGTTCTAAACACGCACACCGTTTTCTCTTCCATCGTTGTGCTCCTAGACAAACAGTACGATCTTCTTTCTGCCACCTCATGGATCAATGGCATCCTTGCAACCACCTCAGCAGTCCATGTAAGCTACCCAACAGTACAAAGAAACATTTATAGTTTATCTTATGGTAATTAATTTTGTAGTTATTATTCAATCCTTGATTTTGTATATTTTCAAATAGAAGTTTTCTAAGATTACATAAGTTGTGTGTAAATAATGGAATAAAATACACTCAATTATTCTATAATTTTTTTAATTATATCCGTGCAATGAATTTTTTTCTAAGTGTCTTCTTCTTTTCCTGTTGTTCCTATTTTTTTATATAAAAAACTTTTCATCTTCAATTCTTTTTCTGCTTCTGTGAATGCACTATTGCCATGATTTCTCTATCCATAGACAACAACAATATTGCTCATAATCCCTTGATCTCAAATCCTCTTAAGACTGAGTATTTAAATTCAATGGAAGAGTTATAAAACAATGGAAAGAACTAAATTAAGTGATCACAATTGGTTCCCACATTCTTAAAAGAAATATAAAAATCCCATTTATTTTGTGATGACCTTAGCAAGGAGATTAAATGTTTAAATTATGGGATGAACAATACTCTTTGGTGATGTCCTAGTTAAGGAACTCTATGGTTTCAAATATTAGTAATACATCACTGTTCCTCCCTTCATCAAAGAAAATATGAGATACAGAAAATCAATATTTTATAAAGTCCATGATTGCAGACAAATAAAAATGTCAAGATCAAGATCTTATCCATAAAGAAATAAGGGCAATCCATCACACAATATTCTAACCTATTACAAAGTCTGTGGTAAGAGATGAATCGTTATCAATAAAAAAAAAATTATTATCAATGCATCCAAATGGAAGCTTTATTCAAAATGACTAAATATATGATATTTTTTTGGTTTTATTAAATATTGAGTTATATGATATAAGGACAAAAATTCTCCAAAAAAAAAAAAGAGGATTTATAATCACTAAGAGAAATCATTGTCATTATCCAATTTGTAGAAAGAATAGGAGTTGTGGTCGCCCACAACTCCGTGGAAGGCTTGACCTTAGTTTTCAAGGCTCTCGATATGGAAGGCTTGACCTTAGTTTTCAAGGCTCTCGATATGAAAAACTACGACTTAAAGCTCTCTCATATTGAGGACCACACAACTAACCAACCCCACAAAGATGATCAATAAAGATAACAAAAAGGCTCAACATACAAATTAAAGATACTAGAAACTTCATGACAAATCCCAAAACAAACCACATACCTAAATTATTTACCAACTATTAAAAAGCTAACTAAGAATTCTAAATATAATATTGTGTTTTTCCCTTGACATTGTCTTTTATAAACAAGGACTAGAAGGATAATTGTCCATGCTAGAAAATTGGATCACCTCTCCCACCTTACCAAAACCAATAATCAACAAAGTTCCATACAACCATCAATTTTATCTCTTCTTTTAGAAACTCTTAAATCTAATAAAGATAAGCTCTGAATGCAAAACCAGCATCTTGATCACCTATCATTTATTACTCTCAAAATTATATTTTCTTCATTACATGAAGAAATCAACAATGAAAAGATGTTTATGCTAGAGCAAAACAAATGTACTAGCTTTCCATTAAAAGACGGAAGAAATCTTATTATTTTGCCTATCAGTTATAGTGACGTTTAAGTACCATCTTCTGTACGCATAACATCTTTTGGACTTAGTGATTTGTATCTTTTATCGATGATTGTTCTAGGGTGTCATGGATATTTATACTAAATGTCAAAAGTAATGTGAACATCATCTTTCTCAACTTTTACAATTGATCAAAAATCAATTTAGAACTGAAATTAAAAATTTAAATCCTACAATGCTAAAGACTTTTAACCATTCACTTTGCTCATTCTTGTAAGAAAAAAAAAAGCATAAATTATCTTGTGTGTATACACTCCAACAAAATGGCAGCTGTTGAATAAAAGAATAAATATGGTACCACAAAGACTCCTTTTTCAAAACAACGTTTCAAAGCAACATTACTGAGAAGCTATTTTAACAGCTGGTCACATCATATATTGGCAACCTATAAAGATTCTTGGATTTATGAGTCATACACAAGTCCTAACCAAATTCTTTCTTCACATCAACGCCTCAAATAACCTTGCTTACAAAATTATTTAACAGTGTCAAAAAATCGAGGAAAACTTGATCCATGCATATTCATGTGTATCCATTATCTATTATTCTAAAAAAAAAAGTGGAGTGTTTAGGAAAGTTTCCTAATTGTGTTTATGCTATTTAGGAAGTGTTTAATTGTTTAGGGAGGTTTTCTAAATTATGCTTAATTATTTAGGAAGGTTTTTCTAAATTATATTTATGTTGATTAGGAATATTCTATTTCTTTAGAAAAGTTTCCTAAATCATGTTTATGTTAATTAATGAATGTTCTAATTGTGCTATTGTGTTCTAGGGCTATTTAAGGGGGAGTTTGTCTATAGTTTAGGGAGGAGATTGATGTTTTTTTTTTCCTAGTATTTGTTGAGAGTTCTAACGGTATCTAGGGTTTGCGGGAAAGTTGATCTACCTCTCGAATAGTAGATCAATTATATAATGCTTTATTTTTGAAGGAGAAATAAGAAAATCAGACATATTTTTGTGTTCCTACGTTGTTCTTCTCTTTTATTTGTTGTTTTTTACTTATAAAATGTACCAAATTGGTATCATAGCAAATTTTTTGAGAGATGACAGCAAAAAAGGTGGATGCTTTGGAAGGAAAAGTAGAGCAAACCAAATCCCGGATGAAGGAAAAGTTTCCAACCATCTGCCACTGGAGCTACTCCAACCTTTTCACATATATGCTCATTTTTTATCATGTCTCTAAGAGTAACGCCACTCATCCACCTTTAGCATCCTCATCAACGCAACACTTAACTTAATATTATGCTTATTTTTCAATGGCCAACATTCTGTGTCATAAAGCATTGCAGGTCTAACTACCATCTTATATAATTTTCCCTTAAGATTGAGTGGTATTTTTCTATCACACAACAAGCCCAATGCATTCCTCCACTTCAACCATCCAACTTGAATTCTACTAATAATATCCCCATCTATTTCACAATCACTCTAAACAATAGACCCAAGATATTTAAAATTTGTACTCTTATTAATGACTTGATTGCTCAAAGTCACAAACCTCCCACTCAATCTATTACTACTAAAATTACAGCCATGTATTCGATTTTAGATCTACTCAAACGAAAACATCTAAGGTTAACCTCCCTAATCCAAGTTTACCTTTAACTCTCTCTTTAGTCTTATCAACAAAAAGAATATCGTCAGTAAAAAAACATACACCAGGGAACATCCTCTTGCAAATCTCTAGTAAGAACATCCATGACTAAAGCAAAAAAGATATGGGCTTAAGGTTGATGCTTGATGTAATCCAATATAAATTGGAAAATACATAGGTCAAGTTACCTTCACGGCAAGCGAACTCCGATTGTTACTTCCGATCCACCAACAAAACCTCTGTTTCCCTCTTTTTCCTTAGCTAAATCCCATATTTAGTAAACCTTTAGCTTGGCGGATTTAAGGGATTTAGCATAAGAAGCTTGCGAAAAGGAGAAAGTTATCTTCACAACAAGCGAGCTCCCGTTGTTCCTTCCAATCCTGATCCAACAGGAAGAACGTCATCGAAGGAGCGAAGCCGAAAAGCGAGGAAGGAGACGAAGAACATTCACGTCGGTTAGGACTCGCGAACAAGGAACATCAACAAGGGGCTAGTTGCTGAGGGCGAGGGCGCAAGCGCAGGAGGAACAAACAAAGTCTAGAGTGAATGAAAGAAATGAGTTGGATATCGATTTAGATAAACTTATTTGTGACAGACTTGCAGCAGATTTGTGAGGGAAATTTCCGTCACAAATCCATCACAGTTTTGTCAAAAAAAAATTCCGTCGGAAAGCTCGCCGCAAATCACTGGTTTCCCTGTAGTGTTTGTTCATTAATTTCTGCAGTTTGAGTACTGGTATTTTTTAATTATATTTGTTTTTCATAACTATTTTTTTATAACTACTTGGACTGTTAATAATGGTATGCAAAAAAAAATGATTGTAGGAGCTTTTTTTTTGTTATGTTATAGGTTTGCGGCGAAAAATTCGCCGCAAATGTCAATACAACGATCTGGTATCGACGTTTGTCATAGAATCTGTGACGGACCACAAAAGTGAAGCCATCATTTCAATAGAGATTATTTCATCACAAATATGTTTGTGACACTCATTTTACCATCATAATCATATTCGTCGCAAATCCACCGCAAATAAAGATTTACGACGAATTTCTTGAATTTCGCCGCGGATTTTGTTGCCACAAATAGTTGGTTTCCTGTAGTGAGACAAAGCAAACGCATAGCGCTCGAAGGAAAAGAGAGTTTGACACCTTCATCCTTCGTTGCTAAGATCAAATAATTCAGAGCTCTACTTCACACGAAGCAAACGAAACTAGAATGAGGCTTGAAACGAAAGAAATTTCATCACCTTCACTGTGATGGGAGATCGACTCATTCAAAACTCTATTTCATATAAAGCAAGCGAAGTCAAGGAAAAACTCAAAATGACGAAAGATCGTTATTTTCGTTTTTAACACCTTACCAATTTGACAATCATTGTCGAAGTGGAGACGGAGAGCTTCTCCTTCAAAGCGACACTTCACACTCACAATCGATTCGACAGTTTTTTGCCAAAGTAAGCGGAGGCGGAGAGCTTCTCTTTCAAGGTGATACTTCACACTCGCAGCTAAGGGTGTAAGTGAGCCGAGCCGGCTCGAGCTCGACTCGTTCATGGGCTCGCGAGCCAAGCTTATCAAGCACACAAGTCAAGCTCATTCAGTAAACGAGTTCGAGCTTGATGAGGCTCGGCTCATGAGCTAGCGAGCTGGCTCATATGTGTGTGTGTGTGTGTCAAATGTTACGGAAAAAAATATTAAATGTTATGTCAAATTTTACTAAATTTTAGGTTCATTCTCAATTGTTGTCAAGTATCAAATGTCAAAGCATTAAATGTTAATGCTTTATACAAGAGAAATAGCTACGAAGAGCCGTTTATCCAAGGGAAAAAGCAAAGCTGGACTCGAACCTTGGCCACTTGGTGTCGACCACGTGGACACCTTTTTTTATCCAAGGGAAAAAGAAACAGACAATGCGGATAGTTTCTTGCTGGCCGAAAAACTAAGCGGGAAATTTCAAATGGCGACCAGGAAATTGAAATCGAGCGGCTCAAAGAGCTCATTTCTGTGTCACGAGTCGAGCTTGAGCTCGACTCGAGTTTGAGCTCGGTATTTGACCCGCGAGTCGAGCTCGAACACCCCTTGACTCGAGCTCAACTCGACTCGTTGGCACCCCTTCTCGCAGCTGATGTTCAAAACAGACACCCTAAAACTTATTATATGCTTGCAATTCTAAAAAGGAAAAAAAAATAATGATGTGATACCTTGAACAACTTCGAGACATTCCACCTTAAGGCATACGCCCCTTTTAAAAAATTGCATGCCTCACTCGAACGGGTGAGGCTTACGCCTCGATGCGCCCATGGATCTGCCTCGAATTGAGGGGCACCACAGTGTACGCATTGAATGCCTTTTTAATGCAGGGTACTATGCGAACTATTTTAAATGACTAAAGATAAGGTAGATTGGTTAGTAATGATTGTGATTAAGCCAAGAGGTAGGACTACTCATCGACATTTAATAGAGATTGCTAATCAAGAAGATGAGCAGTCAAAATTCATACAATCTATTATTAATACTTAACTAATGACAAACTTACATGATACTAATGAATATAACAAAAGGTTGACGGATTCACTAAAAAAATAGAGGTTGGTGTCTACAAGGAATGATTTAACTACAATTGATATTGATTTGAATGAAAAAAAAAATCAATATTTGTCTATCAATTTTATATAAATTTATAATTTCACTATTGACATGCCTGCACTTCATTACATTAAATTTTGATATTACTATTCTTATTTTATTTGTAAAATCATTTAATTTAACATTAATTGATAGTTTTCTAACATTATTTTTTGAAGACATTATATAGAAAAGACAGCCCCACCCCACTAAAAATATCATCTATTTTCAACGGGGCTGAGAAAGAAGATTAACTCATATATACTATCATGCACATATCATTCCTTTTCAACCTTTTTCATCCTTTCCTTTAACCATTACTAATGCAAACTCATTTATATAATATCATCTATCTTATGAGCAACATTATTACCATCCCAACTACCACCAACTCATCACATAGGACCATCTAAAAATGTTGACCCCTCCTACAATCCCTCTAAAGCCCTCATGAGCATCCTCACAAACAACAAACACCAAATTGTGGATCTGATACACAAGAGCAATGGAAGTAAATTGAGCCTTATGGGAAAACGTAAGTACTGTATATGTTTGTCCTTGTAATTTCTTACAGATTTTTATTTTCAATATGATGTTTTAAGCATAGTTAATCTATAACTTGATGCTCATGTATAAGGAAACAAGTTCCAATTGAAGTAGGCAATAAGTGAATTCACAAGTTTGAGAAATTTTTGTCATTTTTTCTCCAAAAAATCTTTTATATTAAGAGATTAACAAATAATCTTATATTTTATGAAAGAGCATCTCCTGGTTACCCTATTGGTCAAATAAGAAAGAATTTTGTATAACGAGGCTCAACTTGTTTGCACAATGTGTTCAATGATATCTCAAAGTTTTGTGGTGGATTTGTTAAAATTTCACCGCAAAATAAGGAAAATATGTCGCAAAAATACGATTTACGGCGGATTTGCTGTGGAATATAAATCCACACAAAAAGTGGCGTTGGATTTACGACGAATTTGCAGTAAATTTTCAAAAAAATTAAAAAAAAAAAGAAATTTTGGGCAGGCTGCCCGCGTTGCTCACACCTGACCGAACTACCCTCTGGCTGAGCATAATCAGTTGCCCGCTACCCTCTCCCGCCTAATAGGCTGCGCTCTCCACACATGATTGACTGATTGTGCATGACCGGACCGCCCGCGCCATATCCCGCCTAACCGAGATTCAAACCTACATCTCACTTAAACTAACTCCCTTCTCCATTTGGTTGCGGAGACAAAGCACAACGGAAAGCTTTTTTTTATATTATAACTCTGCTTGGGGTGAATTTGCAACGGCAATTTCTGCCGTAAATTGGCGGCAAAAAATCCTCCGCAAATCCGTCGCCAAAAAAAAATATTGTTGAAAATTTCCATTACAAATTCATCGTCATTTTCAACAAAACATAATACACCGTAAAGTCCGCCGCAAACTTTCCTGTAGTGATCCTTCTATATCTCCTATTTGGCTATAGAAGATTGTGATGTAAAAAAATTGATGTGTTATGGTGTTACAATGATTGAGAATTTCCAACATATGACTATTGTAATACAATGTATGAATGCTAAAATGTATATAAATGTTGCAATGCAAGCAATAATTAATGAATAATTGCACAATGAATGAGTCAACAATGCAAAATAGAATTATGTGAGAAGGAATACAATGACGATGAGGAGGAAAGTGAGGAGCATAAATGCAAGAGAGAGAGAGAGAGAGAGAGAGACAAAGAAGTGAAACAAAAATTAATACAACAACAACAACAACAACATCAAGCCTATATCGCACTACGTGGGGTTGGCTACATGAATCCTTTTTCTCCATTGTGTCCTATTAAAAGTCAAATTCTCGTTTAAATCTAATAAAGAAAGCTCATTCCTAATATTTTCTAACCAAGTCTTTTTAGGTCTACCCCCTACCTTTCTTAACACAAGTCAAATCTAATACCTCTACTCTCCTAACCGGATCATCGGAAAGCCGACTTTTTATATGACCAAACCATCTAAGGCGACTCTCTCTAATCTTATCTTCTACTGGAGCTACTCCAGCCTTTTCACGTATATGTTCATTTCGTATCCTATCTCTAAGGGTAAAGCCATTCGTCCACCTGAGCATCCTCATCTATGCCACACTTAACTTAGTATTATGCTTCTCTTTTAATGGCCATCATTCGGCACCATAAAGCATTGCAAGCCTAACTACCATCTTATAGAATTTTCCCTTAAGTTTGAGGGGTACATTTCTATCACATAACAAGCCCGATGCATTCCTCCACTTCAACCATCCAACTTGAATTATGATGATAATATCCCCATCTATTTCACCATCACTCTGAACAATAGATCCAAGATATCTAAAACGTGTACTCTTATTAATGACTTGATCGCCCAAAGTCACAATCCCTTCACTAGGTCTATTACTACTAAAATTACACTCTATATATTCCGTTTTAGATCTACTCAAGCGAAAACCTTTAGACTCTAAGGTTGACCTCCATAATTCAAGTTTACCTTCAACTCCCTCTCTAGTCTTATCAACAAGAGGTCAAGAAGAATATCATCAGCAAAAAGCATACACCAAGGTACATCCTCTTGCAAATGTATAGCATGGTTTAAAATTGCGCAATATGAGGCTCGCCTTGAGGCCCGCCTTTGCGCAATTCCAGTAAAAAGCGCCTCGAGTTTTTTTTATGAGGCTTGCGCCTCAACTTGGTTTAGGCCCGCCTCGCCTCATTGGCATGAGGCTTACGCCTCACGCTATATATATTAAAACTGTGGGCTCCGAAAATTCGGCCCCGGCCTCCGCTCGCTTTTCTTTATTCGGCGAGGGAGTTTTAACGAACTAAGTTCCGAGGTAAATTTTGGAAGGCAGATGGGTTTGTAGATAAGACACTACCCAGAGATTTCGCCCTCATTTTGTGAGGACTTTATGATCTGAGTTCTGGTTTCCTATAGGCGCAAGCCCCTATAGTTAATTACCCCTCTCGATCACGAGAGAGAACTTTCGATTAAGGCTAGTCGTCGATCAGATACGTAGAATATACGTGTTATCTGGCATATAGTAGCAGCAATGGGCTTAGGAATTGGTAGAAATTAGATTTGGAAATTGGGAATTCGGACATTTTGCTATTTAAAATAGAAATTGCACCATCTTGCACTTAAAGCGGATGGTGGGGGAATGGATGATAGACCCGATCAAGATCCCATGGTTCCGTCATCCCGGGCCATCGTGGTCCCTGGTCTACTTAGTCAGAGGAGGTAGTCGACCCAACCTGACAGAAGGATCCTTGTCGGCAGCCATGGGTTGCTTCTTTCAAGGGAACCTTGTAGACCGGGGTTGATGTTTGTCTAAGGGGACAGATTTGAATCCACCTTAGCTTACAGAGGGCTTTTGTGCCCTATCGATCATATCCTATTGATTCATATCTCAAGGATTTAACGCCATTAAGGAGCGTATTGGCTCTGGCCATAACCGCTATCTGTGGTGCCATTTGGCGGCAAAACCACTCGGTTCAGAGGGCCCCGGGTCATAACCGTTTACCTGCAGTGCCATTTGGCGGCGAAACTGCCGGTTAGAGGACTCGTACCACGTCCTTACTGGCAATATATTGTTTGAGAATGGATCCTAGTGATATTTTCGACTAGGCATTTGGCTCTTTGTGAGCTGAAGTAAACTTTAATTTGTCCGCCCCGACAAACTGTTGCGGAGGGCGGATGGATTTTGCTTTAAGTTTTTGATGGATTTATTTCATTTTAAATATTTTTGGAATTTTTGGGATTTTTGTGGAATTTTTTGGGTTTTGGGTGGAGTTTTGGATTTTTATGAGTATTTTTGGGTGGAGTTTTGGGTTTTGTGTGGACTTTTGGGAGATATTTGAAAATATTTGGGGAACCCCTCCGGTTGAGATCTGCATTCAACACGGCCATCATCGGGGTGTTTTTAGGGCATTTCCATTTATTGATTGAACCTTGTCACTCTGTCGGGCTGTCGACAGAGGATCGGGTTTCATAGGTTTTATGCCCTTGAAAGTGAATTCTTTTGATTTTAGGCTTTGAAGGCCTAATATGAATGTATTAAAAACAAATATTCTAGTCGTCATGACCATATATTTGCTTAATGGTTCGAATCCTGTCGACTTCTATTGACCCGTATAGAAGGATCGGTTTCGAACCTGAATTCACTTGTCAACCCGCGCAGCATCCCTAGACGTCACGTGTGTACCAATAACACGCTCGCCGGGGCCCATGCGGGTTAAGATTGTATTTTCCCCTTTTAGTGTATCTATGTGCATACAAGTTAAGGTGCTGTGCGGGGATATTCTTGGAATAGACGCCTTCTGTCTGCTTGTACGAATGCTGCAGATCCGGTGGCGTGGCGTAGCAGCTTCTGAATAGACTTGTTCGCTGCTTCGTACAGGTAGACTGTCGTGCACTATTTGTTGATTTTCATAGGCGGGTCATAGTGCACTAACTAATCTCCTGCCTTCATCGACTTCTTTGTATGTTGATTGGAGGAATCTCCTATATTTTCTTGCATGTCGACTAATATCAATTGTGGAAAGATTATGTGTCACTTTGAACTTGATGTTTGCGTGTTCATCATTGGTATTCCATATGTGTTTTGATCAGAGAGTTACTGCATTCTATTACATGCATTTCAATATATGTGGAGATCGTTGCAGGTGCTTGTATATTAGTCATTGTTGGCTCCAAAACACTATACTATTCACTGTTTTGCCAACAATTATCGCTTGTAAATATTTTATTGCACTTATAACGAACTTCTTGCATCCATCTTCGACCTTATTGCAATGATTCCAAATCACTTGATGTTACCTTTCTCTGATAGACCATTGTGTTTGCGAGTTGATCGTCTTTAATAGAAAGACTCCATATAGATGACTATGTATTAATGCTAACCATGAGGTGTTGATTGACACTCATTTGGATGCATGCCATTATCGTTCATGAATGGTCATATTTGTATTGGCAGCAGATAGGTCATCCCCTTTTGTGATATTCTCATTTTGCTTGTAGACAACCTATGTCTGTAAACTCTGTCTTCAAGAATGGTTTATAGCATGCGTGATAAACTTGATGTTGTTGAATAGAATTTGCACTTTTATTGAGGTGGTCATTCCCCAATATTCTATTAGAAACCTTACAAGCATATCATCACATCCTCTATCTTATTCTTTCTTGCACGATTGACTTTATCATCTTAGAAAACTACAAGTCTCATTTTAGAAATCAAATTGCATTCCAGACTTTATATTCAAATTTCAAGTTATGCTATAGTCTTGTTTAGTCCAAGCTTTTCTTGATGTTGTATGGTTCGAGTTCATGCCCACTATAGTCCCAGATCAAGTCTTCTTTCACTTGGTTTAAAATAAGTTCAAATGCACGTCCCAATTGTAAGCTCACTTGAGTTCAAATCAAGTCCTCTTGTATCATTCTCAAGTCCAAGCCTTGGAGGCTTCATGTTCAAATCAATTTTTTAGATCAAATCAAGTCCACAATTGATCCAAGCTTGATTTTTAGTTCAATTCTTTTTTATTTGAATTCAATTAATGCATTAAGTCATTTAATTCTTGTTCAAAAGTCCAAGTACAAGTCTTTGTAGCCTCTTGAGTTCAATCAAATTCAAGTCTTATGACTTCACATTTATTTGAGTTCAAGTATATTTAGTTCTTTTGATTTGAGTTCTGAGCAAAGTCCCAAGTCCTTGATTGTCCAATGTCTCCAAATTTTGCTTTCTTCGAGTTCAAAAAGGTCCGAATGTAGCAACATTTCACCCGAAATTTCGGCAGCCTTCCGGCGTCTCCCCCGTTTAGGGGAAAACTACGGAAAACTGGGCCTATCCCACCACGCTAAGAAAAGCGTGTATGGTAGATGTCCTCTTTCGAGGACACCGCGGCCGTGTAAATTTGATCCCCCACCACGCTAAGAAAAGCGTGTATGGGTATTTTGAAAACATTTTGCAAGAAAATCATTTTTTATAGTATTTTATAAGTATAGCAGTTATTTCCCCGCAAGCGGGTACTTATGGGTATCCCCGCTTTGTCATACGCATCGCACCGGGCTCCTATCCCACCACGCTAAGAAAAGCGTGTATAGGCGAGGTTTCCAAGGCGATACGAACATCAATGAGGGATTTCAAGTGATCACCCGATTCGTTGAGAGCACCGCGACTAACTTCCTCCCACCACGCTAAGAAAAGCGTGTATAGGTGGTTGTTTCGTCTCGTCGCAAACATCGAAAACGGGTTCTCGGAGTTTTAGAGTTAGAGAGTTATACCTTGGCGGCCGGCCGCGGCGACGTTGGCACGAGAAAAGGGAGAGAAGTGTTTCCTTCTCTTTTTTTTTTTATAAAAAAATTAATTAATTATAATTATCTTTAATTAATTATATTTATTCATAATTAATTATAAGTAATTAAAAATAATTAATTACATTTACTAAAATTAATTAAAAATAATTAGTTATAATTAAATTTAATTAATTATAACTAACTCATATTAATTAACTTTAATAAATGATAACTAATTAATTATAATTAAAAATAATTAAAAATTTATTAATTAAAATTAATTCTAATTAAAAGTAATTATAATTAATTATATAATTAATTAAAATTACTGAATTAGAATTAATTATAATTAATTACAATAAATATAATTATAATTAAAATTAATTATAAATAATTAACATTAACACAATTTAAACCTAATACTAAACCTTCACCCCTTTCCTCTGTTCAGAGGATTTACTGGATGCGGCCGAAGAAGCATGCTTGAGGAAGGAAGTTACCTTCTCAGCTAACGGGCTCACGTTGTTGCTTTAAATCAAAATGTCGGAACTTTTGAACCGAACAGGGAGAGCACGTCAGAGGAGGAGGCGGAGGTCTTGGAGGATAGGGCAAGAGCTTCTTGCGGCAAGGACAGAGAGGGATCGACTTGGTTTCGGCAAGGGCAAGAGGTGCTCTCCTCTTCTCTCTCTCTCTCTCTCTCTCTCTCTCTCTCTCTCTCTCTCTCTCTCTCTCTCTCTCTCTCGGGAGGACGGACACACGCGTCGGCACAGGTAGAGCAGCGACGGGAATCGGGATCCAGGAGAGGTTTCGGTCGCGGGGGAGAGGAGTTGTGGAGGGGATGGATCGGGATTGAGGAGCTCGGGAAGCAGAGGTCGTGAGGAAGCCGGGGGTCGTGTGGGTAGCGAAGTCGGAGAGAGCCGTGGGAGTAGTGTGCGAGAGCGAATGGAAGAAGAGCAGCCGAGAGATGTCCGCTCGGTTGGCCTTTAAAGACGTCGAAGAGCGACGATCGAGAGCGGGATTCATGCAGGAATTGCGGAGACGCGACGCAAGCGGCGCCGACTCAGCGTAACCTCGGCAGGATTCGTGGACCCGATGGCTTATAGGTATTTCAATTACTTTTTTTTTGTTCTGTTGGTGAATACCTGGAGGTCAACAAATGCCCCCCAACAAATGTGGTACGCGTCTAGAGCGAATCACGTTTGTTGTAAGCTGATTAACCTTGTGGATCTCTAGATATTTGTTCTAGATGTCACACAAAGGTCTTCTTTCAGTGGATCTCCAAAATTCGTTTGGATGTCACACTAAGATTTTCATTTAGTGGATCTCCAAAAATTCGTTTGGATGTCGCACTACGATTTTCTTTTAGTGGATCTCCAAAATTTTGCTCGGATGTCACACTAAGATTTTCTTTCTCCATAGATCTTTTGAATGTATCAATAGATTATTGAGATACTGATTTCTTTTGTCCTATGCTTTGTGCTGCGGACATTGATGGAGAATCGCCTGATTTGTCTTTGTTGACTTGTCAGGTGGTTTTTTTGTACCTTCGGCCCTATGCTTCTAGCTTTGGCGGGCTTGTTGAAGGAGTAGATGTCGATGACCTAAACCCTTAGGTTTGCTTTAGGTCGATGGCGAAAAAGTCATCGGTCCAGAGCTTTGTGCATAACGGACTTATTGATGACGGAATCCACTTAGTTCAGCCTTGAGCTTTGTGTGAACTTTGGGATAATTTCTTCGGTCCTTTGCTTTGTGCTTTGGCGGACTTGTTGAAGAAAAATTCCTTCGATCCTCGCTTTGTGCTTTACGGATTTGTTGAAGGATTTGCAGGTTCTTGATTCAAATGATAATACCGAACGTAGGTAGTATCTTGATCCTTAACCACTCGAGAAGACTTTAATCTGAATCACTCGAGTTCATCAGATCGGGAGAGCTGGGATTTGACAGCTCTTCGTCCTCTGGTTGCTGAAATGGGGGTTCCTCTACTACGGCCTTTCTTATGGCTTGTTGAGTAGATGGAGCTGCCAGCGATCCGGCCATATTTGGGCTTGTTGGATCCGACCTTTTACACCCATTCGAACCTTAAGCTTCAGGCTGTTGAAAGACTTCAAGCTTTTCCGGCTCAATTTTGTAGGAGTGTGTAGTTTCAAAAATCTCTTTCTTGACTTTTAAATCTTGGTTTGTTGGAGAAGGTGTCTCAATCTTTTGAAAGATCACCTGCATAGACTTTGAAAAAGAAATCTTTGTATTTTTTAGCACAAAAGAATATTTGTATGGATAATTTTAAATATTTATTCGAGGATCTCGGCATGCGGCGCGATGTCGACCCGAATAAATATTTAAAATGCCCCCTGTCTCGCAGGGACATTTCAGAATGAAATAGATTTTGAATATGAGATTTTAAATATTCATTTGGGGATCTTGACGTATAGTACGATGTCGACCCAAATGAATATTTAAAATGCCTCCCTTGTCTCGTAGGGACATTTTGGATAGGCTTTGTTTCTTTGAGATTTTAAATATTTATTTGGGGATCTCGGCACGCAGCGCGATGTCGACCCAAATAAATATTTAAAATGCCCCCAGTCTGATGGAGGATTTTGAAATGCGTTCTTGCTATACAAGAGAATTTCAAAATATGAATATATGCATGTTCTGGTAACTATGTATATAAACTTTGTTCATCACAAAATACATTAGTTATGAAATTTTTATGCATGATATTTCTTTAAATGTCGACCGTTTATAGGTGGCATAGGCCTCTGACCATTCAGATCAATCAACTGATAAGCTCCTCCTTGGTACACTTTCTCGATGACGAAGGGACCTTCCCAATTTGATACGAATTTGCCACCAATTTTTCTGTGTGGGATGATTGGTCTTCTCAGCACCAGGACCAATTCTCCTTCTTGAAATGATCGAGGACGCACCATTCGATCAAAAGACTTTGCCATTCTTCCTCGGTAGATTTCCAAATTTTGTTGAGCTTGTAACCTGAGTTCATCAAGTGCATCGAGCTCTTCCATTCTGAGGCGGGCATTTTGCTCTTGAGTGAGATCATTCTGGACTGCTACCCGGAGTGACGGTAGTTCAATCTCTAATGGTAATACGGCTTCAACTCCGAATACCAAAGAGTAAGGAGTGGCCTTAGTTGGGGTTTTGTAAGTTGTACGATAGGCCCATAGAGCTTCTGCCATCTTCGTATGCCACTCTCTTTTGTTTTTGGTGAGAATCTTCTTCAACAATTTCACCAGCGTCTTGTTGAAGGCTTCCGCCAATCCATTTGCCCTTGGATTGTATATGGATGAATATCGCCAATCGATTTTGTGCCGATCAACGAACTTGTAGATTTTTGTACTTTTGAATGCGGTACCATTGTCTGAGATTATGCGGCGTGGCACACCAAATCTGTAGACGACATTATGGGTAAAGAAATTGATCACATGTTCCGATGTGACCTCTCTGAATGGAGCCGCTTCTGCCCACTTGGAAAAGTAGTCCGTCGCTGCCAAAATGAAACGGTGTCCCGCTGAAGATGGTGGATCTATTGGTCCGATAATATCAGTACCCCAGCATTCAAATGGCCAGGATGCTATTGTTGGGTGCAGTGGATTTGGTGGTTGATGTATAACATCACCGTGAATTTGACATTCGTGGCACTTCTTTGCGTGGTCAATACAATCTCTGACCATTGTCGGCCAATAATAACCCATTCTCTTGATTTTAGCAGCCATTTTGGGACCTGACTGATGTGCTCCACAAAGCCCTTCGTGGACTTCTGTCACCACTTTATCAGCTTCCTTGGTCCCCAGGCACCTTAGCCACATTTGATCAAAGGCTCGTCTGTACAACGTGTCATTAACAAATGCGTATCTCAATGCCCTTTTTCGAATTTGTGCGGCCATAGACTTTTCTGTCGGGAGTTTGTTTTCCTTGAAGTAGTCAATGAATGGCTGTCTCCAATCATTTTCGACTTCAATATATCTAAACAATGCCACCACGATTCTGAAGCTTGACTAGCTTTACGTCTCTTGGCCATATGATATTCTTCTGGATAATTCTCCATAACGATTTGATGGAGAGGTTGAGGGTCAACTAGAGTTTCATCCTGTTGACTCGAATCTGGAATTCCTTCTGCCCTCGGGAATCGTAGTAGAGCAGGTTCCAAGACCCTACGAGTGTAAACCCCGATAAATATAGGACTCTCCTCGTTGATGTTCGCCATTTCTTTGGCTAATTTGGCCAGACAATCTGCTTTAGCATTCTGTCCTCGAGGAACTCGAGCCATTCTGACATTTGGTACTTGTTTCAAAAGCTCGAGAGCTCGTTTGTGATAGTGGGCCAATTCAACTTTGCCGACCTTGTAAATTCCAAGTACTTGATTTATTACAAGTTGAGAATCACCAAAGATTTGGAGATGTTGGATTCTGATATCGATCGCAATCTCCAACCCCGCTAATAAAGCTTCGTATTCGGCTTCGTTATTGGTCCGAGGTTCAGTCAAACTGAATGAAAATCTCATTATACCTCCCTCCGGTGCTACGAAAATGAGACCGATGCCAGCTCGGGCTCTTGCAATATTCGGAGGTCGGACAGGTCTAATCGACGATGCCCCATCAAAGTACATTTCCCAGAATGGTAGCCTTTCATTCTCTTCAACTTGCATGATTTGTTCGTCAGGCAAATCGTCGTTTAGTGGAGAATCGGCCGGGATTGGATGTGCAGCGAGGAAGTCTGCCAAGGCTTATTGGGGAATAACGACTTTCTGCTCCAATCAACCTTCGACTGATATAGTAGAGCGCATTTTCTTTTCCTTCTTCATTATTCTGGGCCAATAGTGCTCCGAGGGACTCTTCTAGTGCAGCTGTATACAGTATAAGAGGCTTCCCCGGAATTGGCGCTGCTAGAATGGGCGGATTCAACAGATATCTCTTGATGCTATCAAACGCCTCCTGACATTCTGTATCCCATTTGAAACGGACGTCTTTCTTCATTAGTTTTGAAAATGGCTGGCACCTACCCGATAGATTTGATATGAATCTCCGAATGAAAGCCAGTTGTCCTTGCAATGATCGGAGCTGTCGAAGGTTTCTTGGCGGTGGCATCTCCGTGATTGCCTTAATTTTGTTGGGGTCGATCTCTATTCCTCGATGACGAACAACATACCCCAGGAATTTGCCGGAAGAGACCCCAAAAGCACATTTGAGAGGATTCATCTTCAGATCAAACTTTCTGATTCTCTCAAATACTATTCTGAGATCTTTTAAGTGATCATCTCGGCCAAGGCTTTTAACAACAAGGTCATCTACATAACACTCGACCTTCTGATGTATCAAATCATCAAATATGTGAGTCATCGCCCGCTGGTAGGTGGCACCAGCGTTCTTCAGGCCAAAGGGCATGACTGTGTAGCAGAAAATGCCGATGGGTGTCCTGAACGATGTATGTTTTTCATCTTCGGGCGCCATCTTGATTTGATTGTATCCTGACGATCCATCCATGAAGGAGAACATGTCGTAGTTGGAAGTGTTGTCAACTAGGAGTTCGGATACAGGGAGTGGAAAATCGTCTTTTGGGCACGCCTTGTTGAGGTCCCTAAAGTCAATACAGACACGAATTTGCCCGTTCTTCTTCTTCACTGGGACGATATTTGCAATCCAATCAGCGTATTTTTCTTCTCGAATAAAGCCTGCATCTATTAGCTTCTTCGTTTCTGCGATCACCTGTTCTTCAATCTCCAGTCTCATTCTCCTTGGAGCTTGTTTGACAGGTACTACTTCCGGTTTGATTGCTAATCTGTGAACTGCTACGTCAGGGGATAAGCCAGGCATCTCGGCATATGTCCAGGCAAAGCAATCCCTGAATTCACAGAGAAGTTCTTTTATTTCTTCTATTTGATCCTCGGGTAAAAGAGAACTAATGAAGGTTGGGCGAGGGTCTTCCTCAGTTCCCAAGTTGACTTCTTTTAGCTCATCCATAGTGGCTGCCTGTCCACCATCTTCAAGCTCTTCTGGTGCAGGCTCGGCTTCTACGGGCTGTTCATCATAATCATCAGCCTCGTATGTCTCTTTAGCATCACCATCTTCGGATTCAATTTCCACGCATGTGATGGCTCGACAAATCTCCTTCCGGAGGAATTTTCTTTTGATGAATCCAATACCTTTATATGCATCTATGTCCTTCTGCCGTAACGGACGTGGACTCCTTCCATACCAAAGGCCCAGACTTGTACGAAGTTGTCGTTTGGTGGTAGGAATATTGACTTGTTTTCGTAGCATTCTCTGGATATTTTTGGTATTGAACCTAGGTAGCCTCGTAGGAAATAATTCATCGGAGTCGAGGAGCATACAATCCCAGTCGTGATTCTCTTCTTCACGAACTCCCGTAGAATATAACACATTCTTTGGCACAGTCCCATTTTTACGGGGAGGCAGATAGAGAGTGGCGAGTTCTTCAACCTTATGCACCTCGCGTGAGATGATTTCTTTGAAGTGTTGTAAAGGAACACGCGTAACTACGAGTACACTATCTGAAATTGATAGATTGTCAATTCTTCTAGAGAACACATTCTGCACCGTGTTCATATAAATGGAGTCGTAGTCATAATCATCATTTGAAAATTCGACCTGCCTGCTCCATTCATCCGTAGACTGGCATACTTTTCGAGATTTGGCAGGAATAACATCGTCTTCATCTGTGTCACTTCCCAGATGAGGTATAAATTTTCTTCTCTTTGGGAATGGTCGGTGCCTTGGGAAGAGTCGGCGCTGCCTTCTTTCTCCCCACTTGCTTTTTCTCACCTTCTCTTTCAGCTCGCTTTACAGCCTTTGAATTTGATGCTCTAGCTTCGAGGGAGCTCGAAGACTTCTGCTTCTTTGGCATGAAATACCGTGCATCTTCATAAACTGTTGCTTCATGAACTGTGAAAGGCTGAATGTCACCAGAGATCCTGAACTCTTCTCCATCTTTGAGATACTTCATACACTGGTGTAGTGTTGACGGGACAATACCATATTCATGTAACCAGGGACGGCCTAGTAGCGCCTTGAATGAAGTATCCGCGTCGATCACATGGAATTTAGCTTCTGTATGGAGCTCTCCAAATACAAGAGGGAGCATGAATGATCCAAGGGTTTTCTGTCCTTTTTCATTGAAACCATGCACCATCAGCTTATCTGGCCCGAGGTGTTCCACATCAAGGCAGAGGGATCTCAGTGCTTTCAAGCTTATCAGATTTATGGAGGATCCAGGATCGATCAGAATTCGACTGATGATCAGCTTATCGCTCTCTGCAGTAATGTACAGAGGACGGTTATGGTCTGCAGTTCCGAGCATCATATCCTCTTCGGAGAAAGTAATGAATGGTTCATTACGAGCTTGCAGAACTTCAGTCAAATTTCGTTCAGCAAAATATGCCTCATATCTTTCGGGATCTTTGAGAGCCTGAATCAGAGTCTCCCGAAGGTCTTTAGACATCACCAAAGCATCGTATATACTGAGTTGTGCTGGGATTTTTCTCAGATGGGATAAGATATTATAATCTATCCCATTGGCTGAAGTCTTCTTTTTCTTAGGATCTTCAGGGATGATATCATCGTTGATAATTATTTCTTTTTTCCTTATCTCTATTAGAGACCCCTTTCTTCGGTGGAGGCGGTAGTATTTTGCCGCTTCTTAACTGCACTTGAGCAATCTCCTCCGGTTCAGAGTCATTTAACTGTACATTTTCTTCAGAGTCAGCCATCGTTGCGTCTAGGGACTCATCCGTTGATTCAGAATCACCACCTAGGTTTACATGTCCCATCCGAGACGCTATGCTAGGGTCTGATTCGTCTCCCTCTGGAAAATATAAATCCTCCTCCGAGCTGTAATCCATTGGCAAAACCATCATACAGGATTCAGAGGGTACTTCTTCTGTGTATTCTTCTTTCATTGAGGTACTCGGCGCCACTGAGATGACCCGACATACTTCTTTGGGAAGAGAATTCTCATCATTTTCTTCGGCTTCATCTATCTTAAGCTCCGACATGAAGTCAGCGAGCTTGACAGGTCGCCTCACAGTCTGGTAATATTCATCCAAACTGTTGATAACTCTCTGAGTTTCAGTCATTTTCTCCTTAGGCTTTTTCAGCTTGGTTTTCTTCTTGGATGATTTCTTCTTTTCAGTCTTTGAAGAACTAACTTGGTTGAAAAACTGTTTTGAAGTAGAAGGTCGTACCACTGGCAGTGCCTTCAAATCTATCATTGGCTCAATAGGAGATTTCCACTTTACACCTGAAACTCCTTCGAGTTGCTTTAATATTTTTACAGTTTTCTTGGAGACCGCAGTCTCCCACTTTTCTTCTTGAATTGGCTTCTTTTCATTTCTTCTTTCTTCAACCAGGGGTACGGAAGAGGACGTGACCACGCGAGTTGATTCTTTTCTAGGGTGAGACAACACATTGTCGGACAAAGTGAGTTCCCCTTTTTGATATTTTCTTTCAAGCCAATCCTTAAAGATGTAGCAATCTTCAATAGGATGGCTGAGTACACGATGATATGGGCAATAATTTGGGTCACCAGTGTGCTTCGACTCTTCGGGTCTCTTGCATTCAGGCAGTTCTAAACCCGATTTCAATACTTGTCGAAATAATTTGGCGACACTTTCCCTTTTGAATGAATACTCTTTATTCATTTTATCTTTAAGGGATTGGAACGTTCTATCACCAGTTCCTGTTGTTTGTTTCTGGCCTCCAGTTTGATAAGTCCGTGGCTTATCATTTCCCCCGAATATCAACTTCGGTTGGGGATTGGGGTTGTAGGCCTGTTTGGGCTTTTCTTGATATTGCATCGGCTGCTTGCCCTTGTCTACATTGTAAATCACCTGCTTTTCTCTATCAGCTCTGGAGAAGAATGTAGAGTCGGCTTCACCCCTTCTAGCACCTGGGGCCTTAGCCTTCTTGGGCTTATCAGAGTGATTTTCTGATCTGGAGAAATTCAGCTTCTCAAATTTGGCCACTCTGTCGAGCAAGTCTTGAAATGTATTTATCGTAGCCATGCACAGGAAGGGTTGCATCTTGTCATCAATGTTGCCCATTAACAACTGTACAGCATGCTCTTCTTCTAACTGTTGCTCTCACACTTCATGCTCAAATTTCGCCAGCGAGTGATGTATTTAGTCACTGATTCTTCTCTTTTTCTCTTATCTAGAGCGAGGTCAGCGATCGTTATCTTCTCTGTTGCACTGGCAAACCTCTTCACGAACAGAGATTCTAACTCTGCAAAGGTTTTCACAGAATCATTTGGCAGTTCAGCGTACCATTCGAAAGCGGTTGCTGTCAAACTGCTGACGAATTGTCGGAAGAGTAGGGCGTCATTTCCTCCTGTATTCCCACAGGTGGCTTTAAACTGTGCCAGGTGCTGCCTGGGGTTGTTATTACCATTGAAAGTATTGAACTTTGGTACAGAATATCCTTTTGGGTACGGTACTTGGTCGTACTCACTCAGCAGGATACGGACGACCTTTGCCCACCAACTTTTCTGCTTGATCGACGGCTATAATAGCCCTGATCTTCTCAGTGATAATTCCTTCTAACTGTGCAGCAGTTACTGGCTCGGAGGTACTTGCAACATTTTGTGGGGTGGGCTGACGGACAATATTATGGGCTTCGCGACCACCTTCAGGAGCTCCCTGTACTCCTGAACCTTGTGGCACTTGGAAGTTTGGAGGGTCAGCAGGAGGATTAGGCATGGCACCAACAGCGGCAGTTCTCTGCATCATCTGCATCATTGCCCCCATTTGAGCCATCATCTCAGTCATTTTCTCATTTAACTGAGAGATTTCCCTGTCTTTGGCTCTCATTTGTCGTCTCATCTGTCGCCGCATTTCAGCGAGTGTAACGTTTTCGGCCTCAGAAGGGTTTTCATCTACTTCCTCCACTTCTTCTTCTTCTTGAGAATGACGACTTCTGCCTGTGGTGGACCCTTCTCGACGACGACGACGATATACTCGCCTGGGTGGCGGTTGCCAACGCTCTTCATCTTCATCATCATCATAATTGACGCCATCATCAATGTCTACATGTGTTACCATATAGACAACTTCCATGTCCAGAGTGTCATTTATTTCTTTGATTTCTTCTTCTAGATTTTCCTCTAGAAATTCATCAATATTTTCTTCTAAATTTTCCTCCATAAATCCGTCAATGTTTTCTTCAATATTTTCTTCCCCTTCAAGGAATTCTTCCTCTAGATTTTGATCATTTATATTTTCTTCCAGTAGTCGGATCTCCGAGCGACGACGCCATTGGATTTCCGGTTCTTGATTGGGCACGGGGACTTCTTCGATCAGTGGACTGCGATCGAAGTTAGTCTCTTCCTTTGGAGGAGATGGAGGGCGACGGGATCCCCTGGAGGATTCTCCAAGGTGTCTACCGTCCGGAGGAATGTCATTATGGGTCCTTTTTGGGGCCCACCTCTGACGTTGTTTGTAGATGGGGGCGGATCTCCGGGAAGCCTCACCGGATGTCACGCCCAGATCAGTTCCTCTTTCTCTTCTTTCTTTTTCATTTCTCCGGGGCTTTGGCCTCCAGACTTGTTTCCCTTTCCACCGGGACCTTTCAGCGGCGGATCCCTGAATATGTAATTCAGGTGTCACGCCCCGATGTTCACCGCGTGAAACATACTGTCTTTCTCTTCTTTCTGTAGCAAAGGACAGACGCTCCTTTGGCGGGGTTCTCCTAGCCTCGATCACCAAAGGCCGTTGGAATTTCTTTTTCTTCAGCCCCTTCTCCTTTACAGTCTTCAGGACCCGATAGACCCGGGCTGAGAGAGTTTCAGGTTCATTTCTCTTTGGAGGAGCTGGGACCTCCTGTCGTTGCTCCCAGAAAGACTTCTTCAGTTCTCCAGTAGAGCTGTTTCTTTTGATCCACTTCAAATCAGAAAACTTGTTCCGGGTAGGAACGTTGGCCTCAAGCTCTTGGGCCGACAGATTGGAAGGATGAATTGGCAGTTGTTGATGCTGAGCTCGGAGTTCAGCATTCATTTTTCTTTCTCTGCCTCCTTGTAAGCCTTCCTCCAGATGAGGAGGCTTCAGCATCATATTTTCCCAGGTGCAGATAACCTGGTTGGCAGGGGGTGTGGTGTTTGCAGTCACCACAGAAACTCTTCCACCATTTACAATTCTCCTGGTGGTCAGGGCCTCAGGCTGGGATAGCCTTTCAAATACAGAAATTCTCCCACGAGAATTTTCAGCAACAGGTCGTTGTGCCGGCAGATGCACACGACGGATAGGAGCTTCATCAGCATTGAATCTCCTGGTAGACTTCTCAGCATTCCTACCATTCACAGGAATGGCGGCACTCCTTGCAGCAATCGCCGGGAAGTCAACGCTACCAAACTGGATAGTAGCTCCGGCATTTCCGGTCTCAATAATAGCATTAGCCAGTTGGATTCTGGCTCCTTGTCCCAGCTGGACAGTCATCGGGGTGTTCTGTAGATCCATCTGCATGAATGAAAGGCAAGGGTTAGTAATCAGAATCTGATACATCACCCCGCACTTTCAAAATGCAGAGACTTGCACAGAACACAAAAATAAAAATAGACAAAAATGATTAGCATAAGCAGATAATAAAATAATTTTAAAACTATGCTGAATGCCAAATGAATTTGTCAAATGATCATTTTAGAATATTCAGGACTTTGATTCATTAAATGATCACTGCGAAAGACTCAAAATTTTGAGTACGATTTGATATAGCTGCTACTATAGCTTATGAATGACTAGCCAGAGATGGAAAGAGAAACCAATCCCCAGCGGAGTCGCCAGAAATCTGTGGGCTCCGAAAATTCGGCCCCGGCCTCCGCTCGCTTTTCTTTATTCGGCGAGGGAGTTTTAACGAACTAAGTTCCGAGGTAAATTTTGGAAGGCAGATGGGTTTGTAGATAAGACACTACCCAGAGATTTCGCCCTCATTTTGTGAGGACTTTATGATCTGAGTTCTGGTTTCCTATAGGCGCAAGCCCCTATAGTTAATTACCCCTCTCGATCACGAGAGAGAACTTTCGATTAAGGCTAGTCGTCGATCAGATACGTAGAATATACGTGTTATCTGGCATATAGTAGCAGCAATGGGCTTAGGAATGGTAGAAATTAGATTTGGAAATTGGAAGAATTCGGACATTTTGCTATTTAAAATAGAAATTGCACCATCTTGCACTTAAAGCGGATGGTGGGGGAATGGATGATAGACCCGATCAAGATCCCATGGTTCCGTCATCCCGGGCCATCGTGGTCCCTGGTCTACTTAGTCAGAGGAGGTAGTCGACCCAACCTGACAGAAGGATCCTTGTCGGCAGCCATGGGTTGCTTCTTTCAAGGGAACCTTGTAGACCGGGGTTGATGTTTGTCTAAGGGGACAGATTTGAATCCACCTTAGCTTACAGAGGGCTTTTGTGCCCTATCGATCATATCCTATTGATTCATATCTCAAGGATTTAACGCCATTAAGGAGCGTATTGGCTCTGGCCATAACCGCTATCTGTGGTGCCATTTGGCGGCAAAACCACTCGGTTCAGAGGGCCCCGGGTCATAACCGTTTACCTGCAGTGCCATTTGGCGGCGAAACTGCCGGTTAGAGGACTCGTACCACGTCCTTACTGGCAAATATATTGTTTGAGAATGGATCCTAGTGATATTTTCGACTAGGCATTTGGCTCTTTGTGAGCTGAAGTAAACTTTAATTTGTCCGCCCCGACAAACTGTTGCGGAGGGCGGATGGATTTTGCTTTAAGTTTTTGATGGATTTATTTCATTTTAAATATTTTTGGAATTTTTGGGATTTTTGTGGAATTTTTTGGGTTTTGGGTGGAGTTTTGGATTTTTTATGAGTATTTTTGGGTGGAGTTTTGGGTTTTGTGTGGACTTTTGGGAGATATTTGAAAATATTTGGGGAACCCCTCCGGTTGAGATCTGCATTCAACACGGCCATCATCGGGGTGTTTTTAGGGGCATTTCCATTTATTGATTGAACCTTGTCACTCTGTCGGGCTGTCGACAGAGGATCGGGTTTCATAGGTTTTATGCCCTTTGAAAGTGAATTCTTTTGATTTTAGGCTTTGAAGGCCTAATATGAAATGTATTAAAACAAATATTCTAGTCGTCATGACCATATATTTGCTTAATGGTTCGAATCCTGTCGACTTCTATTGACCCGTATAGAAGGATCGGTTTCGAACCTGAATTCACTTGTCAACCGCGCAGCATCCCTAGACGTCACGTGTGTACCAATAACACGCTCGCCGGGGCCCATGCGGGTTTAAGATTGTATTTTCCCCCCCTTTTTAGTGTATCTATGTGCATACAAGTTAAGGTGCTGTGCGGGGGATATTTTTGGAATAGACGCCTTCTGTCTGCTTGTACGAATGCTGCAGATCCGGTGGCGTGGGCGTAGCAGCTTCTGAATAGACTTGTTCGCTGCTTCGTACAGGTAGACTGTCGTGCACTATTTGTTGATTTTCATAGGCGGGTCATAGTGCACTAACTAATCTCCTGCCTTCATCGACTTCTTTGTATGTTGATTGGAGGAATCTCCTATATTTTCTTGCATGTCGACTAATATCAATTGTGGAAAGATTATGTGTCACTTTGAACTTGATGTTTGCGTGTTCATCATTGGTATTCCATATGTGTTTTGATCAGAGAGTTACTGCATTCTATTACATGCATTTCAATATATGTGGAGATCGTTGCAGGTGCTTGTATATTAGTCATTGTTGGCTCCAAAACACTATACTATTCACTGTTTTGCCAACAATTATCGCTTGTAAATATTTTATTGCACTTATAACGAACTTCTTGCATCCATCTTCGACCTTATTGCAATGATTCCAAATCACTTGATGTTACCTTTCTCTGATAGACCATTGTGTTTGCGAGTTGATCGTCTTTAATAGAAAGACTCCATATAGATGACTATGTATTAATGCTAACCATGAGGTGTTGATTGACACTCATTTGGATGCATGCCATTATCGTTCATGAATGGTCATATTTGTATTGGCAGCAGATAGGTCATCCCCTTTTGTGATATTCTCATTTTGCTTGTAGACAACCTATGTCTGTAAACTCTGTCTTCAAGAATGGTTTATAGCATGCGTGATAAACTTGATGTTGTTGAATAGAATTTGCACTTTTATTGAGGTGGTCATTCCCCAATATTCTATTAGAAACCTTACAAGCATATCATCACATCCTCTATCTTATTCTTTCTTGCACGATTGACTTTATCATCTTAGAAAACTACAAGTCTCATTTTAGAAATCAAATTGCATTCCAGACTTTATATTCAAATTTCAAGTTATGCTATAGTCTTGTTTAGTCCAAGCTTTTCTTGATGTTGTATGGTTCGAGTTCATGCCCACTATAGTCCCAGATCAAGTCTTCTTTCACTTGGTTTAAAATAAGTTCAAATGCACGTCCCAATTGTAAGCTCACTTGAGTTCAAATCAAGTCCTCTTGTATCATTCTCAAGTCCAAGCCTTGGAGGCTTCATGTTCAAATCAATTTTTTAGATCAAATCAAGTCCACAATTGATCCAAGCTTGATTTTTAGTTCAATTCTTTTTTATTTGAATTCAATTAATGCATTAAGTCATTTAATTCTTGTTCAAAAGTCCAAGTACAAGTCTTTGTAGCCTCTTGAGTTCAATCAAATTCAAGTCTTATGACTTCACATTTATTTGAGTTCAAGTATATTTAGTTCTTTTGATTTGAGTTCTGAGCAAAGTCCCAAGTCCTTGATTGTCCAATGTCTCCAAATTTTGCTTTCTTCGAGTTCAAAAAGGTCCGAATGTAGCAACATTTCACCCGAAATTTCGGCAGCCTTCCGGCGTCTCCCCCGTTTAGGGGAAAACTACGGAAAACTGGGCCTATCCCACCACGCTAAGAAAAGCGTGTATGGTAGATGTCCTCTTTCGAGGACACCGCGCCGTGTGTAAATTTGATCCCCCACCACGCTAAGAAAAGCGTGTATGGGTATTTTGAAAACATTTTGCAAGAAAAATCATTTTTTATAGTATTTTATAAGTATAGCAGTTATTTCCCCGCAAGCGGGTACTTATGGGTATCCCCGCTTTGTCATACGCATCGCACCGGGCTCCCTATCCCCACACCACGCTAAGAAAAGCGTGTATAGGCGAGGTTTCCAAGGCGATACGAACATCAATGAGGGATTTCAAGTGATCACCCGATTCGTTGAGAGCACCGCGACTAACTTCCTCCCACCACGCTAAGAAAAGCGTGTATAGGTGGTTGTTTCGTCTCGTCGCAAACATCGAAACGGGTTCTCTCGGAGTTTTAGAGTTAGAGAGTTATACCTTGGCGGCCGGCGGCGACGTTGGCACGAGAAAAGGGGAGAGAAGTGTTTCCTTCTCTTTTTTTTTTATAAAAAATTAATTAATTATAATTATCTTTAATTAATTATATTTATTCATAATTAATTATAAGTAATTAAAAATAATTAATTACATTTACTAAAATTAATTAAAAATAATTAGTTATAATTAAATTTAATTAATTATAACTAACTCATATTAATTAACTTTAATAAATGATAACTAATTAATTATAATTAAAAATAATTAAAAATTATTAATTAAAATTAATTCTAATTAAAAGTAATTATAATTAATTATAATTAATTAAAATTACTGAATTAGAATTAATTATAATTAATTACAATAAATATAATTATAATTAAAATTAATTATAAAATAATTAACATTAACACAATTTAAAACCTAATACTAAACCTTCACCCCTTTCCTCTGTTCAGAGGATTTACTGGATGCGGCCGAAGAAGCATGCTTGAGGAAGGAAGTTACCTTCTCAGCTAACGGGCTCACGTTGTTGCTTTAAATCAAAATGTCGGAACTTTTGAACCGAACAGGGAGAGCACGTCAGAGGAGGAGGCGGAGGTCTTGGAGGATAGGGCAAGAGCTTCTTGCGGCAAGGACAGAGAGGGATCGACTTGGTTTCGGCAAGGGCAAGAGGTGCTCTCCTCTTCTCTCTCTCTCTCTCTCTCTCTCTCTCTCTCTCTCTCTCTCTCTCTCTCTGGACGGGAGGACCGGACACGGCGTCGGCACAGGTAGAGCAGCGACGGGAATCGGGATCCAGGAGAGGTTTCGGTCGCGGGAGAGGAGTTGTGGAGGGGATGGATCGGGATTGAGGAGCTCGGGAAGCAGAGGTCGTGAGGAAGCCGGGGGTCGTGTGGGTAGCGAAGTCGGAGAGAGCCGTGGGAGAAGTGTGCGAGAGCGAATGGAAGAAGAGCAGCCGAGAGATGTCCGCTCGGTTGGCCTTTAAAGACGTCGAAGAGCGACGATCGAGAGCGGGATTCATGCAGGAATTGCGGAGACGCGACGCAAGCGGCGCCGACTCAGCGTAACCTCGGCAGGATTCGTGGACCCGATGGCTTATAGGTATTTCAATTACTTTTTTTTTGTTCTGTTGGTGAATACCTGGAGGTCAACAAAAACTTACATAAATCTTGAAGTAAATGTCCGACATTGGACTCTATTGGAGAGGAGGAAGGGGAGAGAGCAGTTCACCATAATGATGATTCAAATGAAGAACCCCTTAGTGATGACAGTGCTGATGACTTATGAGTTCTTATGTGATATGTCATTGCTATTTATTTTTTGAAATTGGAATTATATGTTAATGAAAAGAATACTGGGATTTGGGAAAGATAAAATTTTGAGTTGAACTATATTTCATGTTGTCTTATTATTGAGATATTATGATTTTACTTCATATCTTATGCATTTGTATGTTTTATATTATTCACTCATTAGTATATAAAATTTTATCATTTTAATGTTTACGCAATCTTCTAATTTTGAGGCTTACGCCTCAAAACGCCTTGAGGCTTACGCCTCGCCTCACGAATGAAAAAACACCTCAATACCCGAATACGCAATTTTAAACATTGATGTATAGTGAGAACATCCATGATTAAAGCAAAAAGATATGGGCTTAAGGCTGATCCTTGATGTAACCCAACCGAAATAGGGAAATACTTGGTCAAAACACCTTGTGTTTGAACACAGGCAATAGCTCCTGCATACTTATCTTTAATGATTTGAATATAAGTATTATTGACTCCTTTCTTTTCAAGAACTCTCCATAGCACTTATCTTGGAACTTTATCATATGCTTTTTCTAAATCAATAAATATCATATGTAGATCCTCCTTATTTTCTCTATATTTCTCCATCAAACCTCTTAATAAATGTATGGCTTCCATAATCGACCTACCCGACATGAATCCAAATTGATTTTGAGAAACATTAGTATCACGCCGCAACCTATGCTCCATAACTCGCTCCCATAGTTTTAAAGTATGACACATTAACTTAATACCTCTATAATTCGTACAATCTTGTGCATCACCTTTATTCTTAAAAATAGGAATTAACACACTCATTCTCACTCATCTGCCATCTTTTTAGTCTTCAAAATATTATTAAAAAGTTTAGTAAACCAAGAAATCCCTTCATCTCATAAGCATTTTCACACCTCTGTTGGAATATCATCAGGTCCAACAGCTTTTCCACCCTTTATTTTCTTTAAAGCCTCTCTAACTTCAGTTTTACTAATACGCCGATAAAAACAGAAATCTTTATTATCATTTAGGGTGCTAAGGTCACTATAGTCAATCTTATTTTCACAATCTTCATTAAAAAGTTTAGCAAAATATATCATCCACCTTTGTTGAATATCATCATCTAAGAAAAGTATTTTTTGATCTTCATCCTTACTATGCTTCAGTTGAACTAAATCCTTACTACTCCTATCTCTTTTTTTTTATTTTTTTTTATTTTATTTTTTTTATCTCTTTGTTTGGCTAATTTATACATATATCTTTCTCCCTCCTTAGTATTTAATCTATTATATAAATCACTAAAAGCTAATATCTTTGCATCGCATATTGTTTTCTTAGAACCCTTACGAGCCACTTTATATATTTCTCAATTATCAGAATTTTTAAAATTAAACCAATTTTTATAACAAATCTTCTTATTTTTAATATTTTCTTGAACAATTGAATTCTACCACCAACTATTAGATTACTTTCTATTAGATCGGTACAATTTGAATTAGGGGATTCAATGAAATATTGCTTTGGAGGGAACAACTCAATTAAATATTATTTTGGGAGGGAACAACTCAATTAAATAAAATTTTAGGAGGGAACAACTTAATTAAATATTGTTTTGGGAGGGAACAACTCAATTAAATATTGATTTGGGAGGAAAAATTTGAATTAGGGGTTGTTTAAGGATTTTGTAATATTCTTTGCTTTAAATAATTTCTCTTGTAAGTGTTAGGGTTTCATCTTGAATTTGGCTGAAATTTGAGATCTCTTAGGTTTAGTTTTTTTTTTTTTTCTCTAGCGGCGTCTAGAGATTTGGGAGAGATAGATCCTCCTCTCGAATAGAGGATCAATTGTATCTTGCTTTATTTCTTCCGTTAGTTTGATTTCTTCAATAAAAATTACTGTTTTTCTTATTTTCTCATGGGATTTGTGGAGCATTTAGCTGTCTTTCATCTCTATTGATAGGTTTTACTTGAAATCTTCAAGTGTTTCTCATCCTTCCACTTAGAGGACAAGATGAATCTTTGGGAGGAGAGTAATGTTAGACCGGTCCAATTTGAATTAGGGGATTCAATTAAATATTGCTGTTAAGGGAACAACTCAATTAAATAATATTGCTTGGGGAGGGAACAATTCAATTAAATATTACTTTGGGAGGGAACAACTCAATTAATATTGCTTTGGGAGGGAACAACTCAATTAAATATTGCTTTGGGAGGAAAATTTTGAATTAGGGGTTGTTTAGGGATTTTGTAATATTCTTTGCTTTAAATAACTTCTCTTATAAGGCTTAGGGTTTCATCTTGAATTTGACTGAAATTTGATATCTCTTAGGTTTAATTTTTTTGGGCTCTAGCGGTGTCTAGAGATTTTTGAGATAGATTCTCCTCTCAAATAGAGGATCAATTGCACTACAGGAAAACAGCTCATTTCCGACGTAATTTCCGGCGGAAATAAATTCGTCACAAATTCCGGCGGAATTTCCGGCAGATTTCCGACGGATTTTTTTTTGTCAAATTTCCGACACATTTTTCGACTGGTTTTCCGACGGATTTTTTCCAACAACATTTCCGGCGGACTTTCCGACGGATTTCCGACAGATATTAAAAAAATTAAGTTATATTTTAATACTTATTAGCAAATTAATTTATAAAAATAACTTAAATTATAATTTATTGTAAAATTAATTTTTTTAATTGAAATAAAGATTAACTAACTAATTTAATTAAACAGATTTTGTTAAATTAAATTTACTAATTTAATTAACTAATTAAAAAATAATACTTTATGAGTTATAAGATAAATAAAAAAAAAGTCCAAATTTAATCAGACTTTCGCTTAAGGAGTAGATGGCAGATGGCGCGCGCGGGAGCTTTTCTTCGGAGTGGGCGGCGGGGTTCGAACCCCGCCGAAGTCATTCACGCGGGGGGGCGCGGGACGGCGAGATCTCACGCGGGCGTGTTCATTGCTGGCGGACGGGCTACGGACCGGAGCTGGAATTGAGTGCGATGGACGGGGCTGGATAGGTGGGCCGGATTAGCTTTGGATTTTTTTTTTTTTGAATTTTCTTTACTTTCCGGAGGGAAAAATCCGCCGTCAATTTTTTCCAGCGGAAAATCCGTCGGAAATACGTCGGAAATATTTCCGGCGAATTATTTTACGCCGGAAGATCTTTAACGACGCGCGTTAAACCGGCGGAAATATTTCCGCCGGAAATGCTACTTTCCGACGGATTTTGGCCAATTTTCCGGCGAAAATGTCTGCCGGAAAATGACGTTTTTCCTGTAGTGTTGTATCTTACTTTATTTCTTCCGTTAGTTTGATTTCTTCAATAAAATTTACTGTTTTGTTGATTTTTCCATGGGATTTGTGGAGCATTTTATTGTTTTTCGTCTCTATTGATAGGTTTTACTTGAAATCTTCAAGTGTTTCTTATCAAATTGGTATCAGAGTGTGTTCTTGGGCGGAAAAATATGATATCTTCGTTCGTTTTTTTGCAATTGGAGCCAATATCTCATTAATGATAGCTAAGAAGATGGAGGCGCTGGAAGGCGAGATGGAGCAATTCAAAACCATCGTGGAGAAGTTCTCTACCATGAAAGAAAAATTTTCATTTATGGAAAACTGTATCGAAAACTGATTTAGAAGAGTAGAGGAGATGTTAAGAAGGCTCTAGGAGATGCAAACAAAAACTTCAAGAGTGGTTCTGATGGCTAACCCAAATCAAGATTTGACAGGGATTCCCTTGGCCGACGCAAAGCAAGAGGAGTTTGACGAGGCGAGTTTCTTTCATCAAGTGCCACCTCCTGTAGCTCTGATAAAGAGTGGATCAGGGTCTCTGGATGAGGGGACAACAAAGATGAATTTTTTTGGTGGAGGCGGTAGGGCGGCCGATCACTATGAGAGGTATTTAGAGCAAGGGGAGCCACTTATCGGAGGAGGGGGTCAAGAGTTACCTCCTAGGGCTCCGAAAAGGAGCAGCATAGGGTTTGAACAGGGGGGACAGTGGTAGGGCATTTCGTGGTGAAGGTGGTGGGTGGCCGACTCCTATGGAAGGTCTTTTGGGCAAGGGAAGAGGACGACTGAAAGAGGGGGATGGGCCGAACCATGGGGATCAGGTCATGTGAGGCGAAGGGAAGGAAGGTGGGATTCCCAAACACGATACATGAGGGAAACATGGAGGGATCACGACAACCACTATGTTGGAGAAGGAAGAAGCTATTGGGGTGGTAGTGATCCAAGGGTGAGGAAGTTAGGGATGCTAGTATTTAAAAGGGATGATGCTTATGGGTGGGTGTACTGGGTGGAGATATATTTCATGGCGAATGGGTTGACTAAGAAGGTGAATTTTCGGTTGCATGGCTATGTCTAGAGAGGAAAGCATTAGTTTGGTTCCAATAGACGATAGCATAGTCACTAACAGAGCAGCTGAACAAAGCTATCAACAATGCCACATCCTTTCACCTTAAGGACAAGGTAGATATTTGGGAGGAGAGTATTGTTAGACCGGTCCAATTTGAATTAGGGGATTCAATTAAATATTGTTTTGGGAGGGAACAATTCAATTAAATAAAGCTTTGGGAGGGAACAACTCAATTAAATATTATTTTGGGAGGGAACAACTCAATTAATATTGCTTTGGGAGGGAACAACTCAATTAAATATTACTTTGGGATGGAAATTTTGAATTAGGGACTGTTTAGGGATTTTATAATATTCTTTGCTTTAAATAGTTTCTCTTGTAAGGGTTAGGGTTTCATCTTGAATTTAGCTGAAATTTGAGATCTCTTAGATTTAGTTTTTTTTTTTGCTATAGCGATCTAGACATTTGGAGAGATAGATCATCCTCTTGAATAGATGATCAATTGTATCTTGCTTTATTTCTTCCGTTAGTTTGATTTCTTCAATAAAAATTACCTTTTTGTTGATTTTCACATGGGATTTGTGGAGCATTTTGTTGTTTTTCATCTCTATTGATAGGCTTTACTTGAAATCTTCAAGTGTTTCCTATCACTTTCCTCCTCATTGATGTTATTTAATGTTACAAGTTATTCAATTAGATTACAGTTATGTGGACATTGAATTAAGAATATAAAATGCTTGATGTGATTTCAAAATTGTGATATGATGTAGATGATCAACATTCTAGGGATGGAACTTGTTGCTAGTTTTTCTAAGAACCAAAAACTCTAGGTTTACGACGAATTAAGGGCAAAAAGTCGCTCGAAAAAGTTCCCGAACTTATTTCGCTAGGTAAATTCTAGTGCGCTTATCGACAAATTTTTTATAGAACAATTCTGATGAATTTTTCATGGTGGAGCAAATACAATAAATTTTCACATAATAAGACATCAAAACTCATTATAGTTATTTTTTGACATAATATCCACTAGAAAAATAATTAAATGGATTTTGGTTCGTCAAAAAATATTTTGCATCATGGGTTTTATTGACAATTCATTTTTTGCCTACAATTGCTCAGTTTTATGTGTTGATTCTCAATTATTAGCACTTGATAAGTGGTTTGGCAAATAGCCAAAGATTGCAATTAGAACATAACTTGCATCTTGTTCTTCCAAACATCATAATTTTTTCCATCAAAGATAAATAGTAGATTAAATATGACGATCAATTTTGAATTTGATGCTGTAAAGTTGGCCATTAATACAATGCCACCTATGCATAGGTAAACACCTACAATCAAAATAAGGCTTTGATACCATTATTGAATGTCTGGGAAATGTATGAATTTGCAAAGATGAGAGAGCTTTAAAGGATCGAAGGAGGAGAAAATGGAAAGATAGGATTAAGTAGATAAGAAGTTTTTGAATAATGAACTTTGTCATGCTTAAGCTTACTATAATTAAGGAGGGGCCACCCTTATATGAACTCAAGCACCTTGATATTTGCACCATTCTAGGACATTCCTAATATATCTAAATTAATAACTAGTAATAGTTTTTCAAAAAGTTGTGTAAAACTACAATTAAAAATAGCTATATTATATGGATTTGGGTACTGGGAAATAAAGATATTATTAGTCAAGTTGAGTGTGTTTTTAAAAAAACTATTAAGTTAGATGAGCTAATGATTATATGAGGAGGGCCAAAGAAATACCAAATTAAAGATTAAGTAATAGAAAATGATCTCAGAATTATAGAGAAGTATAATGAAGAATAGAAGAAATGGAAAAGCTGATAAAATAATTGTGAATGGGTTATGAAGAAAAAATGAATAGACAAAATGTAACATTAATAAAGAATGTGCAAAAAAAATTTTAAATTGACTTAACATGTCAACAAAAAAGTCAACAAGAATGAATAACAAATTAAGATTAATAAAATTAGTCTTAAATGGATGAGATAAGGCTAATGATGATTTTGATGAAAGGCTAAAGTTAACTTTGATGATAATGAGTAGAAGTTTTCAATCTTCCACCAACCTTTCATTATAGAATATTTTCAGTATAATCTAAATATATCTACAAAGTGAATAATTTCAAGCTACACTTACATAGCTTGTGGGGAAAAAATCCTAAACCAAATTTTAGAGACATTAAACATTTGGGAATATTCATGTTCCATATAGATGTAAAATGATGCCTCAGGAGTGTTTCAGTTTCAAGTACGCTGCAAAAAAATCACTATCAGAAACCATAAAAATATAGAAGGAAATTTAAAAAAAAAACAAATGAATTAAAGAATAAAATAAGAAAATAAAACATTCTGAATGCTGTAAACGCCAAAAAAATTCCAATTGAAGTAGAGTAAAATAAGAATATCAATATCTCACAAAACAGTACAAGAGTTTCGGAATTACGATGGCCTTCCGTTCCTTGGAAAGCGACAATAAAGGACCATATAAAAAGTCAAATGTCTTAGTCACATATTGTGCTCAGTGTCCTCATAATGCAAACAATGTTTCTTCCAGACAAATACCATTTTATGATCACAACCTAGTGTACAATCCAATTCCTCACATAAGAAACATTTAATAGTACAATAAACCATGGATTTTGGCCTATCCACTTGATCATTCTAGGAACATATATAAGATACTACAAAATATGAAATAAAAAAAAAACAGCATAGACGAGGATACGATGTATAAAGTTGGCAATTTGACATTAATCACTGTTAATAATCAATATATTGAATATCAATCACCTGAAGGCCCGAGTAACATCAGGATATCTAGCTACCCAAAGTTTTTCAGGGTATGAAGACATGTACAGATCACTGTGACATTAGTTCAATCAACGAGAAATTATTTCGTGCGGAGTCTGGATAGTAAAGAAACATCTGAATGTGAGTGTACACAGTGTTTGTATACACTGTGTATTAAAAAAAATCAAACTATGTACAAAATTATACTCAGTGTACACTCACATCCGGATGTTTCTTTACCGTCCGGACTCCGCACGGAATAATTTCTCTCAATCAACAGCTAATTCTTATCATCACTTGCTCCAAGGGATGCACATATGAAATGGCAACGGAGAACCCCAAACAGCGTTATGTACTTCAGATACATACAGATCTGAAGATAACGATAACATATAACGTCATATCAAACCTAAGGTGTACAGTACATAATCAGTGGCAAGAATATAGCACAAAGAGTATCATGGCCTTCCGACGCATACAATGTGAAGCTCATGCCTTCGCCTTTTTAAAGCTTGAGCATGAGGATAAGAATATCAAATCAAAACTAATTACAGAACTGTTATGTGATAATCAAATAGTTAGCACCATACGGGGTATAATATGATATCAACTTTGTCTATGAGTTATGCTTGGTACAACATTGTGATGGATTTAATCCTCATGAAAACTAGATAAGACGAGAAAAATATCATTATCACAAGGAAAACATATGAAGGTTTTATATTCTGAAACTAATTCATGTAATAATCGAAAAAACAGTCAAGCTTGTCAGTCGCGAATAAGCAAGAAGAAACCTCCCAAATTAGAAACATATATAGCTAAATATCGCTGGGGATATGCTACACTATATAAAGTTTAGGACAACAAAACATAAAGTATAAAAACAAACCCAAACTTTGAAGTAAATAAGCAAATTTTCAACTAAAAAGAACATCTTCCGTACCAGATATTGGGGCTCATGGATTATCTAACCCAACAGCGGTGCTCAACTCTGGAAAAAGAGCAAAGCTCATTGAGCGCGCCAAATAAACATACATGAGGATGCTCGTGATTCTGCAGCCTTGGCAAAGAAAAATGGATGACAACGAGAAAGAGCACGCCAGTAAACAGTCATGGAAGCCATCCCATGAGTGCTGACCAGCGTGCTCTCTCTCGTTGTCAAGCGTGTAAACCAGGGCGGTGCGCAAAAGCAAGTTCTGAGAAAAAACCTCAACTTCTCCACCTAAATCAAACAGTGCAACCTCATCTCAGAGAAAGAACAGAAATGATAAGTAAAGCACAATCATACCTTCTTCTTCGCAGATCAGATGGAGATCAATATATAAAGCCAAATCATCCACCTTGGAACGTCACTCCCCTACAAAAACTCCCGATCCTCCGAACGATCGTTGGATAAAGAAACCCAAGATCAAATCGCCCGCCGGCAGTGCAAGAAGAGATCACCGCAAACCCTAGATCCATCGAAGAAAGCTCCAGAAGTCATAAGTAGAAAAGTAGATGCCTCTGACCTTGTTCTTTACCAATCTCCTAAATATATCTCGATCAATCACAATAATTAAAAAAAAAATATTAAGCGAAAAAGTACTTTATTTAGTTAATTTAGATAATTGCTGAATTATGAATATATGACAGGGTACAGCTTGTCGGTTGGTGATAGCGTAAACAAAACTTATTAGCACAGACGCGTGTCAAGTGATACGAATGCGAGTGCGTTGTGGGTGTAAAAAATTGGGTGACTTTTAATATTTTTGGACGGCAAAATTAAACGTGTCAGTAGCGCAGGCAGGACTGGGCCGCCAATCAGCGTACCGTATGCTGCCGCGTGCCGAGTTAAATTGTGGTGCCCGAGAGGATGGTACGAAAATATCCCCAGGGTTATTTCCGAAGCAAAGTTACCAATAGAGATAAGATATTGTTCTTCGGTCACATCTGCGAGTGGGGCGTTGGACCTTCGGAAATGCTTTGTTATCAAATAATTTAAAAGAGATTGATTCCTGCACGAATAAATTTGATTAATTTTTTTGAAAAGAGTACACGAGTTCCCGAACTTTTAAAAGCACATTTATATTTGGAAACTAAATACATTTTGCTTTAAAATTTTTATTATTTAATTGCATTAAAAAATAAAAATTAAATACTGTGCAACTTTTAAATGTACTAAGAAAATATTATCTAATTTATTTTTAATGTCTTTATAACCATAGTAAACCCATTGTTGCTACTCATTATCAACTGCCTATCACTAAGCGGTGGATTTACTATGGGGGGCTTGGGGCACTGGTCTCCATTGACTTTTTAATTAATGTATAATTAAATGTATTTATTACTATATAATTATAATTAAAATAGCTTTTAGGGTTTTTAGTTCTGAAATTACCGATGCACTGTTCTATTTGGTGGACATAATGACAGAAACTCTGCGACAGGAATCAAAAGTGGGAAACCGCAAAGCGTTCAAATGAGATCTCCTTCTTGTTCATGGCGGGGCCCCGACTAGCGACCGGATGAAGAAAGGGCGGACGAAGCCTGCAGGTAGGCAGCATATTTCGCGTGGAGGACCTGCTTAGTTGCTCCTGCTCTTTGGAAGATTTGAGAAATCAAAAGGTATTTGATTCTAATTAGTATTAACCACTTGTGAAATAGTTTCCACTTTCCAGGAATTATAAATGTAGAACAGTAGAAGTAGTAATGTTAAGGTGATTTCTTGAGATACTTGTAGGGCTGCAAATTAATTGAGCCGAGTAAATGAGTGTTCATGTTTAAGTTCATTTATTATCAGTTTGTTCAAGTTTGGTTTGTGTTTGATTCGAGCTTTATTGTTTGTGTTCATGTTTGGTTCGTTTAAATTAATGTGTTCATGTTTGGTTCATGTTCGGTTCACGTTCTATTCGTTTAGTGCTAATCGAGCTTTAAACAAATATGCCTTAATGTGCTATAAATGAGCTCTACTTTTAGATGTTTATTAACTTAACAAACAAGCTTTATCGAACCTCATAATAAATAATAACATCGAGTATGTTCGTGGACATATTTAGCAATTTTTTTAAACTATCAAAAAAACATGGTCATGAACATATCTAACAAGGATTATTGAGCTATCAAATGAGCAAGTTCAAGAACGTATCTAACTAGTTTTTTTGAGCTATCAAAAGAGCTCATTCACGAACAAAATACCTATGATTCATCTTATATTTAATTAGCATATATTATAATATTTAATTACTTTACACTTTATTATTTAACAATAATTATATAGTTATACTAAATATAAAATATTTCTATTATATATATTTATCAATTTTATAATCAAATATTAATTAAGTTTTTATTGAGCTTATTCACGAGTTCTGAATCGAACACGAATCGAGGTTCTTATCGAGCGTAATATCGAGCTTGTTCACAAGCTTCAAATGATGTTGTTCATGAATATAAATGAGTTGAACATATTAGTGTTCAAGCTTGTTTTTTAAGGATCGAGTATTTAAAATATTGTTCAAATTTATATGTTTAGTTAATTAAACGATCACAAATAAGCTTTAATTGAACCGAGCAAAGAGTAGCTCGTTGAACGTTTATTTCACTTGCAACCCTAGATATTTGGAAGCAAGTCATGAGCCATCTATCACTTAACACTTCTAGAATCAAAGAATTGTAAGTGATCTACTGATATGTAATAATTGACTAGTATATTTTTTAAGTTATTAATTAATTTACCAGCATATAATTATTTTTGTTGCAAGCATAAAATTCTTAAACTAGCTATTATTAAAATTAGATATGGAAATGTATTTCAAAAAAAAAAAAAATTGAAGGAGATGATGAGAAACTTTTATGTGAGGAAAAAATACTCAAATTCAACCAGTCTTTGTAGAAACAGATTTTACTAATATCCCTACCGATCCTGCATTGAGAACAGAATTATGGATTTTCATCCTAATGAAAGGGATAGTGTTCGAAGAAATTACTTACTAAAATGACCGTGTCGACTGCATGATCATGAATTCCAACGTAAAAAAATGGGGATAAATTATATAGATTTAATCATGTATGGTTTAATGAATACAAAGTTTGGTTAGAATATAGTACAAGCAAACTTACAACTTATTGTTTTGTTTGTTATCTGTATAGACCTCAAAATGGTAAACAGTCTAGCGGTGATAGTTTTGGCATGAAGAGTTTTAAAAATTGGAAATATTCATGTCGGTAATATCAACAGTACACACAATATTGCTAAACATAAGTATGAAGACTTAATGAATCAAAAAAGAGATATCATATTTATTTTTGAAAGGCCTTTTGATCAAAATCACAAAGATTATCGTACACGATTAAATGCAAGTGTTGATTGTGTACATTTTCTTTTGCAATAAGGATTAGCATTCCGTGCATGGGCCTGATATATCTGAGAATTCAAAAAATCAAGGGAAATTTCTTAAACTTTTGTGTTTTCTTGCTAGACATAATGAAGATATAAATACAGTTATTTTTGAAAACGCTCCTCAAAATAATAAATTAATAGCTCTAGAAATCCAAAAAGAAATCATATAAGCTACAACAATTAAGGTTTCAAATATTATAATCGATGAATTAAGAAATGATATATTTGCGATTTTACTTAATGAATCTCGTGATATATTAATTAAAGAATAAGTTGATGTTGCATTATGTTATGTTGATACATGTGAATGTATTATTGAACATTTTATTGGGATTGTTCATGTTGGGGACATGTCAGTTCTAACACTAAAGTTGGTTATCGAATCACTTTTTTCAAAGTATGCGTTGAGTGTGGCTCAACTACATAGTCAAGGTTACGATGGAGCAAGTAACATATGAGGTGAGTTTGATGGACTAAAAACATTAATCATGAAAGAAAATTATTTAGCTTATTATGTGTATTATTTTACACATCAATTCCAATTAGCATTAGTTACAGTCAGAAAGAATCATGTCCAAGTTACTTTCTTCTTTAATAATGTGACTAGTTTGTTAAATATCATTGATAGTTCAAGCAAAATAAGAGATATGCTAAGAGGAAAGTATTATGACAAAATATTTGAGCAACTAGAAAGTTAAGGAGTTGCCAAAGGTAGAGGTTTAAATCAAGAAATTGCTTTTCAAAGACCACGAGACATTCGTTAGGATTCTGATTATAATTCACTCATTAATTTAATTCTACTATATGGGTCTATAACAGAGGTTCTTGAGATATTGATACATGAGGGATCTAGCAATGAGCAAAAAGGCGAAGCATATTCTCTACTTACATCCAAGCAAGCTTTTAAATTTGTTTTTAATTTGCATATGATGAAAACTACATTACGAGTTACAAATGAGTTATCCCAAATACTTCAAAAAAAGGATCAAGACATTATAATTGTCATGCTTTTGGTCAAAGTTTCTAAACAAAGACTTCAAATATGAAAAATAATGGGTGAGATAATTTATTTAAGGAACTTGGATTATTTTGTGAGAAGAATAACATAAATATTCTAGACATAACTAATACATTTGTGCTGCGAGGAAGATTAAGATGTCGTACTAAAAGTATAATAAATAGACATCATTATCAAATCAAATAATTTTACACTATTATAGATATGCAATTTCAAGAGCTCAACAACATGTGTGTTAAAATTAATACTTATTTACTTATAAGTGTGGCATTTTTGAATCTACTCAATCATTTTTAGCTTTTCATAAAGAATGACTATTGTGCTTGAAAAATTTTCACTACGGGAAAACACGCGATTACCGTCGAATTTTTCGGCGGATTTTTTTGCGCCATAATGAACGACGCAGGTAACGGCGGAATGCTCCTGAATCTTGCGACGGAAAAATTATGACGCATTTGTCGGCGCATAATACGACGGAAATTTTCTGGCATCTCCATGCGACGGTAATGGCGTCGGTAAAATGAGCTCTGAACCGATTCTGTCGCATGTTGCGGCGGAAACATACCGGCGAACATTACCGACGGAACTTCCGCCGGCTTATTTAAACTCAACGACTTATTTCCGTCGCACGTTACGACGGATCTTAGTTCCGTCGGATACTCCGCCGGAACATCCGCCGGTGAAAACCCTATTTTTCGACCGCGAGCCCCTCTGGCCGCTCATTCGTTTCTTTCCCTCCTCTCACCTAGCGTGTTTCGCCCGTCGCCCATCGCTCGCTGTGGACTGACGTCGCCGACGGTCACCGGACTTCCCCGAGCATCCTTTCCTCTCCTTCCTGCTCGCGCGCCGACCCTCGGTCGCTCTTCGCCGACGGAACGGAAGGTATTTTGTTTCGTTATTTTTTCCTATTTTCGGTTGGGTTACATCAAGGATCAGTCTTAAGTCCATATCTTTTTGCTTTAGTCATGGATGTTCTCACTAGACATTTGCTAGAGGATGTACCTTAGTGCATGCTTTTTGTTGATGATATTCTTCTTGTTGATAAAACTAGAGAGGGAGTTGAAGGAAAACTTGAACTATGGAAGTCAACCTTAGAGTCTAAAGGTTTCCATTTGAGTAGATCTAAAACCAAATATATGGAGTGTAATTTTAGTACTAATAGATATAGTGGAGGGATTATGACTTTGAGCAATCAAGTCATTAAAAAGAGTAGATGTTTTAGATATCTCGAATCTATTGTTCAAAACGATGGTGAAATAGATGTGGATATTATCTAAAACGGATTATATGAAGTGCAATTGTGACTTTGCAATTGTGACTTTTGGTTATCAAATCATTAATAAGAGTACACATTTTAGATATTTTTGATCTATTGTTCAAAGTGATGGTGAAATAGATGGGGATATTATTAATAGAATTCAAGTTGGATGGTTGAAGCGGAGGAATGCATCGGGCTTATTGTGTTATAGAAAATTCCCCCTCAAACTTAAGGGAAATTTCTATAAGTCGATACACACGACTTGCAATGCTTTATGGTGTCGAATGTTGGCACTAAAAAAGAAGCATATATAATACTAAGTTAAATGTGGCAGAGATGAGGATGCTTAGGTGGATGTATAATGACCCAAGATCCGTGTAGCGAAAAGATTCATCTGATCGATCATTCATTTTTTTTTCTTTCTTTTTCAGTTTCTATCGGTTTCCTCATCTATCCATCCATACATATATCCAGAGCCAGAGATAATTTCATTACAGAAAAGAAACAGCAGCGGATACTATAATTCACAATTCACATATAGTACAATCAGAGAACAGACAAAAGAGAGTCCAAAAGAAATATCTACACTAGCCACACAGGCTACAAAAGAAAGCCTACCAAAGGCTACAAAACAAAAGCTGAACTCGACAGAAAGATCTTCAAGCTGGAGGCCCTGCACCTGAAATATTAACCACATATAATGAGCTTACAAAGCCCAGCAGGTCACCAAAGCCTACAACTGAAATCAAAGCACGACATTGAAAACGATATGCAGGTCAACCAAATCAAATCAATAGGCTATGATCAATGAATCTATGCAGGTACGGAACTCAAATCAACTCAGAGTGAATCCATCAATAGTCAATAATAAATACAGCGGTAAAAACATCGATAAATCAATTTCCCAACAATCAATCAAATCAGTCAGTGCTTTCAGTCAATGTCTATCCATCTTAGCGTAGCAGTATCTATCAATCAGTACTATCAATTCAATAAATCATGTCCATCAATACTATCAGTTCAATCAATCGGGCCGTCTAGTCAATTCGTTGTATCTATATCATTCTTACAAATCAGTCAATCCAATTATTCAATACCGCAGCGAGGACGGTTCGATAATGACGACATACAATGCTACAATAGGAAAATCATCTCAATCCATAAAGCACTTTCCAGTCAATTAGATCAATCGGCTCAAATCCCAATAAACAATCTAATCAGTACGGTGAAAGATCAATTGAAATCAAATCAAATCAATGAAATCATCAGGTCAATAGAAATCAAAGAAATCTATTCTACGATAAATCAAATCCATATAAATCAAATCCGTATAAATCAAATCCGTATAAATCAAATCCGTACGGCAATAATCCATTCAATCAATCAATCGATAATCGGCACGACGAATCAATGTAGCAGTATATCAATTAACCTATCAGGATCTGTCGTATCAATAATATTCATATGTCAATATCATATCTATATCAATGTCAATATCAGTATCTATCATCGATATAATCTATTCATGTCGCTGTCAATATCTATCAATACACAGAATCCATATCAATATCGGTGCCAGTGAATCAATACAATCTATATCAATTTCAGTGTCAATCTCTATGAATCAATACACAGGATTCATATTAATATCGGTGCCGGTATCAATACGATAAATCCAATCGGAAAAGCAGTACGATAAATCAATAAATCCGTCAAATCAATCAATCAATCAAATCCAGTCTATACTATCAAATCGATCAAATCAATCGGAAGGACAATACGATAAATCTACAGTAGCAAGTCGAATCAGTGCAAAATCAATGATATCACTGAATCTATAAATCAATACCATCCATATCCATATCATGTCGATAATCAATAATCAATAGTAGCCATGCTCAGTGATCAATAAATGAAATCAATGAATCCTGACGATAAGCAATCAATTCGATAAATCCATCAAATCAATAAATCAATGCATATCAGGAAATCCATATGATGCACATGCAATTTCATACAATGGTCTTACTCGACAAGCACAAACAATAGTCATGATCAATAGTGCTGTTGTAGAATCTATATTGCTGTTGTAGATATCCGCACGTTGGTTCTATCAAGAAGAGTCATCACTCTTTTGCCCGTCGGCCGCCCGTCGGCATATAAAACTCCTTATAACTCCCAATCGTTATATCGATGATCTATGGTCTATGATTTAAAGGAAAGCCCGTCGGCCCACCATCCTGTACAGGTCAATATCTATCTCCAACCAACGTTCAACTAGGTTCCCACTTGCCTTTCAGTATCAATCAGTTCAATGCAATAATAGATGCAATAATCAATAAGAAAGAAAACGAAGACGATCATATCAATAGTTATACGCATATCAATTCAATCTATCAATTTCAATCAAATCAGAAATCGTACGAAAATCGGGCAGAGTAACGGCAGTCGGTCAAATTTACACAAAAATCTCCAAAAATTACAATTCACCAAATTAATACAGAACGTGCACAGCAACATTCTAAGACTATTCTTCTACTGCTCAAACCAATTCGGACATCATAATAAATTACAATCAAAATAAAACTCCGCAGAACCAAAACGAACCGGACGAAATCTGCCAGAAACTAATCAAAACGTGCAGAATAATCACGTCTACAACATACCAAAAGTTACACGGTGAAATCTTTGCCAGTACCAAACCGGGTACGAAAATCACTTACAAAAACGCAAATCTGAGCACCATTTCGCAAAATCTCAAAATCTTTGAAAACAGAAGTAGGGTTCGGAATCCTTACAGCGAGACAAACAAAATATCCAACAGCAACGAACGACGAAAATCGCTCCGCGGGCCCCGAAATCGGACTTCTTCCTTTGCTTCTCCGGCCTTTCTCTCTCCTCAAAATATCTGATTTATAAAAATGTTTTCTCTCTCCTCAAAACGAGCTCATTTTCTTATATCATTAGTGGGATCGGCCCGGCCGATCGTCACATCGTCCCGGGACGATCAGACCAAAATCGATCGTCCTGGACGACTCCCAGAACTATTCTCAGGACGATATTTTCTACAGTGCAGATCGGCCTGGACGATCTCAAATCAGCCTGGACGATCCTGGGAAAAATTCACTTTTCCCAGCAGCTACAGCAACAGCAAAGGAACGAGTATCGGCCTGGACGATCTCAAATCGGCCCGGACGATCCTGGGAAAAATTCACTTTTCCCAGCAGCTACAGCAACAGCAAAGGAACGAGGTCTCACAGGATGAGTGGCTTGACCCATAGAGATAGGATGCGAAATGAGCATATACATGAAAAGGTTGGAGTAGCTCCAGTGGAAGATAAGATTAGAGAAAGTCGCCTTCGATGGTTTGGTCATATGAATATCTATTAATGTCTTATTAGATCTATATATATAAATCAATTACTTTTTTTTCTCTTATATATAGGTTATGGATATTAGAAACCAAAGAAGTTGGATGTATAACTGATTATCTCAAGGTTAGAAGACATTAACAGATGAATTCATCAATGGTGTGAACTTTTTCATTTAGCAAGCGAAATAGCTATCCAGCTTTATATAAAAAGGAAAGTTTTGATGTCCATGTTCTAAACATAAAAATCTAGTGCACCTAGAACCAGATGATGTAACTGTTGATCTATATCGCAGAGGATTCATGCCATGATATTGGTATTGGACTTTATGATGCAACTAGAATACAAACTGAACAAAATACATAAGAGTTACCGAATATAGAGACACAAAATTTTTATGATTTATTGTATGCTGCCCAGCAACCAATCTGGAAAGGGTGCACGATTCACTCAGAATTATCTGTTGCTGTGAAGATGTTAAGCATCAAGGCTGAATATAATGTTGCTCGTGAATGTTTTAATCAATTCATTGGGCTGCTTAAGGAAACCAATCCGACATATAATTTAATTCCTACAGATCTATATCGGACAAAGAAGTTAGTTTCCAAACTTGGTTTGACATACACAAAAATAGATTGTTATGTGAATGGATGTATGTTATACTTTAAAGATGATATCGCAGAAATTGTATGTCATTATTGCAATGCACCAAGATTTAAACCAAAATCTAGAAATAGAAGGAAGCAGAAGGATGTGCCTGTTAGTAGGATGTTCTACTTTCCAATAATTCCAAGACTACAACGGCTATATGCATCCATGAGATCTGCTGCACATGTGAGATGACATAATGATCACATTCCACAAGAAGGTGTTATCACACATCTATCAAAAGCAGAGGCTTGGAAGCACTTTGATCGTACACATCCCACATTCGCGGCAGAACCAAGAAATGTCAGATTAGGTTTATGCGCAGATGGTTTTACTCCATTCAGTCAGTCGGCTACACCGTACTCATGTTGGCCTGTGATACTCACTCCTTACAATCTTCCTCCAAAGTTATGTATGACTACTCCTTATATGTTTCTGTCACTTATAATTCCAGGGCCACATAATCCAAAATTAAAGATTGACGTATTCTTACAACTTTTGATTGATGATTTAAGTTTATTATGGGAAGAGGGAGTAAGTACATATGATATCTCCACGAAACAGAATTTTACACTAAGAGCAGCATTACTTTGGACAATTGGTGACTTTCCTGCATATGGTATGCTCTCAGGTTGGAACACTTCATGCAAGTTAGTTTGTCCGTATTGTATGGAATCTCCAATATTAGCTGAGTTCGGATTGCCAGAATATGGTGTCAACCATAATTGGACCAAGAAAAGTATTTTTTGGTCGTTGCCATATTGGAGAACAAACTTGATTAGACATAACTTGGATGTTATGCATATAGAGAATAATATTTTTGATAATATTTTCTATACAGTTATGGACATCAAAGAGAAATCGAAAGATAATATAAAAGTAAGGATGGACTTAAAGGAGATTTGTAGAAGGAAAGCTTTGGAATTGAAGGATGGTGGAGCGGAAAAATTTCTCAAACTAAAAGCTCCATTCACATTAATTTTAGAGCAAAAACGAGCAATTTGTGAATGGGTGAAGACTCTACGAGCACCTGATGGATATTCTTCCAATCTAAGCAGGTGTGTTGACATAAGATCAGGGAGATTATTCAGATTGAAAAGTCATGATTGTCACATCTTCATGCAATGTCTACTATCCACTACTTTTATTTATCTTCCAGATTAGATTTTAAAGCTCCTGATCGAGCTAACTGTCTTCTTCAAAGATTTAGGCTCTTCTAAATTAAATGTGGAGAATTTGATTCTTATGGAACAGCAAATTCCATTCATTTTGTGTCAACTTGAGAAAATATTTCCTCCAGGATTTTTTGACTCTATGGAGCATCTACCTGTTCATTTACCATATGAGGCTATGGATGGTGGACCTGTTCAGTATAGGTGGATGTATCCTTTTGAGATATATTTAAATAAACTTAAGAAGACCGCTAAGAACAAATCACGACCCGAAGGCTCTATCTGTGAAGCATATTTAACATATGAGACAACTCAGTTTTGCTCGTATTATTTTGAAACAATATCTCAATCAGGTGAAAGTTCATCACAAAATATTGGTAAATCCTCTAATATATCTGTATTCAATGGAATTGGGGAACCTTTAGGCGCTAGCACCGTGCGCTATTTGACCGATAAGGAGATGGCAGTTATCACATTGTACATCTTGCTTAACTGTGATGAAGTGGAGCCATATCTCGAGTAAGTATGTGTTTTTTTTTTATATTTTCAATTTTCTTTTAGACTTTATTCTAAACTCAAGATATGAATTTGTAGGAGGTTCATTGATGGTCTTAGTACATCAGAACAAGTAAGGAAATCACAAGCTGATTGGTAAGCTCAGATGCAGGCACAGGTTCAAGCTCAGTTGTAAGCACAGATTCAAACAAGTACGGAGCAACACAATTAGTTGTTGGATGAAATAAGCAAGATGAGGGATCAGCTTAGTGGAAAAGACGTAGCTCCACCTAAGGAGGAGTCCACGGAGTTAGAGTAGTTTAATTTAGTTTACATGAACTTGTTTATTTATGTGAACATGTGTTATTGAACTATTTCTTTTAATCTGATGTTTTTTGTTGATTGTTACTATTGAACAGTTTCTTTTTATGTTATAAACTGTTGTGAAATTGTTATGAATTTGTTATAAAATGTTATAAACTGTTGTGAAATATTGTGGAATTGTTATTTGTATTCGTTTGCAGGTGTGGAAATTTGATTGTTGGCTGGGAATGAATTTTTTTTTTGTCAATGCTACAGGTTTCCGGTGGATTGTACGCCGGAAATCCGCCGGAAAGAACAATACAATGAATTGTATCGTGCATATCGACGTCTTCCTTCCGTCGGCAACTACCGGCGCATCTTCCAGCGCCAGTTCCGCCGCTTCTTTCCGACGCCAATTTTGTGCCGCAAACAAAGCCGTGGGTTGTTTACGGCGAACTTGCGGCGTTTTATCCGCCGGTACTTACCGGCCGACAATCCGACAGAAACTTATCGTCGCATATGGTGCCGGAATTTATCGGTTGCAAGTCGTCGGCACCAACCCGATGTTTTACGCCGGTAAGACGTCGGTACGTGCGCCGGAATGTTTTCCGGCGTATTACATTCGTCGAAAAAAAATTATCGACGCGACCAAAACCGGCGTATAAATTTCAGCCGAAACGTGCGCCGGAAACCTATAGTTCCGTCGGATTATCTATATGTTCCGACAGATTTAGTCCGCTGGTAATAACGGGTTTTCCTGTAGTGTTTATCTATCATATTTTTCATAAATAGATATCATCTTACTAGACAATCAAATTGAAGTTTTTTATTATTGATATGAATAAAATGATAACAGGCCCGGACTGGCATGGGTTTGAAACTGGCTAGGAGCGGTTAGGGGTGTAAGCGAGTCAAGCCGACTCGCGAGCTGACTCGAGCTCGACTCGTAAACGAGCTCGCGATCTGAGCTTATCGAGCTTCGAGCTCAGTTCGAGCTTAATTTCGAGCTCGATCTATTAACGAGCTCGAGTTCGATATAAACCATGTCCAGCTCGAGGGCTCGTCGAGCCGGCTCGAATAAATCGGGCGGGCGAATTTCTGAAAATTCTGAATGCACTATTGCGGTACTGCCGTGGTCTCAAAAGATGGTAGCGCTGGACACCTAGACCGGATTCAATATGAACAGGATGAAAGCAAATAAACTTCCATCTCTACGAAGTGAAGAGCCGGTTCACATATTTCATTCAATCGTGAGGCAGAGACGTAGAGTGCGGCGCCGGCGCTAGGGCATCTTTCTTTGCCTTCGTTTTTCCGGTGCTCCACCTGTTTTCTTCTCTTGTTAGTTCTCTTATTTCCTTCATCATAGTTTCTTGACTTCGTTCTTCCAGTTTTCTAGCTCTGGTTAGGTCATTTCTTGCCTTCATCATCGTTTCTTGCCTTCATTCATCAGGTGCTAGAGTTGCTATCTGCTCCGGTTAAACTTTGCTTTCATTCGGTTTGCTTTAGTTCGGTGTTGCTATCTGCCACCATAAGTTGTGGTTAAGTCGTTGTTTTTTTTTTTTTTTTCTTTTTGTTCATGCAGTTGAGGACTTTGCCAGCTCGTGGAAAATTTCATTGAAGCCGTTTCATAGGTAAACTATAACTTTGCTTCAGTTAATAAGTATATTATAAGCCGTTTGATGATTGTTGTAGATCTACAAGAAATGTTCAGTAAATAGTCGTTTGATAGGTATACCCATGAAGTTATACCCTGAAATTTTCTCTTACCTGAAGCCGTTTCATTTACTAGTTACCCATGAAGTTTTTTGCAAATGATTGGTCATTTTTCCGTTTATTTAGAAAACTTTGATATAATTACTAGTACAGAATTTTGTGAGGATATGAGGTTCTAGGTTAAAGCTTTAGTTCCCAGAAAATGATGAAGCATATTTAGGAGAAATTTGGTATACTGCTTATGGTTGCCATTTGTTTTTCTTGCCCAGGTTTGAGTAAACAGATTTCATTTTATAATCCTTATCTATCAGTAAACAGATTTCTTTTTCCTGAAATTATATGGTGGCCATTTGTTTTTCTTGCCCAAGTTTGAGAAATGTTACATAATTCTTACAGGGTTTTGAAGGTTAAGAATGTTGTTGACGCTTTTAAATTCCTTCTCAATAGAAAAAAAAAAAATTCACTCATGCTTTACTTAGAAATAACCTATACTAGTACAACATATTTTTTCTTGTATTTGAGCTGTTTCACTTCTTTGATTCTTATTTTTGAATGTATAGTGACAATGTAGAAGAGACGACTGAGATAATTTAATAAATCTTATAATTTTTTCTCTTCTTATATTCTGATGCAAAATTTTCTCTCTTATGCATTGAATTCTGCTTTCTTATAGGTTGTACAGTTCTCTTATAAGTTTGGGAGCTCATGCGGTTCACAATTACTTGCTTCGTCATTCCGTAGATTTTTTATGTTAACCTTCAAAAACATATGCTGGATAATTTTGCTAGTTAGGTTTGAGCGGTAAGATTGCTTATGAATTTTGTCTGTGAAATATTTTGTAAGATAATAATTTTCTTTTTACCACATTTCTAAAATAATTATTATTTTGCTTTTATCTTAATTTACAGGTTTTATCATATTAATTGGTACCGTAGAGATGGAAGAATTTGAAGAATATGGAACATCCAAATATCATACATATAAGAAATATATAGTTCTATCTTCTATTCAGATTTTACTTATGTTGTATTATGAATCTTCTTAATGAGTTGTATGATTCTAATTACTTTTTTTGTAATGATGATATGAAATGCAATTTGATCAAATTTTTATATTATTAAAAGTTCTATTACTATATTTTTCAAGTTTTTATAGTACTTAACCATATAAAAATTTCAGTTGATAAGTTGATATTGATTAAATTTTTAAATAAATTTTTTTAAAGAAACATGATTGCTCATAATATATTGATTCTTCTATAACTTACATTTTTTTTAAAGAATTTAATAGTTAAAGTTCTAGACGTTTTATGATTATTTAAGTTATTTTTTTATTGTTGAAAACAAAATTTAATCAAGTGTTAAAAGAAAAAGATTTCTAAAAAAAGAAAATTTTGGCTTAAAATTAAGGACTCTTGCCAATTAAAAGATTTAAAATTTGAGTTTGAGCTTTCTAAACGAGCTCAATCTTGATATTTTATAAACGAGTAGATCTCGAGCCCATTAATCGAGCTCGAATTCGAGCTCGAACTCGAGCTCATTAAGGATCAAACGAGCTAGGCTTGATAAGGCTAATACTCGACTCGACTCGTTTACACCCCTAGGAGCGGCACACCATTCGGCTGATCTTGACTTGTCTAATTTTGATGAAGGGAAAATCAAATGGCTTTGATTGATCGGTTGGTTCTAATTCAAAAATGAACTAAAAATTCAAACACTTATAACTTCAAAAATACCTATCCAAATTTAATGAGATTTAAAACATAAGCTCATGGGAACTTGAACTTTAATTCTCTAGAGTTTGTAGGATCCATGCAATAAAAATTTTGAGCTGTTTCAAACTGAAATTCTACCTAAAAGTGAGAATATCTTACAATCTAGCATGTGAATTTTGAGATCTTGGGCTCCTTTTGTTCCTAGAGAAGTCCTCTACAAGTTTGTTCCTAGAGAAGTCCTCTACAATGGCCTCTCCCCAAGAGGTTTTGATGGCTGAATTTGAAATTATTGAAGAGAGAAGGGTTTCTCTCACTAGAATGGCCTCTCCACATTAAAATAGTGATTTGAGGCTTGGGAATGATGGGGAGAAGCTTGTGAAGGCCTTGGAAATGACTGGAGAATATTTAGATGGGTTTTTTTTTAGTGGAGGCTGTTGGAGTGTTAGGGGAGAGTAAATAATGAAGAAGCATCCCTTAGGTCAAGTTTCCCCCCACTTTACCCTTAGCTTTTGGATTGGATGGTTGAGATTTGATTTTGGGTGGTTTGGATGGGTGGCAAGTGTCCCCAAGGCTTCTAAAAATCTGAAGAGGGGGTTGGAGTGGAGAGGGACCTCTCTTGGTCCATGGGGAGGGAACCACACCTTTTTCCCCATTTGGGTGAATCAATGCTTGGCTTGGCTTGAAGAGTTGGTTTAGCATCTCATAGGGAAGGAAATTGTCCACTTTCTACCAGGTTTGAGCAGCTTTTAGATTAAGACATGGATTGTCAAGGTGGCTTGGTAATGTGGCCATAATTTGACCTCTTCTCATGGGCTCAAAGTGGGTTGTTGACTTCTTGACCTATTAACCTATCAATAATGATTAAGATAGGTCTTGAGAAGGTTAAGGGAGTTGTAGAAAACTATCCCAAGAGGTATAGAGTCAAGGGGTTGAAGTTTTGAGCAAATACATGAAATTGGCCGGAGAGAGTTTTGACCCCTCCAAATGGGTTGACCAAGTCAAACCTAAGGAGATTTCACTTGAAAATCTTTGGACTTTTATGGAATGTCTAATTGAATGATTTTAGAGGATTGATTTGACTTGAAATGGGTTCAAGCATTGAAATTGACATTAGTATAAGTTAAGAGTTGATTTGGTCAACCATGGTTGACTTAGTCAACCTGGTCAAACCATAGATTGAGTTTGGGTCAAATAGCTTTAAATGAGTGTTTTAAGGTCAATGAAGGTGGTCTGATGTATTGGTGAGGTCATTTAAATTGAAATTGACATTTGAAGCTTTAAGGAGCATTTTGGTCAACCTTAGTTGACTTGGTCAACCAGGTCAAACCAAGATTGAGTTTGGGCCCAATGGATCCCAAATGATATTTATGAACCATTAAGATAGGGTTTGAGTATTGATGAGGGAAGGTCATGTTTGATTTAGGGGAAAAGGCCAAAAAACCCCTTAAAGGGCATTTTGGTCATTTTAACCCCTGGTCAATACTGGGTCAAATTGGGTCTAGCAAAGTGTAGTTATTGATCAAAAAGTTATAACAAAGGTCATGGATATGGTTGGAAGGTTTGGATGGGGTCCCAAGGTCAAATTCTGTTAGATGGCATGTCCAATGGTACAAGCTGTAAATATTTGAAAGTTTTGCCACCTTTAGAAATCAACCTGGTTTTTGAGGTTAAAGTCCTCCAAATGAGCTCAAATTTGGAGGGTTAGCACTATAGGCATATCATATCAACATGCAATTGATAAATTCTGAATCAGGTTCCAATTGACTAGGGTTTCAAGGTGATAGAAAAATCACCTAGAAGGGGTTTCACGACCTAGGTTCTTAACCTAAAGATTTGATTTGGAATTTAAGATTTGGATTGGATTTAGGAGTTAAATGGCTGGACTTGGACAATCCATATCAATGAAAGTCAATTGGATGACTGAAGTTGATTGGATATGATTTGGAAGTTGATTTATATGATTTGAAAGTTGATTGAAAGTTGGTTGGAAGCTGGATCAGGGATTGAATTGGAAGGTCGAGGTGAGTTTGATATGGATTGAATTGGGTCTTACCTAGGATCTATATGATTATGAAGTAGATACTTTCCAGTCATTAGGTCACCAGGAAGAAACCCAAGTGGGTCTTAGTGTACTCATACTAAAATGAGGTTAATAGTGTAATGCTAAAATTAGGCATTGAGGTATCATAGATGTCTATGCTGCGACATTATACATATGGGAACTGCGGTGATGCTTAATACATGTGAATTTTATCATTTTCTAAATATTTTATGCAAAGATACAACTAAAATAAGACATATTTATTGATTTTAAACACAATAAATAGTACACAATTTACACCTAACACTGTGATATAACACTATAACTATCAGCACCACACCTTCTTGAATACCCTGCCCCAAGAATAAGATATTATAACTCCAAAGCCCTAAAAAAATTCATTTCATTCAATACCTCGATGGAATAAAGGTCAATGTCGTAGTGCTACTCAACACCATAGTATCATAAATGAACATTGCAACATTAGGGTCTCAAGAAAAATTATGTATAATTTAACATTGATGCACCAACCTCGAGAGTGCCATAACATCAGATGATGTAATTAAGTGTCATAGTGCTCATCTTTTATAGCATCATGATATAGTAGTAAAAGAAAAGAAGCGATGTGCCAAATCAGCTAAGTGTCGCACTGGATCAGACAACAGTCTAGTCAGGTCAGCCCAATGCTATAGCGAAGCACATTAAGTAGTGATGAGGTGCTAGTTCATATAATAATGATGTGGCACCACCTTGTTGAACACCATGGCACTTGATCATGTTTATGTTAAGTATAAATAATTTTTATAATTTCTTTTTAAGAGAGAGACCAGATGATAGTGCGTAACATGTAGTGGAGTGGCTAATCATCCTTGCAAATAGAAAAATTACACTTAGAAGGAGAAAGGAGTGTGGCGAGTGAAGGTGTAAGGCCAGAATCACTCCTTGAATAGTCCATCGGTGGGATCTATTTTGGATTCTTCATTCTGGATGTTATTTCTTCATCTTTTTTTTTTTACTTTTCTCTTAAGTAAGTAATTAAAAGATTTTTGTTTAATTCTATTTATATGGCCGATTACACTTCTATTTTTAGACTAATGATATGAAAATTTGTATATATTCTAAAGTAGACTCTTATATATAAATATAAATTATTTTTTTATATCTTCCATGCTTAATTTAATTTATATAATGGCCATGTATGAATTTAAAATCTAACGTGATACATTGCCTCGATGGAGAAATTCTAAAATAACTAGAAGTATTAAAAGAGAATGCTTTCATGCCTAGATATAGGATGATTAAGATTCTAGGATATATGAAGATATAATAATTGTAGAGATTGCATAAACCTTTTTTTATACCTTTATAAGCTTGATAGAGATCTAAAGGTGCATAAGCTCTTATTCATAATTATTATAGATGAGTCTGCTTAGGAGAATATAGATGTATTCACCATCATTAGTCTAAAACACCTTTATTTTTAGTTTTATTAACTATCTTCTACATTTCTCAGTAATTATAGTAATTAACTATTTGGTTCATTGTGTAGGATAAATATTATAGCTTGAGTAGGCAATATTAGAGTCAATTGTGAGTCACTAATTTTCTCTTGGGATTGACACTCTTATTCAATTTATTACTTGATCGGCACGTGCACTTGCATTAGTTAGAAGTATTAAGCATATGAATCTATAGTGGCATACAATTTCATTAGTATATAATTTAACCATAATCAAAGCATAAACTCCAATAAACAAACACACAAATATAAAGTCCCATCAAATTTTTAGTGTCACTATTGGGGAAGTAGTGTGTACTTTTGCAATTATTTTTATATTATTAAAAAAATTAATCCTTCTTGATTTGTATCTTATTTTATTATCATTTCTCTTTTCATTTCTCTTTTGTGAAGTTGTGAATCTATGAATGTTTGTTTTTTATAATTTTTTTTTTTAGTTTATTTTATTACATTTAAGTTCTTATTTGTTGTTATTCTATGTGTAGTAGATCTAGTTGTTGACCTCATTTTTGTATGAGGTCATTTGGACTACTCTTGACCTTAGATCGATTTAATTAATTCGAATCCTAGGATCCTCTTAGAATCTAGACCTTAGGATCTACCCTAGGATTCTTCTAAAGCTTAGACTTTAGGATCTACCTAGATCTTAGGTCAATCTAGCCAAATCCAAGGCCAAAGGTTTTATCCTAAAGGCCTTTTTCATTGAAATTTTGAACATTTCGAAACCTGGTCAAATGACCTCCGATTCAGAGTCTGTCAGTTGCACACTGATGGATAATGTCTCTAGAGGTAACCCTCAAAATTTGAGCTCATTCTGAGGTCTCTAACCCCAGAAACTTAATTAAAATTCAAAGGCTGTAAAACCTTCAAATATTTACAGCCCATGCCACTGGACCTGTCATATTGAAGTTTTTTGACTTTAGAGTCTTCACCAAAACCTCTAGTCAGTTCCAGACCTTTAATATTGATATCTTGAACATTAAACTGGAATTTTTTGGGCCCACTATGACTCCCTGTTTACCAAGGGTCAAAATGACCAAAATACCCCTGTGGGGTTCAAATGGTGATTTCAAACCAAATGAACTCCAAACTGAGTGCAATCACTTGCAACAAATTTCAAATATCATTTCAAACCTGTTGGACCAATTCCTAACCTCTGGGTCAGCCTAGTTGACCAAGTCAACAAGTTTGACCCAATAGGCCCTTTAAGGGTTCAAACAGGTGTTTTGAACCAAATGACCTCCCTAGACCTTGAGACCACATCCAATAGACTCGAAATGTTATTTTGAATTGATTGAACCCATTTCCAGATCTAGGACCCACCTGGTTGACCTAGTCAACCTAGGTTGACCAAAATCAACCCTTAAGCCCTTTCCACCTTGAATTAAATTCCAAATTAATGCAAATCTTTGTCAAACCTTCTCAAGGCTATGTTAATTAATTTCTCAAATAGTTTTGGTTGCCACCTCACCTGTTATTGACCAGTTGACTAGTCAACATGGTCAACAAGGCTCCTTAGGAGGCTTAAAAGCCCATTTGGCTTGATCCAAGCTAACCCATTCCCTCCTTAATCCATTCCAGCAATTCCATTTAATTTCCAAGGCCCTTTCCATGCCACCTCAGCTGCCACATGGCATGGGGACCAGTCAAAGAGTCAAATCATGCTTTGGAATGGCCAAATGTGGTCAAAACCTCATTTAAACCTAATCACCCTTTAATCCAAACTCATTTAATTGCTGGAATATTCTCTAGAACCTTCCTAGAGTAATATTTAGCCATTAGATCAAGATCTAATGGCTCATATTTGATTCCACATGGACAAAAAGCCAAAATAGGCTTTCCACCTAGGTTGTCCTCTTGTCCTTGATTCCATCTGCTCCCACGAACCCCCTGGACAGATGTCACTCATCTGGGAGCCTAACCAAACAATCCTAGCCGTCCAATAGATCTAGGGCAGCTTGAATAGGGTAGAATCTCATTTTGAGCCGCATTCTTGATCAAGCCTTGCTCTCTCTCAACTCAAGCCACCCCAGAGCTCAAAATCATTTCGTTTGAGCATCCCAGGTCTTCTTCTATCCATCTCAAGTCGGATCCAGCCACTAGACGTCGCCGACGGCGAGCTTTCCGGCGAACCTAGCTCAAATCCGTTCGAGAAGCTATAGCATTCGATCCAGGCGTTTTCACCTCAAAGGTTCTTCTAGTGGACTACCTTGGACAGACTACAAGTTCAGAGAGCTCGAGTTCATCCAAATCCATTGATTATAAGAGGTATAAACTGAAACTCTAGCATAGGAAACACTAGATTAAATAGCCTGTTGAATTATTCATTTTAAGTTAAGATTTTGAATCCCCAGAAATTCTGTTCACTCAAGCAATCTAGGTTTAAAATTTTATTTAATTTGATTGAGCGTGTTGAGAGAACGAATCGTTTTTTCTAGTTTAGGGTCTCGGTCCGGCTCGTGCATGGATCCCGCGTGTTCCGGACCGTTGATTTCGTGATCAACGGTTGGGATCACAGCATTCCGTGCGTTGTCCTACCGCAGGAATCCTCCAGAGGATCGGAACCTCGTATGGCTCCATCTTGGCCCTTGATCCGAACCGCGGGATCGAGATCTAGCCGTCTGATCCTCCTCCGCGAGATCAGACCGCCTGTTCTCATCCAGATCGTTGATTTAAGAGGCGCTCGATCGGACGGCTGCTGTGCCGAGCCGACGTGGATAAGTCATTTCCGCGTGGACCCGTCGCCGCGGTTTGGCTTGCTCGACCAGGAGTCGCCACGTGGTCGTCCCGCCGCCACCTGTTTTAATTAAAAGGTTTTATTTTTTTTTTTAAAAAAAGCTAATTAATTATCAGAAAACTTTAAAAAATTATTAAAATATATATATAAATCCAAAAATTTAATTCTTCATGTCAAAATGCTCAGAAATTCAAACCTTTTAAAATAAAATTTAAATCACTTTAAAATATTCAATATATTTTAATTAATTTTAAAATATTTAAGTTTTGATACTATAATTATTAATTAATTAAAATAAATTAAATTAATTTCATAATTTCAGAATAAAATTATTGGGATTATCTCAGATTATGTAAAGTGTTATATATATATCTTTAATTAAATTTAAATATATCTCAAAATATTTAAGATTTTTTTTTTAAATATATAATTTAAGTTGTTTAATTAGTTAAATAATTAAATCATGCTTAATTGAATATTAAATTAAATAATTTGAAACTTTAAGTTTTATTTTGAAACATTTTTTTTAATACTTTAAATTTTAAAATTAAATTTAATTCAATATAGTTTTAGGTATATTTAAATGATTTAATTATTTAAACATATTAACATTGTATTAATATTTAATTAATTTGTGGCTTGAACTATTTTCAAAAATTAAAATCAGAAACTATTATTCTGAAATAATTTTAAATCATTAAGATATTTTCAAAAAAAAAATGTTATTTTAAAATTACTTTGAAGTTATCTTAAGTTCAAATCAAGCTATTTTCCTATATATAAATTTAATTTTAAAATTATATAGGTTAAATTTTTGAGAGCCTTGATTAAGAACATTAAAATTTCAAACATAGAGTGGGCTTATATGAAGAGACTTGATGGGGTTGATTAGTGAACAATTGTATTTTAATTGTTCACTAATCTAGTCTTTAATTATGTATTTTGTGTTAATCTATGCATGTTTAGGGTACACACACTCGCACTTAGTCTAAGGTTCTCCTAGATTTAGGAGTTGATTGTTATTATGTGTGATTCATGCATGCTTAGTCAAGGGTTAGTTGGAACCTTGATTTGAACCTATTAAACATAGTGACATCATTAAGGACAAAAATTAAGGACTTTAATTAGAGAACTTAGAAATATCATTGTGATTAGGATACACCTCATTTGAACCTGAAATTTGAACCATTTGAACTTAGTGACATTCTCAGCCTTAGGGAATTTTCTTACTGATTTTTGAATTCATTAATCCTCTTAATTTACTTAATTGAGATTAAACCCTAATTAAGCCTTAAAACCTTCCGAAAAATGTAATAAATCCATTTTAAACCCAAAAAATTATGACCAACTCCTCTAACTGATCATAATTGAACCCTTAATCATTGAAAATTGAAATCAACTTAATTTGACAGAAAATTAAACCTTAATTTAATTTTAAGTGAAATTGAATATTTAATTAATATAATTAATTAAAAAATATTAAAAATTCCAAAAATTTCCCAAACACTTGGGAATCTCTCCTTAGGTCATTTCTGACCTTTGGAGTTGATTTCAAGGAGTTTGGGATTCATTTGGAGAAAAATCACAAAATGGCTCTCTAATTAAACCTTTTAAAATTCATTAAAATACCTCAAACTTCAAACCCTCATAACTAATTCCAGAAAAATCCAAATCACCTAAACTCACTTGCATTCAACTCCTAATAAGGTATAATATTTATTAAAAATATTAAATTCCAGAAATCTGTAATATTTCAAAAAGTCAACAATCCGGTCAACTTTAAGTTAAAATCTAGTTCAAAACTTCAAATCCTTGTAATAAAATGTAGAAAAATCCGATTGCAACGTACTTACTGTCTAACTGATCGTAGTAAGGTCTAGTATTTTAATAAAATACAAACATTCCAGAATTTGAGCTAAATCAAAAAGTCAATTTCTAACCCTTTAATTAAATGATTAAAATTTTCATAAAAAAAAACTCATAAAATTCAAAATTGCTTTAAAACTCCAGAATTCATTAATTAACTTCTAAAATCAATAATCAACCAATTTTGGATAAAATTCATTAACTTTTGAATCTTAATCAACTTAAGCTACTTAATTATACCTGATACCACTGGGTAACCCAGGCCTACGAGGCTGTTTACTCAGCCCCAAGGAAGGTGAAATAAACTTCACGGCCTCGGTGTGAAACAAAGGTGGTTTCCAACAAATAATTAAATAATTGATTTTAAAAAGACTTAAAATATTAATATTTAAATTCTAATTAAAAATCACTTAAGCCTTTCAACCAATCAAACTTTAAACAACTTTAAATAATAATCCTATTTAGGACATATCAAAACCACACGACCTACCTCACACACTTTAGATGTTGTGCTAGGATCACCGACTCTAGTTTTAGGATAGGCCGGTGTTTTACTTTTTCTGTTATGTGCCGGATTTTCGTAGCTTTCACTGCATGCTGTTTGCTAGTGTAGAATTGTTGTGTTTATTTACTTGTTTTCTGCACTCTGTGTTTGATTATGCGTTAGACCTACCCATAGGCTAGGAACGAAGTCTATATATTTGTGCAATCTTATGCAGGTGGCCATGCTCATATAAGGAGCTGAAAACTAAAGGGGGCAGTTAATAAAAAAAATATATAATTCTTTGCACAGGTACCTGCCGCGCTTAAGACCCCCTTTAAATAAAAAGAGCATGGCCAAGTGTGGCTAAAAAATGCATTTTAATTTTCTATATTACAACTGCTTGGGATTGAGTATATAACTGTTGATTATTAGGATAACCCTGCAGGATCGAGTCTAGATTTTCATTTTTTAATTGAGATGTAAATTTGAATGTATAAAGGTTGTAATTGTTTAAAATGATTTGAATTTGGGATATTCGATCCAATTTGAATTCCAAAGAGGTGAAGACATCCCTAAAGGGGAGAGTCTTCTTCCATTTGGAAGTCAAATTAGGATCTCTTTCAAATATCCAAAGAGAAAAGATAACACCCCAATTAAGGGGGAGTTTCTTTTCATTTGGGTATCCGGAACCGACGAATCAAGATGTTCGTGAGAAGACGAAGAAATGGACAACGAGAAGAATCCCAAATTTCAAATTCATTTAATTTAGGATTAGAAATCCGGGTTGTAGTCAGTGGTGCCCGGCCACTCTACTTTACTGTCATTTCTGTGATGTAATAATAAATGGCACTTGCCATATGGACATTCAATTTGATATATTTAATGTAGTTGATTTATTTAATTTGTTTGCGCATTAGAACTCATGTTTTTCTAGTCTTTTTTATTTGCATGTGGTATTTGGATTGACCTGGAATGCGAATTTAGGCTCTTAGGGGTCTGTCAAAAATTTTTCTACTTCAATTAAATAAAAATTTTAAGATAAGATAGCAACTCTAAACGGTCCTAAGAAGTAAGCTCGGACTCGCCGAGGGTTTTTCATGCATACATATTGTACTTTCTCAACCTTGTTAGGCATCTCCCCGCCTGCGGGTTCTGGCAGGCCACCTGACCTATGAGGGTGCCGATCTGTCAAGGGGATGTTATGCAATCTCTAGGATAAACCTATTTTCTAATCCAAAATTTTTAAACTGCTACATACAAATTTTGCATTCAATCGAGTCAATTAGCATGCATCGCATTAGTAACAAATTTAAAGGAGTCTAATATTTAATTGCATCGATTTAGACATCGAATACCCGACATAAGTTAAAGGGGCCAATTAGGATCTGCTCTAGATGTCGACCCCATTCCTCTAAAATTTTCTAATTAACGTCCCTATCACTCAACATTAAAAGACCGGACTCATATTTTAAAATCGTTTAGGTGGTTTAGCTGGCTCCCCAATCCAGGCCGGGGTAAGACCAGATCCGCATTGCACTAGCTAGGTTCGGGGTACTAATTTCGAGTGCCCAATTTAGATTTAGGTTCCGAGGCTGGCCCGGGCCATAAGACCTCAAATTTCGGGAATTGAATCCCAAATTTCTAATAAAATCGACCACTCAAACTAAAAATTTCTTTCAATCAAATATAAGCCTAACACTTAGGATAGATTGGGATGTTTCTGAAGTAATTCAGAATCTCAAAACATCCCCTACTTCTCTTCCTTTGATTTCAAAAATAAGTGTTCAATCTTGAACCAATCCCCCTTGAAATTCAAACCTTAACTTCCTTTGATATTTAACTTTGAATTCTAAATAAAATTCATATCGTTATTTTAATCGAGAGTTTTTGTAGGAAAATCTCTAATTTTCCTACGATGTAATTAACTACGAGGGCTTGCGCTCGTAGGAGATTTAGTAACTCAGATTTAATTTTTCAAAATTAAAATTGATATCTTTTAAAACTTCAATTAATTATCTTTGGGAAATTCAATATTCTCAAAAATAATTAAATATTTTCCAAAATTATATATACTTAAATGATATTTTTTTTTTTAATCAAAACACTAGTATGGGACCCTTGTTATTTGTATTACAAATAGAGATGACCCTTACAAAATTCAAAAAACTAAAAAGATTTAACTATAGGAATGACTAAACTAAACCCAAATCAGGACCATTCCTAGACTTCTTAGGGAGGATGTCATTCCCTTAATCGATGAAATTCCTCAGAGTATCAATTGACCTATTATCCAAGCCAATACTTTTGAGTTTAAACCAATCATAATCCAAATAGTACAAAATTCTTGGTTTTGGGAAACTTATGTTGAGAATCCCAACTTATATTTAGCTAACTTCTTAGAAATTTATGTAAAATTCAAGGATAATGAAGTCAATAATGATGCTATTAAACTTCATCTATTTCTATTTTTATAAGAAATAAAGCTAAAATATAATTAAATTCCTTGTCCTTGTATCCCATAACAAATTGAAATGACTTGGCACATAAGCTCCTAGAAAAGTTCTTCCCACCTTCCAATACTACTAAGCTTAAGAATAATATTACTTCATTTTCTCAATTAGATGGAGATTCAAATTATGAGAGCTAGAAAAGATACAAGAAGATGCTTAAAACTTGCCCTCATCAAGATTTACTTGATTGGTTGGTGATTCAAACTTTTTATAATGGGCTTGTAGGATCCCTTAGGTCAATAATTGATGTGGCAGCCGGAGGGTCTTTGATATCAAAGCCTTTTGAAGAGGCATATGCCTTAATAAAGGATATGGAAACAAATAAATTCTAGTGTCATTCTAATGGGATGAATCTTAAAAGAGTAGTCATTGTTTAGGAGTCATATACTTTATCTGTTTTGACTACTTAGGTATCTACCATGTCTAAAAAGTTGGATAATTTTAGAGTTAGTCTAGTTTTAGAATCACCTATGCATTTAAAGGAGAATGATTTGAATGTTGTTAGTGAATGTAATGCTCTAGAAACTAAGAATATAAATATAATTGGAAGTTCAAATAATTCCTATTCAAATACTTATAATCCAGGTTGGGGGAACCACCATAATTTTAGTTAGAGTAATAACAATAGTAGAAATAAGTGGAATACTAATCAGCCTAGCCCTATAGGATATTATAATAATCCTCAACAACCTATAATGAATCTTAGACCTTCTTATCCCATAGGCTTTAATCATAACAATCAATTCAAAGATAGAAAGGCGCATTTAAAGGATTTACTACTTTAAATGAGAAATCAATTACAGAGCCAAGCTGCTACTATTAAAAACTTGGAGAATCAATAAGGAGGTTAGCATTTTCCTTTAGCAGTAGGCCCCATGGCACTTTACCTAGTACCATTGAAATCAATCCAAAGAAAAAAGGGAAAGATCAAAGTTTGGAGCATTTGAGGAATAGTAGTGATGTTACCCAGCCAAAATAAAAAATCTAGATAAAGTCTGGTTGAAGAAAATAAAGTTAGCGATGCTTGGGAGGCAATCCAATTCTGTTAATGGAAAAATCTGTCTGATTTTATTTGTATAAATTATTTTTATGTTGTTATTATATTATTATTTTATATTTTTTGTATAAGTGTATTTATATTTTTAGTGAAAAGTATTTTTGTCTATGAGTATTGTGAAAATTATTATGAGTGTGTTTGTGATGAGTAAACTAATTATGATTTTGACTAAGATTTTACATTATATTTTTTGAGCATCTTATGTTATAAGTAAAAATTGGACTAGTGTCACAGTGTTAGGTTTTTAAGCACCGCATCATTTACCTGTCAAACACCATAATATTTAAACTTGGCACTGTTGTGTTGTAGTCTCAAGAAAATTATTCAAAATATAATACTGCAACCCTATAAATTTAAGTACCGCAGCACTATAGATGTTCCCATAATGTTCCAGAGCCAACATATGTAGCATTGCAATGCCAAATCATTAATATCTACAGTGATGAGACATTGCATTCAATGCTACTCTAATCACTCACCTTTTTATTATGATTAATCATTGAGCACCATGTTGACCTCGATTTTCGCTCGAACACTTTCGATCGACTTAATTAGTCCTCATCGAGCCCAATTCGAGCTCGATTTGATCCGAATCGATTCCAATTTGAGCTTAATTTGATTAAATTGATCGTACCTAACCCGATTTTAAATCAAATCAATTTGAGTCAAATCCATATCCAAACCTAACTCAAATCGAGCCCAAATCAATTCAACCCGAATCATGTTAGATTCAAGTTGAACTCTTATTTAATCCAAGCCAGCTCAATTTAATCTCAATTTAAATCTATCTGACTTTCTAAGTGGTTTGAACTCATTTCCTAGATCAGGAAATTGTTTCGACGGTTCAGATTTCCTGAAATTCAAACCTTGTTGAGGCTGCAGGCTTCGGTCGTGTGAGCCCTCGAATGAGCAGTTGATTCGAACAACTTTATGAGAGATCAGAATGTCGCAGTTCCGTTTTGAGCTTTCGGAAGCAGAGCAAAGCGTCGGGAGACATTAGAAGGCTGGTAGGGAGCCTTCGGTTGGCTGATCCGAACTCTCTCGCTCGCTCTCGATGGCTAGTTCCTAGACCAAAATCCGTTCTCCTGATCTCTCCTTCTGTTCGCAAGAAGAGCCAGGCCGAGCTCCTGCTCCTGTAGTTCCTGTCTCCGTCTGAATCAAGAAACCGGCACTCTCTCCCCCTCTCGGTCGCTCTCTCTTCCAAGGCCGAAGCCCCCGCTCTCCCCTCTACCGCTCCTATGTTCATGAACGGACCGAGAGCCCACTAACCGGCCCTAGCCGCCGGTCTCACTGCTGGAGATCAGAGCCCCCATGCCTCCGTTCACAAGCTCTAGGGGAAAGCCCGATGCCGGCCTCGCCCAGTCCTCCTTGATCGCGAGCTCCAGGCGACGTCGGACCCGTCGCCTTGTCCGACGTCAGCTTCTTCTTCTCTCTCGACCGACTCCCTAGACAGCCTGTACATTTCTTCCCCCTTCCTTTATCTTCTTCTTCCTATTATTTTTTCTTCTTCTCCTACTTGTTTCACTTTTTCTCTTACCACACATTCTCCTTTGCAAAAATCTGAGAGCTAAGGGTATTTGAATTCCATTTTGCTTCATGCATGTTTACGATTGAGATGGCCATTGCATAAGTCATGAGTAATCTTGTGAAGTTTGTGTAGTTGTATTCAATCAAGCATGTGTCCAAATCATGGTTTTCATGTTAACTTGTTTTATGTGACTTTGGAAACTTTGCATATCAAGAGTTCGATGAAATGTTCCCAAAAGAAAGCTATAAATATATGTTTGCATTAAGGCTTTATGTGGTGAGTTTGCTCAAGTAGAAGTTTCTTCATGCCTTTCTTTTTTTAGAGACTCAAAAAGAAGAATCTAAAATAAGAGTGATAATGGTTGAGTGGTTAGCTTATCAAAAGAGGTTGTGTAGAATTTACCTTTCATTGTTGTGGTTGATTTCTCATAGCTTGATTCATGAAATGCTTTTCTTCTTGTGAATACCTCATTTAGAAGATAAAGCTAGTCGACCTCATAGGTATAGTCACGTTCTATGACAATATTTGAATGGTTTGAAGTTATGTCCTTTTTATGTAGAAAAAGAGCTATGGAAATTTTTGTTTTGATTTGCATCATACAACATGCGGTTTAAAATGTCATGTATAAGTAGGAGAAGGCTTTAGCATTCTTCATGATATGCATGCAAGATGTTTGGTAAAATGCCATTGGAAGATAATGAGAATGTTTTGGTTTGAGATGAAGCTTCACTTTAATCACAACTCATGAATCTTGTGGTGAAACACTTTGTTTATGATAAATATGGGTGAACCTTAAGCAAGGTTTTAGGTGATATGTTCCAATTAAATATGGGTACGAACTTTTCATAAGTGTGGATGCAAAATACTAGTTCTCATATTGACTCATTTCAAGTAACTTTATGGAACTCTCATGATATTGATACTTTGTGATGGCCATTGTTCATCTTGCCATAATATATATTGACTTGGCTTATTTTGGAATGGATAGTTGATGTATGAGCTTTACTTTTGAATCATGTTTTATGGCTTAGCGGTTTGAGTGTGGCATGGTAATACATCAAAAAGAAGTTGTTCTATATCATCTCTTGGACCCTACATGCTAGCTATATGATTAAATGCCTTAGAGAGATTGCTTTCTTTTATTACCTCTTATATGTGGATGTCATTCATGAAAATTTTAATGCCAAAAAGTTATGGGTACATATACATATACACACCCAAATGGTTATTGTTTTAGTATCATGATGATTTGGTTAGCTCTTGTTTTATGCATGTGAAGGATCATGGAAACTTTAACATTTCTTCATAAAAAAAGAGGTGGGGAATTACACTTGGAGTGTCTGTGCTAATGTTTGTGAAGATATTAATATATATCTAAATTAAAGGGGGAAACCATTGGAAGTTGTATTCATTCATTGTTTCATCTACCTTTGCGACGAGAAAGTGGAACAAAACAAAATCTTTTCCTTATACACTCGTATATCTTATGAAATACAAAACTTGGATATGAATTTATAGTCTTTCTATCATGATTCATGATCTTGCATACGTATACACATATAGAGCATTACATTGGGCTTTAATTCCAAAAATTTTACATGAATAGTATCTGACGATCATGTAGAGTCCCATCAACAAATGCTTTTGGGATTGTTTTGATTAATACACATGTGTGAATTTGTTTGATGCAAAATTTTCTTTATAAAGGTGATTGTTTAAGCCATGACATCTTTTGAAAACCTTTACATTATTGTTGCTTATGAGAAGGGGTTATGTTTCGTAGTTGCTAGACAATGGCTTAAATGCAATATTGCTGAAATTTCCTTTTAAAATTATAGAGAATAAGCCTAGAGTTCTTTGCAAACAATGTGTTGAAATTCATTTCGTTGCCAAGTAGTCTTTCATTAATGACAAAGCATGTATATGAGCATATGGGTTCTTATGTTCAAGATCTTCATTTAGCATGTTTTCTGGATTGAATACTGATCACATTTCATTGCCTTTAAGAGTTGGAGGCTTCTTTCTCTATTTGATTAAATGGTGTTAATCTGAAAAGGATTTTTCTTTTGGTTGTTGGAGAGAAATTTGAAAGCTTCTATTAAATTTGTCATATGCATTAGTAGCTTACTGTGATAAAATAAGTAAAAAATGCTTTGCAATGTTTCATGTGGAAATTAGAAAAGAGAAGCTGCACTATCACTCTTATGTGTGGTATGAAATACTTCTCTCGATTTGTTGGTAGAAGATGAGATGTTTTCCATGTTTTCTTAAATCTGCATTTCTCTCTTTATTTTCTCTCTATTTGCTTAAATTCTACATGAAAGTCAAAACAGCATACGCATTAGAGGTATCATAAGTGGCTTTGTGTTGAGGTGTTCGCAATTTTCTTTACAAAATATTTTGAGAAGGTTGCATGCTTTACACGAAAGTTTTATGAATTTGTTTAATGTGAGAATTTTACGAATTTCTTTATGATTGATAAGTTTTAGGAAATATTTTGTATTGAAAGATTTTATGAATGGCTCTATGGTTTGAAAGCTTTATGATGAATTTTGTGAATTGTATTTTGCGAATTGTTTTATGTTGAGAAGTTGGATGATTTGAGTTTCGTGAATGCTTTACAATGAGAGGTTTTATAAAACTTTCTTGTTGTAATGCTTCATGGATTCCTACCCCACTCCAAATATAAGAAAAGCACTTGGTTGATTCTGTGTCAAAAAAAGAATTTGTGCTTTTGGTGTTTAGTTTTCTTTTCGATAAGGGGTTTCATATGTTGTTTCATTTGGGGCTTTCATGAGTAGGTTTTGGGGTTTGGAGCTTTATGGCTATCTTTGGATTGAAAGACTTTTTGTCTTTTTAGAATGAACGATCTTATTTATGTGTGGTTTGTCTTCCTTCTTGTTTGCGTTTGTTTCTAAAATTGGATTTTGGAAGAATGCGAAACAAAAGAGGATTTGTCTTTTTTTTTTAGTTTAATTTTGGGAACTTGTTCCCCTTAGCTGTTTTGGGCTTTATTTAGAGTTTATTGTGGGTAGTCGAGTCAAATGTATCAAGTGCTTGATTTGGAATGTGGGGATAGCAAAGGGCATTGAAAATGCCTTCTTCTCTATTCGTTTTACATTGAATTGGGGAGAATGTTGTTTTAGAGGCACACTTGGCTTCAAAGAAGTGTGCCCAATAACAACAATGCCTACTTTCCTTTTATATTTGACTTTCATTCTTTTCTTTCTACTGCTTTGCTATAGATTCTTAAGATTATTGATACATGTACGAAAGTCCTAAGGGTTAGAAAACAAGACTCCTTTTAGTCCTACAATTTTAGTGACACTTAAGGATAAAAATTAATGACCGAGTCTTAGAAAACATAGACTTATGGTGCATGTTCCTTATAGGATAGAGACATCAGAACAAAAACTTAGTGACACATTTTTCTAGGCTTAGTTCTTCTAAATCCATTAATAATCAACCAACCAATCTTAATCTAATTCTTAAAATATATTAAAACACTTAATTCTTAATTAAATTGTAATTAATATTTATAATCATTAAATCATAAACCCAAAGTATAAATCTAAATCAAATCTAATTAATTTAATAATCAATTCCTAACTAACATAAAGTTTAAAAGAAGTAGATTTAATTAGGAGATCAAATTATAAGCTAAAATCCATTAGGATAATAGACTCCTAAAATATCAAATCTTAAACTAACATTTAAAATCAATCAACAAATTTGATTAATAAACTATTCAACTTATCTTTCTTTTGTAATTTATAACCAACTAATAATTCAACAAAAATTGGTTTCTACTGGGTAACCCAGGCCTACGAGGCTATTAAATTAGCCCCAATGAGGGTGAAATAAACCTCACGGCCTCGGTGTGAAACAAAGGTGGTAATCAATCAAATACTAAAATAAAAATTTCTAAAATCAATCCTAAAATACTAATATTTAAACTTGAATTAAAATTCCTCTTTGCCCTTTTAATAAATCAAATGGAAGCAATTATAATTAAACCATCCTATATAGGACCTATCCAAGACTACACATCGTTACACACACCTAGACTTATTTTGTTAGGGCACGACTTCTAGCTCTAGGTTAGGCCGATATTTTCTTTTGTTATTCAGTGTTTACTACTTGTACATGTTTTATAAATATTAATATTAAACTTCCTGCTAGTTACATTTCTATTTATTTGTATTTCTTTTCTGAATGGCATCTACGCTTATTTGTGTATTTTTCTTTCATTTGTCTTGCGATGTACATTGGGTGATTTGCTAGCCTGAAGCTTTTAAGTGGCTGCGCCACATGCTTTGCGTGGTCGAGAATAACTTGCTTGCTTGGAGCTTTTAAGTGGCAGCGCCACAGTCAGGTATAATCTCTGCAACTTGTAAAGCAAGGTCTTTTAATTATATATCGAAACTGCTACACTCCACACACATATTGTTAATAGGTATTCTAGCATGTTTAGGTAGCCAGTCATAGGGTAGCGCACTAATGAAGCTTTGGCCCTATAGGTTAAAGCTTGCCCCCATTTTGTGAGCCCTAGAGACCATTATGGTCATTTAGGCCTGTAGAGTAGGCCACCTATTGTGCCATTGGCATCGTTGTTTTCCCACATGAAGTGGGCATCGTTGTTTTTCCCACACTAAGTGGGCATTGCTAGGATGTTACATTATTCCAGTTTTTGGGTATGATACCCCCCACATTCTGTGAGCCTTAGAGACCATTAGAGTCATTTAGGCCTGTAGAGTTTTTTTGAAAATATATATATGTCACGAGTACAAAAGAATAGCTAAAATAATATGAACTTGAATATGAAGGATCCTGATTAATCTCTTACTCCTACTTTCTTGCCCTGACTTGAAATTATTTAGGGGTTGTTTGTTATGCAGAATTAGGAGTGTAATGTAAAATAATTACATGTATTTGTTAAATTAGGTTGTTTGGTTGATTTTGAGCGGAACAAAAGAAAATCCTAAAAAGAATTAGGTGTGTATTACGGGAGCTCTTTCCAGCAAAATAGAAACCCGCTCAAATCGAGCGGGTTACAAATTCTCTCGTCTATTGCTTCGCAGGAGGTGTAAGATTGCACGAGTGGCTTCTTCTGCTCCTTCGTTCTTCTTCGACTTTGCTCCTTCGACGACGTTCCTGTTGCCTGTCGGATCGAAAGTTACGACATTTTCATCCGAAATAAGGAGGAGAGCTCGTTAGTTGTGAAGGTAACTTTCTCCCTTTCACGCGCTTCATCGGCCAAATCCTGTCAAATGCACATAGTCCTTTGGCGATAGTGCAATCGATGGATGAGATGCATCCTTCTGATCCTGCAGAGCCAGAATTTGAGGATGATGCCTTCCTCTTCTCTTCTTGGGAGCGGCGGCGGGGAAGAGAAGAGTTAGCATCCCTGACGATCTTTCTGACGTTGTGGACGACAAGGAAGACAAGGAATGGAAGAAATGGGGGCAAAAGAAGACTCGCTCGGAGGACCTTCTGCCGCCTCCAGACTTCTCCAAGATGAATCTCGCGGAGATCCATAGTGAGATGATGAAGCAACACACAGGCCCTGCCTACGACTTCGTTAAACTTCGACCTGGCGCCGCTCGCTCCAGGTTTCGTTCAAAATTCTTCTTCTTGTGGTTTCTGGTTTGAGATTCTTTTTTCTCTCAGTGACGATTGTACATAATGCTCTATTGCAGATGTTGACAGGCTATGGAACTAGATTTTAGAATGAGAACATGGACAGAGTGAACCTCATGAATGATTAATCACTCAATAACTCATTTAATTACAGATTTAATCAATCTAAAATTTTCACTAAACGTTTACATCGTTTAATTGAGCGCTCTCATCTCTATTATAGTCTTTAAGGGTTTATATCTCTACATAAATTTCTCCGTCGACGTTGATGGGGACCTGTCAAGAGAAGCATCGAAGGCGTGATCGACGGAGATGGAAACTTCAACATTCATATTTTGTTATGTTTTTTTTATTATTTTCTTTTAGTTGATTCCACGAAAGGATTAATTATGAGAGCTATTTAATGATTGATTTCCACTACCAAATTATGTTATTTCCTTTTTACTTGAATTTGTCAATTATTAAATGCATGAGTTGCTAAATAAATTGTTCATTCAAGTTTGGAAGAATGTAGCTAATGCTTTTATAAATACACTAATTTTTGTAATGTCAAAATAAATTATTACAAAAAATTGCTTTTACTTTACTCTGATAATACCTAACCAAACAAGAGAAATAATTCTCCTATATTTATTTTACAAACAACCAAACAGTCTTAAAGTATTCAGAATGCACTGTATTTGTTTTACATTGCATTTGCTTTACACTGCATTTATTTTTCAGACAACCAAGCAGCCTCTTAACCATATATAATGAGTTCAAGAGTTCACCAAGTGACCAAATCATACAACTGAACTCAACGTAAGGAAAAAGGGCAATATGCAAAACATATTAAGAATTAGTGCAAAAATAGTCAAAACGTCCATAGTCTCAATCTCTATAACATATAAAAGTTACGCGATGAAAGTTTTACCAATACAAAATTATCCTCATTTTTTAAAAAATAAAATATAAATTTGATCAAAAAATAAAAAATTATTAAAATAAGAAATAATATAATGATTCGTTACTGTGAGACGAGCAAAACTCCTAATAGGATCAAAAGATAAAACTGCTCTACGGCCTCCAATTATAAATTTTCTTTTTCTCACTCCTCACTTTTTTTTTTCTTTCCATTTATTTGTTTTAGATCCAGTCGGATGAATAGGAGTTTAAAATAGTTTTAATGAATTAAGATAGTGTAATTAGATTTTATGATAAAATTATACTATAATATTAATATAATTATATAAGTTAATCAATTTATAGTATAAAATTCATATAAATATTTTATCTAAGTCAAATTTATGGTTGATGATTGAGCTTATGATAACTCTTAAAAAAATTATTTATCTAAGTCAAATTTATGGCTATTACACAAAATAACAAGTGCTTTGTGAGATGTAAGTATGTATCTTTTGATCCCCTTAGCATAAAAAAAATATAAACTTAAGGATATTGAATTTGATGATTATTTTACATTCAATCTAGCACCAATTGACACCTAGGAGCTTCTTAGAATTTTGATTGGTCCTTAAAGTGAAGTTGTAAGGAAAGAGATAGAGAGAGAAGTGATTAATTTACCATCATTTTGTTTAACTAAACTTTCTAAAGCTTGACACTATTTTATCTCTACACGCTTTTTGCTAAGCAAAGATATAAGTAAAGTGACCCAAGAGTGTGCAATGGTAAATTATACTATCAAAGTGGGTCACTCAGTTGATGTTGGTAAGTTAATTAACTTTTCCTTGATGAACATCATTAGGCACTCCACCTCTGTAGGTTTAGGTCACCCTTCCTTAGTGTACTCCCTTTGTGCAGCTGTTGTTGTTTTAGGAAACTTGGGTGAAGAGAAACTTTTTTATATTTTTGCTGTCACCAGGTAAAAAATTAAAAGATTTAAGGAGGGGGGACATGAGGAAGAGGCAGGACCAAGTGAGTCATGTTTAAACGATCATCCCAATTCTAATAAATAGAGTGTCCATACCCCTAGTTATTATGTTATAAGTTTGTTGATCTTAGGGAGCCAATGGAAAGAGTTTCCACTTTCTGCGATGAGAGTAGCAAGTGGCAGTAAGGGATGTCACATCAGGCTACCCACGTAATATACATACGGTAAAGGTAATATAATTATGATTCACAATTCAATGAAGTTTTAGTTGGTATGTTTAGGAGGAGTCCATTTGTAAAAAATTCTGATCATCTTCATTTTTGGCCAGCTCCTACATACGGCCGCTATGTTTCACACCCATGCACCAGCAGCAGATGAGGAGGAGGAGGAGGAGGAGACTTGGGATTGATGCTTGTTGTTTGGTTGTTGTTGTTTTATTTTTCTTTGATTTTATTTTCTTTGCATGAGAGAGAGAGATAGAGAGAGAGAGAGAGAGAGAGAGAGAGATGATAATGATGTTATTGTTTTTACTTTCTTTAATTTTTATTTTCTTTGCGTGGAAAGTTCTTGTGATGATTAAGATGGTAGATATTCTTGTAGATGGTGAGTATATTAGTGAACATATTATTTATAGTAATAGATTGAGTAGACTTTATTGTAAAAACCTTTTGTACTAATTATCATGCTAATTAAGAAGGTATTTTTAATATTTTTTTTATTCATTTTGTTATTTGCACACTTTAGTATATTTAAATTGTTTATTATTTATATAAATTTTATTAATTAAATTTTATATTTGCTTAGCTATTGGAATGTCTTCTTATAATTGCACTTTGATAACTCATTTGACCAACATAAAAAATATAATAAAAATACTTAAAATTAAGAATAATATAAAATTATAGGTGCTAGATTGAATGAACAAAAAATAATAATTTCTAATTTAAAAACCATCACAATCAACTAAGAATTTTTTTCTAAGTTAGTACTTCACATTGAACTCAAGAGCTATAATACCAAAGCACTAACTATTGATCATTACAAGATTGAATAACTAAGTTTAAAAAAGGAAGTAATTATATTAATATATAAAACTCATTATAAATTCATTAATAAAATCATACAATCCTTACATAATTTCAATTTAGTATATTCAAAATCATTATTTTAGTACTCATATACATTAAAAGAAAATAAAAATGAAGTACCAAAAGATAAAAAGAAAGAAAAATGAGTATTAAAACATCAAAAACTAGTATATGATGAAGCTTAATTCCTAAATGATTCTAATACTTAATTTAAAAAAAGGAGATTGTAAGAAAGCTATATACAAAGGTTTAAAAATGAATTTCAAAATTAACTAATGTACAACCAATTCTTAAATGATAAACCTTTCAATCTAAATCAATTGTCCAATTCCAATTGCACTTGTAGTTGAGGAGTTCAATTCGAATATTAATGAAGTTTATTTCTTACGATGTTTTATTTATGATTGTTTAGATTAAAATTGTCACACTTTGATCACTACATCACATCTAAATAGTGGAGTATTATCTTACATTTTAATTTTTTTTAAATTTGCAACTTCTTCTTATTTGTAATAATGAGTTGATCAAATGTGCAAACATAAATTGAGGACAAGCAAGAGCTTAAGTTAGGGGGAATTTGTTAAGCAAAAATTATGATGTATTTTATTTTGTTAAACATAAGTAAAGGTAAGTGTTTTATTTGATGTTGTGCAGGAATGTCTCTAAAAAAAATAAAGTTTACAAAGTTAAGAACCAATGAGGTAATGTCTTGAAAGCCCCAGTGTCAGAACAAGACATTGCGACACCGGAGCCTCAGAAAATTTTATTTAATTTAGCTCTCTAGAATAATAAAGGTTAACACCGTAGTGTTACTTAGCACTGCAAAAGAATATTATAGCACCGGGGCCTCTAAAAAAATTGCAAATAATTCAACTCCTAACCACCTATCTTGGGAGAACCATAGTTCCAGATGATATATTCAAACATTGTAATGCTCATCTTTTTTAACACCACAACATAACATTTAGAGAGCAGAAGTGAAGCATAGAGTCAGCAAAGTGTCACACTTGATTAACTAACAGTCACGCCAAGTCAACCCAACACTGCACTATAGCACATTAAGTGGCACCAATGTGCTAGTTTATGTAACGTCGCTCACTACCTTATCGAGCGTCGCAACACTTGAGCCTATTTATAAATAGTTTTTTTATAATTTCTTTTGTAAGAGAGAGACTAGCATATAGTGAGTAATATGTTGTGGAATGGCTAGTCATTGTTGTAGAGAGAAAAACCACATTTATGAGGAGAAAGGTCCATCTACAGGGATCTATTTGGGATTCTTCATTTTGGGTGTTAATTTCTTCATCTTTTCTATTTGTACTTATTTCTTGAGCAAGTGATGAAAAGTGTTTTGTTCAATTCTATTTATATGGCAAACAAAATTTCTAGTTTTGGACTGATTATGTAAAAATTTGTGTATATATATATCCTAATGTAGACTATTGTATATAAATTTGAATTATTATTTTCAATATCTCTCATGCTTAATTTAATTTGTGCGGTGGTTATGTATGAATTTAGAATCTAGGATGCAATGCCTTGACAGAGGAATATTGGAATAATTAGGAGTATTGAAATGCAATGCTTTCATGCCTAGATATATGATGATTAGGATTTTAGGTTCTATGAGGATATAATAACTATATGGAGGTCATAAACCTCTCTTTACACCTTAACAAGCTTGACAGAGATTTAAAGGTGTACAAGCTCTGATTAACAATAATTTTAGACGAGTCTGCTTAGGAGAACATAGATTCATTCACCATTATTACTCCAAAAAAATATTTTTTCTTAACTTAATTATCTTCTGCATTTCTCAATGTTTATAGTAATTAACCCATTAGTTCATTGTGTATGATAAATATTGTAGCTTGAGTAGGTAGTATTAGAGTTAATTGTGATTCATCTATTTTCTCATGAGATTGACAATCTCTCATTCACTTTATTACTTGATCAGCATGTGCACTTGCATTGGTTAGGAGCATTTAGCATATAAATCTATAGTGGCATACAGTTTCATAATTAGCATATAATTTAACCACAAGTAAAGCATTCACTCTTATAAACAAATACACAAATATGAAGTCCCATAAATTTTCTCTCTTATGAGGATATAATAACTATATGGAGGTCATAAACCTCTCTTTACACCTTTACAAGCTTGACAGAGATTTAAATGTGTATAAGCTCTGATTAACAATAATTTTAGACGAGTCTGCTTAGGAGAACATAGATTCATTCACCATTATTAGTCCAAAAAATATATTTTTTCTTAACTTAATTATCTTCTACATTTCTCAATGTTTATAGTAATTAACCCATTAGTTCATTGTGTATGATAAATATTGTAGCTTGAGTAGGTAGTATTAGAGTTAATTGTGATTCATCTATTTTCTCATGAGATTGACAATCTCTCATTCACTTTATTACTTGATTAGCATGTGCACTTGCATTGGTTAGGAGCATTTAGCATATAAATCTATAGTGGCATACAGTTTCATAATTAGCATATAATTTAACCACAAGTAAAGCATTCACTCTTATAAACAAATACACAAATATGAAGTCCCATAAATTTTCTCTCTTATGAGGATATAATAACTATATGGAGGTCATAAACCTCTCTTTACACCTTTACAAGCTTGATAGAGATTTAAATGTGTATAAGCTCTGATTAACAATAATTTTAGACGAGTCTGCTTAGGAGAACATAGATTCATTCACCATTATTAGTCCAAAAAATATATTTTTTCTTAACTTAATTATCTTCTACATTTCTCAATGTTTATAGTAATTAACCCATTAGTTCATTGTGTATGATAAATATATTAGCTTGAGTAGGTAGTATTAGAGCTAATTGTGATTCATCTATTTTCTCATGAGATTGACAATCTCTCATTCACTTTATTACTTGATCAGCACGTGCACTTGCATTGGTTGGGAGCATTTAGCATATAAATCTATAGTGGCATGCAGTTTCATTAGCATATAATTTAACCACAAGTAAAGCAGAGGTTATTTCTTATAAACAAATACACAAATATGAAGTCCCATAAAGCAACAAATGAAATAATTATAATGAATTTTCTCTCTTATATCTCTCTATTCCTTCAAACCCCCTTCGTTTGGGACATCTTTCTTTCTGCTTCTTAAAGCTTCTTTTTAGTACAAATTAAAAAAATTTATACTAGAAAGCTATTTAAAGAAGCAAAAAGAAAGTTGTCCCAAACGAAGCCTAAGTCTAATCCAATGGTACACTTGTCTAGGCATGCCATCACCTTCTAAGTCTAAGTAGAGGGAGGGGAATGGTCTATATCCAAGCTTACAATGCATCTCCTCCTAGGGAACTCATACACAAAATCTCCGGCAGATCTTAGAAAGCAAAATAAATTTTAGTAAGCTTGGGGCTATATCCTTCTCAATTTCGCATAGATTTGAGTCTTAGGTTTGGTTTGAGACGGTTTGTTTATTGCTTATTTATTTTTGTACTTAAGCTTCGTTTTGGGATATTTCTTTGCTACTTTATAAAATTGCTTTTTAGTATAAAATTTTCTAATTAAAAAAATTGTACTGTTAAACCGTTTTAAAAAATAGTAAAGAAGTTGTCCCAAGCGAAACCTTAAATTTTGTTTTAAGAAGCAATAAAAAAACCGTCTAAAACAAAGCCTTAGAATGGCTTTCTTAGAAAGCTGCTTTTAGAACAGTAAGGCTTCGTTTGGGACGGCATTTTTATTGCTTTATAAAACGGAGTTTTAGTACAAAAATAAAAAATTTTATACTAAAACTCCATTTTAGAAAACAGTAAAAAAAGCCGTCCCAAACGAAGCCTAAGGCATGATTTGGGATGACTTTCTTGCTGTTTCTTGAAGCTGCTTTTTAGTACAAATTTAAAATTTTTGTAATAAAAAGCTGCTTTAAGAAACAATAAGAAAATCGTCTCAGATGAAGCCTAAGAAAACCATCTCAAACGAAACCTTAACTTCTCATCAGGCTTCATCTCCTTAGATTTTCTAGAGCTGCTGCATACAAGGCTTCGGATAGGTTAAATCCTTTTATGCAAACCTTCTTGAGCGCTTTAAGAGGCTATGTAGGATTTAAGAAATCCGATACGTTTGGATGTAGAGAACACTGAGGGTATTAAATTGTGAAAACTCTTTCGCAAAAAAAAAAAAAAAAAAACTGTTAAATTCTACAAATTTTGCAAGCAAATTTATAATGTAACTCAAGATTTAAGACGATTAGTTTGTCAAGAGCATAAATTTAATTTATATTTTAAATATGAGTTACTTATTAATTTTAAAATTTTAATTTTAATTATTGCTAATAAATTATAATTCTAAATAATATAATTAGAAGCTAGTTTAATTGTCAAATAATTTTATTGATAGTTTAATTATTGATTACAATACTAATTATCTGATTATTTATTTAGATATTATTCTAATAAATATTTAATTACTAATTATATTCATAAGTATATAATTAGTTATTTAATTATTATTTCAAATTATTTAATTAGTAGTTATACTACTAATTATTTATGTGTTATTTTAATAAATATTTAATAATTAATTATACTTGTTATGGGCTAGAATATACGCGGCGATAGAGTTATAATATTGCGTCTTAGTGTTGTACATATATCCAGCTCACATACAGAGAACACAAGATTTTTTACATGTAAAGCCCTAGAAAGGGAAAAACCCATGGGGCATTGCTCAGTTGAAATGATTCCACTAGTGTTTGGGTAGGTTACAGCGGGTTGGCTTGTCCTTTGGGGCAATCTGATTAAAAATGTCAACTGTATGGTTGAAATCTAGCAACAAACGAGGATGAAAGTCCGACATCACTTGGTGGTTTGATGGAAGTCTGGCGTTACTGGAAATTTGGGCGTTAGTTGGTAATTTGGTGGTGATTGGCAGAAATTGAAATTCAGAGTCGGGTGGTGGTCTGACAGGGTTCCGGCCTCAGGCAGTGGTCCGACAGAACTTCGGGCGTCAAGTGGTGGTTCAACGAAACTCCAGGCGTCAGGTGGTGGTCCAACAGAAGTTCGGGCCTCAGGTGATGGTTTGACAGAAGTTTGGACCTCAAGTGGTTGTCCGGCGGAAGTCCGCGCCTCCTATGGTGGTCCGAAAGAAGCCTGGGCCTTAGGTGGTGGTCCAATAGAAGTTTGGGCCTCCAATGGTGGTCCGGTAGAAGTTCGGGCCTCACGTGGTGGTCTGTAGAAGTTCGGGTCTTAGGTAGTTGTCCGGCAAAATTTCGTGATCTTGGACTCGTTGGATTCATCTGGTTGAGTCGCTCGATTCAACTATAAGCATGTCATGTTTGGGAACCGTTTGGTAATAAAAAATTATGGTTTGAACCCTCTAACAGTGCTTTGGGCCCTTAATTTGGACCCATTTGGACTCGGATTGAGTCAAATTTGGTGTCGTTGGGTTCATATTTAATAGGTATTTAGTTTGAGTATAAGTTTACTAAAATCAGAGTTCGACTAGTCCCGGTTTTAACTTTAGAAGTTTCGAACTTAATTTTTCCTCAGGATTCGTTACCCGATCAAGATATTTTTTAAAGGATGTGTCAAAACTATTAATTATCTAATTAATTACATATTTAATTATTATTCACAAATTAATTATATTTTAAATTATCTTAGTTAATCTAATTAAATTAATTTCTAATTTAGAGCATAATAGATATATATGTCTATATTTTGATTTTACTTTTCTCTATTACTCCGTTGTGCATCCTTCGTCTGCTTAAGGTGAGGTACAGTTTCAAAGTAGTCGGCAAAAACTTCTTCACCTCCTTTGATGGCGTTCACTTCCTATCAGATCAGAAGTCATGCAGTCAAGTAACAACAGGAGCTCGCTCGGTGTGAAGTTGGACAAAGGTATAACGATGGTTATTGGATTGAGATCTGATGGAGATGGTCGAGAAGAGCTTCAAAGGCAATGTTTTAAAAATAGGACCGGACCTGTCGGTTCGATCGGCTCAACCGTGAACCGGTCTTATGGCCGATCCGGTCCGGTTCATGCTAAGAACCACTTTTGCAACAAACCAGTCAGAATCGGACAAAACCGTCGGTTCAACCGAAAACAGCTGAACCAGTCACGATTCTCTTGAACCGATCGGTTCAACTTTTGCATTATTTAAATATTTAAATAAATTATATTTTAGTATTAAATAATATTTATAATTTAATTTTAAATTTGAAATGCTCAATTTTAAATTCAAAAATTCCAACCAAGCATTTCAAAAACTTTCACCACTTAACATCACTTAATATGATGTCATATTTCTTTCAAACTCAAAGGCCAATATAAAGTAAAAACATTATCAAGAGAAAGTCCCAAGTGATGTGAGACTAAAAAAACTAAAGCTCATATTTATTTCTTCTTAACTTTTTAGTTTATAACATCTAAATTAAAAAATTTCAACCAAACATTTCAAAAAGTTTCATCACTTAACATTACTTAACATGATGTACTACTTCTTTCAAACTCAAAAGTTAATATAAAGTAAAAACAATATCAAGAGAAAGTCCTCTAAGTGATGTGAGACTAAAAAAACTAAAGCTCCTATTTCTTTATTCTCAACTTTTTAGTTTACAACATACACTATCCATTTTAAAATATATTTTTTAAATATAAATAATATTTATTTTAATTAATAATATTAAATAAATTATATTCTTCATTTATTTTTATGTACTATAAAAATTAATTAATTATTTAATATAACCTCAATAATTTATAAATGTAAAATAACAATATGAATTTAATATATAAATTATAAATATAAATTATATATAAATATATAGCATAAATTAAGAATAATTTATATTAAACTTATTAATTTATTTGTAAGTTAATTTTTTGCTAAATTTAAAATTATATAAGATATTAGTAATGTTTGAATTAAATTTATTATTTAATAAAAAATTTATATTATTATATGATTTTTATGTCATCTAAATTTTATTTTTTACGTTATCTAGTTCGACCTCGGTTCGATCAGTTCGACCCCGGTTCGATCTGTCGAACCGATTAATTGAATCATGAACCGCTCCTTCTACCGGTTCATTATCCGGTCCGATTTTCACAACCTTGCTCAAAGGTTCAGTAGGGGTGGCCTGGTGGTGAAGGTTCATGGGCATTGGTGCTAAGGTGGAGCTTTGGGATTTTTCAAGCCGAAGAGCTCTTTTGAGTATCTAGCCTAGGGTTTATGCCTCCAAAAATCTCAACCCCAAAAGATCCTCCACATATAGAAGGTAAGGATCTATTTATAGATTTTGAAAGTGACATACTTTAAAAATATTAAAAAGATTCAAGGTAATTTTGGAGTGCTCTATCGAACGGCTCGTATTAATTCGCTTAATTATAGTTTATTCATTCATCATTTAATTGCCTTAATGATGTTAGAATTAAGTGATATTGGGCTCATTGGATTCATCTCATCAAGCCGCTCGATTCAACTATAAGGATGCTATATTTGGATATCATTTGGTCATTAATGATTTAAAGTATCTCATTATGCTTTAAGCTCGTGATTTGAGCCCAATTTGGCTTAGATTAAACTGATTTTTGAGCTGTTAGGTTTGTCTTAATAAGACGTTCGATTTGACTATAAGTTTTCTAAAATTGAAGTTCGTGTTGACCCAAATTAAATTTTGAAAGTTTCTAACTAAGATATGCCATGAAAATCGTGCTAGATCAGATAGATTTTATGTGACGTATCAATGTTTAAGTTAAATTATCCTTGTTAACATTTTAATGTTAAAATTTCTTTTTTTTTTAAGACCAAGATGTTTAATAAAATAGTTGTTAGTTAAATATAATAATAATCATGTTTATCATCAACTTGGGTATTTTACTTTAAGAAAATTGATGACAATAAGCATGATCATTTGGTCATAAGCATGTCAAATTTGGGCTCATTTAATTTCGGAACGAGCCACTTTTGGTGTTACTCGCGGGGGAAATTATTGGGTTCGGACACTTGACACAGCTTACGTTCGGAACTTCACAGTACAGGGCAGTACTGAGCTCGGTACTGTGAAGTAATAAGTACCGAGCAGTATCGAGTAGGAGGTGATATGGTGCATTTTTGTTGGCTCCGAACATCGTCAGGTTTCCTAACCCAATAATTTCCCCACGCCGCGGAGAATTTTTTTAGTAAGGATAGAAATTATAACGATAAATATAATAATCAAGGCTTTTAAAACCGGACCGGACCGGCCGGTTCAACCGGTTGAATCGTGACCCGGCCGGCCGGTTGGTCACGGTTCAAACTAAAACCTGTTTTGCTGAAAATCGGCTTCAAACCGCTCGAACCGGCGATTTGATCACCAAACCGGCAAACCGATTCCGGTTTCCTGTAACCGGTCTGTTCGCTAAAAAAAATGGCCGGTTGGGATGCGTTATGAGCGGACAGCAAACTCTTTGTATTCGCTCATGTGGCACGAGAAAAAAAAAACCATATTCTTCTCGCGTGGCTGGCATTCTCCGCCTCCTTCATCTTCTCTGACTCCGTCGTCTTCTTCTCCGCCTCCGTCGTCTCATCTAGTTCGAGAAGCAAAATCGCTTGCGGTGAGTATGCATTATCGACTTTTGTGAGATTGTGGTGGCATTTGAGCATTTCAATACCTAAAAGCAACTTTTGATTTATGAATTTTGGATTTGTTTTTATAAACGCTGTAATACAATATTACTTCTCCTTGGATTGTGTTTCCTTAACCTGATTTACTATATTGTTTAGATTTTCTCAAAGTTTGAAATCACAAGGCTATAAATCTTTACACACGATCACTTGCTGCTCCCATCCTTCTCTGTTACTCACGCCATTTATTTCACACACAAGCAGAAACCAAAATTCCAACCTCCCCTACTATTATTCTGTTCGAATGTTGGCATCAAAACTGTTTAAATGGTTGCAAATGTATTGTACTGTAAAGAATATAAATCTGTTCAAATTTTTAGTGCAAGTGGAGTTTAGCATTTTGGCATCTTGTATTTGTCTGATAAAAATTTATATTGTTGAATCGTGTCAAACTATAAAAATAAATGAATATTATAATATTTATATATAATAAATATTTATTATATCATCCGGTTCGACCCCAGTTCGACCCCGGTCGAACCATCGAACTGCTAACCTCTTCTTCTTCCGGTTCATTGTCCGGTCCGATTTTCAAAACCTGCATAATAATATCTTTTTCAAATAATTTTTTAATATAAAATATTTTTGATTATAAAATTTTGTGCTAAAAAATTAATTAAAAATCAATAAAAGGCTGTCCTAAGCCGGCCTTAGCAGCTCCTTAAGGCAGAACACTTGGACGGCCTATTTAAGCCAGTGATCGAGGAAAACCCTAGTAGGATCTTTTCCTTCTCTCTTGATTTTGCCTGGATAAGCCAAGAGAGAGTTGGAAGAAATCTGTAAAAGGGTTTTTGGTTTAAGGATCCGAGATCGAGCGTGGCATTTCAGAAAGCTTGAGCTTGGTTTTTCACCGGTTCTCAGCTCGCTATTATGCCCACATCCTTCTTATTCTCTCTCTTTTTCTTTGGATTTTCAAGTTCCCCTGTTTCGTGGTTCGTATTTTTATGCCCTTTTTGTAGTTAGTTTTTGTGCAAGTGAAATACCTGGAATCTATAAACCATTCAACTTATTTTGAGTAAATTGATTTCTCCATCATCTATTGGTAGTGTTCATGAACTTTTACAAATTTTAATTTGTTCATATTTGAGAAGATTTCTGTATCGTTTCATTGTTTTGAATGTAGTTTATGCTGTTGTGACTTGTGATTTAGAAACTTCAGATTTTTTTGATTTGATTGATCCAAACGATTACTCCAACCGATCTCACGGATTTGTTTTTAATTAGATCACTAAAATGATATCACTAAAAAACCTTCAAGCTTAATGATGAAGTATGAATTTTTTCCCTAGGTGATTCTCACTTCAATCGAGAAGTAAAAAGGGTTATGGTAGTATGATTTTTTTATGAGAATTTTTGGTGAAACAAATATTGGGGGCATAGACTTGTTAGAACAATTTATAGTGCATGTTGTCCTTAATAATAATGGATAAACCTTTCTCAAAATGCTTTAGAATAATATAAAAACTTTGTTAAGAATATCCATTGGAGATTGAAAGATCTTAAATTGATGGGGGATTGAGACCTCCTTGTTGGGATTATGAGCCTCGATCACCTCCAAATATAATTCATTCAACATGGGCAGTCAATTCTTTTGTGAATAGAACATTGAAGCTTCTTTACAAGAATTGTGATCTTGACTGTCTCAAAACCCGATTTATTTGATGATGAGAGTCATCTTCTTTTTTCAGAGTAATATTAGAGCCTCGTCATAGAAATTGTGGGCCTTGAATCTCTATACCCAATTCATTCGATGATTACATTCCAAACCTTTTTCAATTGAAGATCATAGCTTTATTGTAGGGACTATATGTGTTGATCTTCTCCGACATCTTTTAAACTATCAAAGAATAATATTTGTGTCGTTTGTGGAGAAAAATTAAAGCAATGGCAATGGTCTGCAGGTTTATATGACTCTTCTTCAATATTTTAGTCTTAATTGCACTTATTAAGTTTGGAGTAAAATTTTCTATAATTCTTACTCTATTTGATGTGTCAATTTTAGAAAAAGTTGCACTTATGATTTATAATTTATTTAGTTATGGTCTCTAGGGAAAGATTCATGTTGATGACTAGGGAGTAGTCATGTTGATCCGTAAAATTTTTTGGAGATTTATTATATACTTTCATACGATTCAAGCCTTGACGTTCGAAAATATGAGGGAATTATTACGTCAACAAAAGTCAACTTAATCAAGTATTAAATTAGAAACTTATGAATATATATTGAGGATAATCTTAACTCATTTTTTAACAAAACTATCGCTATAATGAATGTCTAAATGAGTCAAACCTATGGACATTAAAATTGATCCAATCAAACTTCAAATTAGTTTCAAACAATTTTAAAATCTCTCATTTCTATAGTCAAATCAAGCATTGCAATGAAATTAATCCAAGATCCTAAAATAGTCTAATTTGAAATGATTGAGAGCAATCAAATATTGAAAGAATAATTTAGGGTTAAGGGAATTAAGATGGATCGTTTTCAATTTGAATTCGAGCTAGATAGGTGTGATATACAAGTTTTACATTTATCGAGTTTGATAGAAAGATATAGAGAGATTAAAGAGGATATGCAAATAATATTTATTGGTTTAGAGAAATCATATTATGAAGTTCCTATTTCATTTATATAATTATGCATTTTACAATCCTATTTTGTCCACGCTAAAAATTAAGATTTATTTTACCCCCTGTAGGCTAACCTTAAACCGCATGCCATCCCCACCAATCTTGTGATCTCATTGACAAAACCACACCTAATTTTTTTTTTTTTTTTTAGGCAAGAAAACTACTTTACTTATCATTACGAATTCGAAAGATGCTGAAGCTTTTCAGTTTACTACATGATGAAGTAACATCAGACTAAAAAAAAAAAAAAAGGATAAACTTGGTTCTGCTTCAAAGCAATTTCTTCATATCCTAAATTTTGACAAACTGAATACGATATGCCACTTACTGTAGGAAGCAGAATCAGTTTGAGATCAGTAACTCATTATGAGGGGCAAACCAATTGCAGTGACAATAATAGTAGAAGGAACTCCAAACTTTAAGTGGTACCAAAAGGAGAGATTATAACCATAAAACTGAGCCCTTTGAGCCTGCTCACAGACATCATGTTTGCAACAGATCCAAGAAGAGAGAGATTTCCGGCCACTGTGCTCACCCATGCAAGTATCAGCCAAGCACGAGCCTCTTCTGATGCAGAGATTAAAGCTGCTGATGCTGCCACTCTACTCCCTAGTAACAGAACAGTGGGCACATTTAAGGCAACATTAGATAGAACAAGGATGATCACGCTAAGCAATGCAATCCCACCTATACTGTCAATGCGTGAATACTTTTCAACAGCATCCCAAAGGGTGCTTGGTATTCCTGTTTTATTGAATCCATCAACAGCTATGAACATCCCACAAAAGAATATCAGTGAGTATGAAACCTCCTAGCTTAAACCAACCTAACACCATTAGAATATTATGCACACCTAGCCTAAACCAACCTAACACCATTAGAATATTATGCATTGGTGATCGACTTTGTATAACGGTTTGCACCTGATCACTACAATTTTTGCTCTGTGAAACTTTGGAGACTACACTTGTAGGATCTCAAATGCCAGAAATAAATCGATACAACCCTGGTTTCTTACACTTTCTAGGCTTCATTTGGGACGACTTTCTTACTGTTTCTTAATGCAATTGCACTAGAAAGTTGTTTCAAAAAACAGTAAGAAAGATGTTCCAAACAAAGTCTCAATCTTTATCCAACTCAACTTTCGCTCTCCTCACACAATCCCCCATCCTGATCCATCCCCCTCGAGCGAATTTGAGCACATCATTGCAACAGTGAACAAGGACCAACTAGCGGCTTACACATTTTCCATCTCGACATGTAAATGTTTCTTTTCATCATTTACATTCTCCTTTTAGTTATCTAATTCTTCTACAACATCTTAAAAAAAGTTTATATTTCTATAGCCGCTTTGCAAAATAGTATGAAAAGTTGTCTCAAATGAAGCCTAAGATTTCGTTTGGAATGTCTTTCTTAATGTTTTATAAAGCTGATTTTAGTACAAAAATTTCTAAAAAATTGCTTTTAAAAAATAATAATAATAACCACGCCAAATGAAGCATAAGATTTCAAACACGATAGGGTAAAATGATTCAACTAAAATTTAAGCTGTAAGTTTTATAAATTTAACTAATGTTTTGCAAAAGTTATTTGTTTAAACAAAGAGATATAAGTAGGGGTGTAAGAGAGTCAAACCTATTAGACAAGAAATAAATTAAACTATATTTTTGACACCTATCTTAGTATGACATGTGTACAGTGTATTAGAATTTATTATATATATGTGATCTCTTGTGTACTAGACAACAAGACAGAAATACAAATTTCCGCTCTCTGTTCTTCTTCTATTTTCCTGTTATCTCTTTCTACATGGTATAAGAAGGTGGTCTTTCCTGAGGTGAATCTATGGCCAACTCGGCGTCCGCCTCCTCCTTCTCCAACATTGGCGATCTCTCCGGCGCAGCATCGAAAAAATTGCTCATTCATCAGTCCCTCAAATTTGTAATCTCTAACCTCAAATCCCTAATTCCTCATCCTCTCTCATCGGAAAACTATCTGATCTGGAGTAATCAAGTTCAAAAGTTGCTCAAGGCAAATGGGTTCCAAGCATTTCTTGATCCGGCGGCAACATCCTTGATGCCGGCGGCTGACCAAGATCCAGAAAATCAAGATCCTAATATCCGTCATCAAAGATGGTTGGTCACGGATCAGAATTTAGCCGCTGCCATATGTGCGACTATCTCCCCTCAAATCCTGCCATACGTGGCACACCTTGAGTCTACAGCTGAAATCTGGACAACATTACAAATTCGGTTTCAGTTGACGAATCGTTCCAAAGTCATTCAGCTGAAGAATGAATTGCAAAATATTTCCATGAACAATCTCTCAATGACTCAATATCTCGCGGAGATCAAGAAGCTCGTGGACCAAATAGCTTACGCTGGCGCCAAACTGGATCCCGAAGATGTTCTTCATCATATCTTGAATGGGCTACCAGTGGCATACAATTCATTCAAAACAGCTATACGAACGATGCAAACGTCGCTCAGTCTTGATAATCTCTATGCACTACTCATCAGCGAGGAAATTCACATTAAGTCCGACGCGTCCAAACAAGCGGTGGTGCCCGACAGTCATACGGCTCTGTACACCAATAGGGGCAGATCAAGAAGAGGTCGAGGCCGCTCAAACACGGTCGGCAATCAGCAAACTCGTAGGAGTACCACATCTACTATGGTGTGTCAAATTTGTATGAAGAAAGGTCATGCCATGGATGTATGTTGGCATCGGCTCAACCCAAACTACATTCCAGCAAACAATCAGCCGAAATCAAACAATGCGCTGCTTTCGACAACTGATTTTTCCAATGACGATTGGTATCTTGACTCCGGAGCCTCGTCGCACATGACAAACACGTTGGACAATCTTGCTAACGGCAAAGAATACAACGGCACTGACAACGTCGCCATCGGGGATGGAAGAACTTTACCCATTGCTCATTCGGGCACGGGTATTCTTCCCACCCCGACGCATAAGCTCCATCTTTCTAAACTTTTACACATACCTGCTATATCGCATAATTTACTATCCATTTCTCATTTAGTTCAAGATAATAACATATCTATAATTTTGTCTTTAAATATCTTCTCACTAATCAGCAGATTCTCAAAGGCAATAGCCATAACGGGCTGTACAAGTTATCCTCTACTCACCCAACCAACAAGAATTGAGCTCTATACGCTTCGTCCATTACAGCATCAGATTGGCACAATCGGCTTGGGCATCCGCCTGCTCAAGTCATCCGGAGCATCTCCAACAGCAATAATAATCTTCATATACCTCGTATTAAATTTTCGTGTAATTCTTGTATGACTTGCAAAAGTCACAAATTGTCATTTCCTAACTCTAATAACCGTAAGAGAAATATTCTTGAGCTTGTGCACTCAGATGTGTGGGGACCTTCACTGGTTCCCTCACAGCAAGGTTTTTGCTACTATGTGCTCTTTATTGATGATTTTTCTAGGTTCACTTGGCTTTTTCCCATTATGTTCAAATCTAATGTTACTAAAACCTTTATAGATTTTGTTACTTTTATTGAATGTCAAACGAATCAGAAGGTAAAAGCCATTCGAACGGATGGTGGAAGCGAGTACATTAACAATCAATTTCAACACTTCACTAAATCCAAAGGAATTCTGCATCAAACATGTGAGAACCAAAAGAGATCAGGTATTTATCTAAATATCAGTTAATTTATTTTCTTGTTTAAATAAATAGATTTAGTTTATGGATAATTATTAGAATATTTTAAATCAAAATAATTCTGAAGGGATGTATTAAAAGAGGCTTTTGGTGAGTAGTTAGAAGGCGGGACCCACTTCTAAGTATTCTTATCATCATAACCTTCAGAGAAAAGGCTTGGCTAGGTTCGGTTGAGTGAAGAGAAAAGTCGTGAGTTTTCTTTTGCCAGGAATCCTGAAATTTTTTGTTCGGACGGAAGCTTTCAGAGGACGACTTCTCCCGGGACTGTAGCAAGAATCGCAAAACTGTAAAAGAAATTCGCAGGAAGGCTTGCCCGGGACTGTAGCAAAAGTCGCAGAACTGCAAAGGAAATTCGCAGGAAGTACTGTAGCAAAAGGGCGGAAGTTCTGGGCAGCGGCAGCGGGTCTTCGGGTGGAGAAGTTCAACATTTTGGTGAGAAATTTTGGCACGGTTAGTAAGAAATTGATGCAAGTATTACTATAATATTACTATAGTATTAAATAGAGATTAGTAAAAGTTTTAATACAGATTTAAATAGAATTAATATGAAAGCTTGTGATAATCTGTAGTTGATTTAAAGACGAGTAAATTGAGGACATGGTAAAGGAAGCTTAAGAGAGGAAAATTTAAAAGAAGAAGGATAGAAGATTGAAATAAAGTCTTATGCAAAGAGAAAATTTCATAGCGACTTACAATCGTAGAAGGGTGCGAAATAGAGAATTGGAAGAAACGATTCGTCAAGAAGGTAAGTTATGTAAAGTTAATCACTGAATTTATATTTATTATCTCTTTTCAATAGTTGAGTAATTTAATGCATTGTGAATACTTGTATGGCAACCATATTAGATTTCATTGAAGTGTTCATGTATAAACAAATGTACTTGATGTGGAAAGTGAAATGATATTTGATCAAATATGCTGTTTCAATCGCTTGACGGTATATGTTAAAGAAAGAAGTTTGCATTTGTTAGATAATGCATTGTCAACTTTTCTTATAACACTTGTACAACTATATAAGTGATAAAAGAGATGAATTATGATAATGAAATTTATTGAATATTTATTTAATAAAGATTGGCTAGATTATATTATGATATCTACATGGTCAGGTGGGCAAAAGGGACCCAATATGAAACCTGAATTGTAGATGGGGCAAAAGGGACCCCAAGGAAATGAATACCTGCATAGCAGGTGGGGCAAAAGGGACCCCTAAAGAGGCAAAAGGGACCTCTATGAAATTCAATGGTAATAATGCCAGATTTATCTGGACTCCATTGAAAATGTTAAAGTATAGCCAAATCTTTTACAAGATTAAATATTCAATATATATCTCTAATAACATAAAGGATGATGTTCAATATGATGCTTTTGATGCTCTTCAAATAATGATAAGTTAGTGCAATGATTAGCTCAATATTGTATTCCATTTGATCAATTTTATTGTTATTTAATTTTGCATAGCTTATGTGAGCCTCATAGCTCACCAGAACTTTCTTCTGGCTGTTTTTACAGGTAAAGGAAAAGATAAAGTTGTTGCTGATTAGATTTCAAGTACCTCAATATTATGTGTTATTTCTATATTTGTTAGTAAGGATTATCTAAGGGTATGTAATTACTCATTTGAAGTATTTTGTTTGGATGTTCCTTAGTGGCTCTGTAACTATGTTGTGGAAGTTAAAAAAAAAAAAAAAGAAAAAAAAAATGTGAAGTACTTCTGTTAATGTATTAATGAAAGGTTTATGAGATATGTCGTATAGTTATGCAAGTGTTTAACTATATTCAAAAACTTTATGGAAGGAAAATAATATGTTTTAGTTGTTACACTCTACAGTACTATTCAAGGGTAATGTGGGGTGTTACAAAAGTGGTATCAGAGCGATGTTCTAAGATTCTGAGGATTCAAGTAAGAAAGCATAAGAAAGTTAATTATTTAAGAGGATAAAATTTGATGTGATAGAATTTTTACAGAGCCTAGGAAACATAGTATTTCTAAGTTAAGTAATGAGTCTAATTTCAGTTGATTTATATGAAACCATGTGTATTTTATATGATTTGTATGTTCTTATATGAGACTAATGTGACAATGTCTAAATAGTAACACATGATTATATATATGCATAACTATTAATGTAATGTGTTACAGATTTAATGGCTGAAAGAATACCTGATAGAGAGGAAGGTCAGTCATCCCAACCTATTAGGATCTCTGAAGATCCTGAAAATGTGGCACCAGTGGGAGGCAGTGCACCCAGTATAAATCCTACACCTGTAGGAGTGGATGCTATGAATACAATGTCAGGGAATATGATGCAACTGCAGATGATGAATATGATGATGAAGATGATGGAAAAGATGCAGTCTATGGTGGGATCTGCAACACCTGGTGTTCCACCTGTAGTTACACCAGTTACTCCTACCACTCCTTGTAGTAGTACCAATATGGAGGCAAGTGATCCTATTATTGCAGAAGTGGATAAGCATCTAAAACTTTTCCAGAGTTTAAAACCTCCATTGTTTAAGGGAGGAGTAGATGCCAGAAGTGCTGAGGACTGGATAATCAGAATAGAGAAAGTTTTAAATGGAATGAGATGTCCTGAGAATAGAAGAGTATCGCTAGCAATTTTTATGTTTGAGGGTGAAGCAGAAAGATGGTGGAAGGGACAAACAACTGGAGAAATTCAGAGGTAAATCAGATGAACAAATCATGTGGGAAGAATTTGAGCAAGTCTTCAGAGAGTGGTATGTTCCTCCATCAGCTAGACAGGCAATGCAAGAAAGTTTTGTGAACCTTAAGCAGGGAGCAAAGACTGTTATACAATATGAAGCAGAATTTACAGCTCTTTCAAGATATGCACCACAGCTCATTAGTACTCCAGAGGAAAAATGCTACAGATTTTTGAAGGGGTTGAGAGATTCTTTGAGACAGCCTTTAATTCCTCTTCGCATAAAGGAATTTTCTGAATTGGTTGAGAGTGCTAGATTATTGGAGAATGACATTGAAGTAGTCAAGCAAAAATGGGAGAATAATGATAGGAAGAGACAGAGTGATCACAGAGGTGGAGCATCCAAAAAGCAAAAATTTCATCAGGGGTGCAAGACCACAGATGAATCAACCTGCTTTGAAGATAAAAGGAGAAACATCAAGTGAAGCAGTCAGATCAGTACCAGCTAGAGTTTTTACTTTATCTTCCCAAGATGCCAAAGACTCTTCTGAAGTGGTGACAGGTACTTTAACTATCTCAGATCTACCTGCTAGAGTACTTTTTGATTCTGGTGCGTCACATTCATTTATATCTGAGACATTTTGTGAGAAAGTAAATGCGGAACCGGTCTCTTTTAATCCTGGATTACATGTTAGATTACCTACGGGCAATTATTTGAATGCCAGTACTACATGCTCAATTGAAATTATGATAAATAGTAGAAGATTTCAAACTGATTTGATAGTACTCCCATTAGTGGAATTTGACATAATCCTAGGAATGGATTGGTTAGTCAAGCACTTTGCAACTATTGAATGTTGGAAGAAGAAGGTCAGATTTGATTTGCCTGAAGATGAAGTATTTTATTTTCAATGTGAAAGAGGAGTAGTTTCTTCATTGATTGCCTTTAGTCAATTGCTTAAAAGTCTAAGAGCTGGTGACTTAATCTTCTTATCAAAGTTAAAAGCAATTAAAGCGGAAAGTAATGATATACATTCCATTCCTATAGTAAATGAATTTGTAGATATTTTCTCTGAAGAATGGAAGGAATTACCTCCAGAAAGAGAAGTGGAATTTTCAATAAATTTGCAGCCTAATACGACTCCAATTGTAAAAGCACCTTATAGAATGGCAACCAAAGAATTACAAGAGCTGAAGGTTCAGTTGGCTGAACTGATTGAGAAAGGTTTTATCAGACCTAGTTCATCCCCTTGGAGTGCACCTGTATTATTTGTCAAGAAGAAGGATGGTTCAATGAGACTCTGCATTGATTATAGAGAACTAAACAAAGGTGACAATTAAAAACAAATATCCTCTTCCTAGAATTGATGACCTATTTGATCAGTTGGCAGGTGCTTCTGTTTTCTCAAGAATTGATTTGAGATCAGGTTATCACCAGGTTAGGGTGAAGGAAAGTGATGTGGAGAAGACTGCTTTTGGAACCAGATATGGACACTATGAATTTTTGGTTATGCCTTTTGGGTTAAATGCCAATGCTCCAGCAGTATTCATGGATATGATGAACAGAATTTTCAGACCTTATCTAGATCAATTTGTTATCGTATTCATTGATGATATATTAATCTATTCTAAAAATGATAAGGATCATGCAGAACATCTGAAGGTTGTACTTGAATTACTACGACAGCATATATTGTTTGCCAAATTTTCTAAGTGTGAGTTCTGGTTGAAAGAAATTTCATTTCTGGGACATATTGTCAGTGGTGAAGGAATATCTGTTGATCCAGAAAAGATTAAAGCTGTAGTAGAATGGCCAAGACCAACAAATGTGGCAGAAGTCAGAAGTTTCTTGGGATTGGCAGGTTACTATAGAAGATTCGTTAAAGGTTTTTCTCAGATTGCTTTGCCTTTATCCAAGTTAACCAGGAAGGATATTAAATTTGAGTGGACTGATGAATGTGAGCAGAGTTTTCATGAATTGAAGCAATGTTTGACAACGGCACCAGTGCTAACAATTCCTTCTGGGACAGAGGGATTTCAGTTATACAGTGATGCTTCTTTAAAAGGATTAGGTTGTGTGTTAATGCAGAACAGAAAAGTGATTGCCTATGCTTCCAGACAGCTTAAGCCACATGAAAAGAACTATCCCACTCATGACTTAGAATTGGCGGCAGTAGTATTTGCATTAAAAATTTGGAGACACTATTTGTATGGGGTAAAATGTGAGATCTTTACAGATCATAAGAGTTTGAAATATATTTTCACTCAGAAAGAGTTGAATCTGAGACAAAGAAGATGGTTGGAATTAATAAAGGATTATGATCTAGACATTCAGTACTGTCCAGGAAAGGCTAATGTTGTAGCTGATGCATTGAGCAGAAAGAACCAAACACAATTGAATTTGTTGACTTGTGAGGAAAGATTGATTAAAGAAATGGAAGCCTTACAATTAGAAGTTAGAATGCAAGGAGATCAGAATATATTGAGTATTAATCAGATGACAATTCAACTGTCATTGGAAGAAAGAATTAAGGAAGCTCAGAAGAAAAGCAATGAATATCAAAAGTTTATGAATCAAGTGCAAGAAACATTAAAGAAGGAATTCAGTATTGATGAACAAGGAATAATCAGGTACAATATGCGGTTGTGGTTACCAAAGGAGTCAGACTTGATTCAAGACATATTGTTTGAAGCACATAATACCAATTACTCCATTCACCCTGGAAGTACAAAGATGTATAAGGATTTGAAAACTTCATTTTGGTGGCCAGGAATGAAAAGAGATGTGGCAAATTATGTAGCTAAATGTGAGAAATGTCAAGTTGTTAAAGCTGAGCATCAGAAACCCAGTGGAATGTTACAATCTCTACCGATTCCAGAATGGAAATGGGAGGAAATAGCTATGGATTTTGTTACATGATTTCCAAAGACAAGACAAGGACATGATAGCATATGGGTGGTAGTTGACAGACTCACCAAGTCAGCCCATTTTCTACCTATCCGTCAGACTGATTCAGTGGAGAAATTGTCCAAATTATTCGTGAAGGAAATTATCAGATTACATGGCATTCCTAAGGCTATTGTATCAGATAGAGATGGGCGTTTCACATCTAAGTTATGGAAGAGTACACATGAAAGTTTCGGCACAAAATTGAACTTTAGCACTGCATTTCATCCACAGTCAGATGGTCAATCAGAAAGGCTGATTCAAGTGTTAGAAGATTTATTAAGATTATGTATATTGGATTTTGGAGGTCACTGGGAAGATCATGTTCCATTGATCGAGTTCACTTATAATAATAGCTACCAGTCCAGCATCAAAATGGCTCCATATGAAGCTTTATATGGCAGAAGATGCATAACTCCCTTGAGTTGGTTTGAAGTTGGTGAAAGACAATTGTTGGGTTCACAGTTAGTGGATCAAGCTACTGAAAAAGTAAGACTGATCAGAGACAGATTAAAAGCAGCTCAAGACCGCCAACAAAAATATTATGATCCCAAGCATAAAATGATAGAATTTGATGTGGGAGATTTTGTATTCTTGAAGGTGAGGCCAATGAAAGGTATTTCTAGATTTGGCCAAAGTGGGAAACTCAGTCCTAGATTTATTGGTCCATTTGAAATTATTGAAAGAGTGGGACAAGTAGCTTACAAATTGGCTCTACCTTCAGATATGTCCGAAATACATAATGTTTTTCATGTATCAATGCTCAGAAAGTGGGTTACAGATGAAAATCAAAGAGTTCTTAAGAAAGATATTGAACTTCAAAAAGATTTGACATATGTGGAAGAACCTGAGTTGGTTTTGGATAGGGATGTTCGAAAAAAACTTAGAAGCAAAATGATTCCTTTTGTAAAAGTGAAATGGAAGCATAGATCAATAAAGCATGCTACTTGGGAAAGGGAAGCAGAATTAAAACAGAAGTTTCCTCACTTGTTTGAAAAAGTATGAAATGTTGAATTTCGGGGACGAAATTTTAAAGGAGGGAAGATTTGTGAGAACCAAAAGAGATCAGGTATTTATCTAAATATCAGTTAATTTATTTTCTTGTTTAAATAAATAGATTTAGTTTATGGATAATTATTAGAATATTTTAAATCAAAATAATTCTGAAGGGATGTATTAAAAGAGGCTTTTGGTGAGTAGTTAGAAGGCGGGACCCACTTCTAAGTATTCTTATCATCATAACCTTCAGAGAAAAGGCTTGGCTAGGTTCGGTTGAGTGAAGAGAAAAGTCGTGAGTTTTCTTTTGCCAGGAATCCTGAAATTTTTTGTTCGGACGGAAGCTTTCAGAGGACGACTTCTCCCGGGACTGTAGCAAGAATCGCAAAACTGTAAAAGAAATTCGCAGGAAGGCTTGCCCGGGACTGTAGCAAAAGTCGCAGAACTGCAAAGGAAATTCGCAGGAAGTACTGTAGCAAAAGGGCGGAAGTTCTGGGCAGCGGCAGCGGGTCTTCGGGTGGAGAAGTTCAACATTTTGGTGAGAAATTTTGGCACGGTTAGTAAGAAATTGATGCAAGTATTACTATAATATTACTATAGTATTAAATAGAGATTAGTAAAAGTTTTAATACAGATTTAAATAGAATTAATATGAAAGCTTGTGATAATCTGTAGTTGATTTAAAGACGAGTAAATTGAGGACATGGTAAAGGAAGCTTAAGAGAGGAAAATTTAAAAGAAGAAGGATAGAAGATTGAAATAAAGTCTTATGCAAAGAGAAAATTTCATAGCGACTTACAATCGTAGAAGGGTGCGAAATAGAGAATTGGAAGAAACGATTCGTCAAGAAGGTAAGTTATGTAAAGTTAATCACTGAATTTATATTTATTATCTCTTTTCAATAGTTGAGTAATTTAATGCATTGTGAATACTTGTATGGCAACCATATTAGATTTCATTGAAGTGTTCATGTATAAACAAATGTACTTGATGTGGAAAGTGAAATGATATTTGATCAAATATGCTGTTTCAATCGCTTGACGGTATATGTTAAAGAAAGAAGTTTGCATTTGTTAGATAATGCATTGTCAACTTTTCTTATAACACTTGTACAACTATATAAGTGATAAAAGAGATGAATTATGATAATGAAATTTATTGAATATTTATTTAATAAAGATTGGCTAGATTATATTATGATATCTACATGGTCAGGTGGGCAAAAGGGACCCAATATGAAACCTGAATTGTAGATGGGGCAAAAGGGACCCCAAGGAAATGAATACCTGCATAGCAGGTGGGGCAAAAGGGACCCCTAAAGAGGCAAAAGGGACCTCTATGAAATTCAATGGTAATAATGCCAGATTTATCTGGACTCCATTGAAAATGTTAAAGTATAGCCAAATCTTTTACAAGATTAAATATTCAATATATATCTCTAATAACATAAAGGATGATGTTCAATATGATGCTTTTGATGCTCTTCAAATAATGATAAGTTAGTGCAATGATTAGCTCAATATTGTATTCCATTTGATCAATTTTATTGTTATTTAATTTTGCATAGCTTATGTGAGCCTCATAGCTCACCAGAACTTTCTTCTGGCTGTTTTTACAGGTAAAGGAAAAGATAAAGTTGTTGCTGATTAGATTTCAAGTACCTCAATATTATGTGTTATTTCTATATTTGTTAGTAAGGATTATCTAAGGGTATGTAATTACTCATTTGAAGTATTTTGTTTGGATGTTCCTTAGTGGCTCTGTAACTATGTTGTGGAAGTTTAAAAAAAAAAAAAAGAAAAAAAAAATGTGAAGTACTTCTGTTAATGTATTAATGAAAGGTTTATGAGATATGTCGTATAGTTATGCAAGTGTTTAACTATATTCAAAAACTTTATGGAAGGAAAATAATATGTTTTAGTTGTTACACTCTACAGTACTATTCAAGGGTAATGTGGGGTGTTACAAAACATCCTGTCCGTATACCCCGGAGCAAAACAGAATTGCCGAGAGGAAACACAGGCATATTATAGAAACGACCAGAACAATGTTGCACAAAGCTTTCATGCCTCACACGTTTTGGGCCGAAGCAGCGACCACGGCTACGTATCTTATAAACCGGCTACCCTCGGCTAACACCAACTACGTTTCTCCTCTACAGCTGATGTTTCGCATCAAACCGTCATATGAGCATTTAAGAACATTCGGCTGTGAATGCTTTACTCTAATACCTCCTTACAGTAGAACCAAACTGCATCCAAAATCTGTCGTCCATGTCTTCATGGGCTATTCGGACACTCAAAAAGGCTATAAGTGCATGAACATTCATAACAATCGTATAGTCATCTCGCGCAATGTAAATTTTAATGAAAAATCTTTTCCTTTTTAGCATATTGGGATCAACGCTACAACTAATGTTAATGACATGGCACCTGCTCTGCTTCTGCCAACATCTATAGCTCTGCCCAAGCTCCATAACCAGTCTTTGCCCAGGCATATGTCTACCACTGCTCCAACACCTCAATGCACGGCTAGTCAAATGCCATACAATAACTCAACTCCTGAAGTCACTTCTCACCATACAGCTCCCTCTCCCGTGCACAACCCCCCAACCCAAGCATCCCATGATTACTCGGTTGCGAACGGGCTCTCTGAAACCGACCAGAAAGTTCAATTTAGCTCATATAGAAACTGAGTCCACACAAAATTCTGACCTGTCCTATTATGAAGCCAACAAAAGCATACACTAGAGGCAGGCTATGGCATCTGAGTTTCTAGCATTGCAACAACAAGGGAGCTGGGATTTGGTTCCACCTCCCCACAATGCGTCGATTCTTGGGTGTAAGTGGACTTACAGAACCAAGTTAAAGTCAGTGGGTCCATAGCTCGATACAAAGCGCGGTTAGTGGCTCAAGGGAACCGACAGGAATATGGACTTGACTACAGTGAAACGTTTAGTCCGGTAGCAAAACTTCCCACTATAAGAATTTTCTTTACAATTGCTTTATTTCATGATTGGCAGGTCGAACAGTTGGATGTCACCAACGCATTTCTACACGGAACTCTTGAAGAAACCGTTTACATGAAGCAACCGAAAGGCTTCGAGGACAACAATTACCCGAATCATGTATGCCTCCTACGCAAGGCCATATACGGCCTCAAACAAGCTCCGAGGCAGTGGTTTACAACTTTCACAAATCACCTACTTACAATCGGATTTACACATAGCAAAGCGGATCAATCTCTCCTTACGTTCACCCAAGCTAACATTCGAATTTATCTATTGGTATATGTGGACGATATACTCATCACGGGCAATGATACCTCCACGATTCAGCGTCTTCTCCAGCAACTCAAGCAAAAATTCTTGCTGAAACAACTTGGATCGGCACATCACTTTCTTGGCATCAAGATTCTTCATGAATCAGATAAGTATTTTCTTTGTCAAACAGCATATGCAAAATCTCTTCTACAGCAAGTGCATCTAAGCACTTGCAACTCACTTGCTAATCTGTCGTGTACCAAAATACCAGATAACATTTCTTCCTCAGCTCCGGCGTACGATCCATCCACGTACAGAAGGATAATAGGAGCTCTGCAATATCTCACGAGTCACGATCACGCGACCAGACATCTCGTTCGCAGTCAACATTCTTTCGCAGCATATGCATGATCCCAACAGTACTCATTGTTATTTGTTGAAGAGGCTGCTGCGCTACATTCATGGAACGATCGACTTCGGATTACCCATCACAAAATCTTCACTTCAACTAACCACGTTTTCGGATGATGACTGGGCTGGAGATCAAGAAACACGAAAGTCTACATCAGGATTTTGTACTTTTCTAGGCAACACTCTGGTCTCTTGGACGGTCAAGAAACAAAATACGGTCTCCTGCTCGTCTACTGAATCAGAATATAGGGCCTTGGTCGCGGCAACGACTGATACAATTTGGATCAAAAAGCTAATATGTGATATTGGTATTATTCATGACACCAAAATTGATCTATTCTGTGACAATACTTCGGCAATTGCGTTGGCTAACAATCCGGTGTTCCACGCTAGAACCAAACACATTGAAATAGATCAAAGGTTCGTTCGGGATCAAATACAGGCTAATAACATTCAGCTTCTTCCAATCAGTACTACAGATCAAGTGGCCGATATTCTTACCAAACCTTTATCCACCAACCGGTTCAAATTTCTTAGATCCAAACTAACGATTACTCTGGAATCCTCAGTTTGCGGGGGAATATTAGACAAGAAATAAATTAAAATGTATTCTTGACACCTATCTTAGTATGACACGTGTACAGTGTATTAGAATTTACTATATATATGTGATCTCCTGTGTACTAGACAACAAGACAGAAATACAAATTTCCGCTCTTTGTTCTTCTTCTATTTTCCTGTTATCTCTTTCTACAAAACCAGCTCCAACTTGATCAGATAAATGGCTTGTGAGCCGAGCTCAATGAGCTAAGAAGTCAAGCTTGAGTCAGACTTGAGTTGGCTTATTAGCTTATGTGCTAGCTTGTTTAAAATATATTAATATAAAATGTACTTAAAATATATTAACATTCATATTTTTAAAGATAAAGTATTTAAAAATATTTAAAATTATATTTCATTTTTTTATATTAAGTAATTCTTTATTATTTTTCTTCTTTATTTTTATTTTTATTTTTATTTTGTGTAATAATCATTTTCTCTCTTTTATTACAAACAAGCAGTCTCAAACTCGTGGAATAAAGCTCGAGCTCGAACTCGATTAATCAAGCTCATGCCTAAAATGACTCGAACTTAGCTCGACTAATTTACAGTCCTAATAGAAATCATCATATTCCTATCCATTTGTTTCCCTTCCCTTAAACAATACAAAGATTAAGAATTAAAGACAACTGATACGTAGGGGTGTCCAAACAAGTCCGCAGGTTGAGTTTGGAACGAATTGATCCTAACTCGATCAGATTTTACAAACTGGTCAATATTGTCAATCCGAATTCGACCCACACGGATTACTGAGTTGAACCAACACGACCCGCCAACCTGCTATATTTTGAAATCAGTGATATGTGCTTCCGTCTCATCCCACTAAACCTTATGCATTTCTTCCAGCAAACTCCCATCCTAACTTCGCCTCTAAGAACAACTCCCCCTTCCCCTTCCTTCTCACCAACCAAATCAATCATTCACCATCATCCACCCCCATATATATACCATAAACCAAAAACGAATAAATAAACAAAACAAAATGGCCACTAACTACTTCCACGGAACCCTCGAGGCCATAATCCACAAGGCCGCACCTTTCTCATCATGCTTCACCGCCTTCGTAACCATCCACATCGACGACACAACGGTCGCCGAGACCACCCGCAACCGCCACCATGAATGGAACCAAAGCTTCAGAATCTTGTGCGCCCATTCGGCCGGCGCCGTTGTGACGGTGGCGCTGAGGGCGCGGCTGCTTGTGCTAGCCAAGGTGCGGATTTTGGCGAGTGAGCTGATGGGCGATGAGGGGGAGTGGAGGGATTTCAAAGGGAGGTTGGAGTTCTCGGTGAGGTTTTGGGGGAAGGATGCGATGATGGATAGGGTGTTGGGGTCGTTTCCGGAGAGGGAGAATTGCGGGGTTTTGCTGTATCAGGATGCGGATCATGGAGAGGAGTTTAGGGTTCCGGCGGGGGAGTACAGGCCGAGGCGGCTGTGGGAAGATGTGTACAGAGTTATTGATGGTGCGGAGAAGTTGGTGTGTATTGCTGGCTGGTCGCTTAATCCCAACTTGGTTCTTGTAAGTATTAATTTCCATTTTTTTTTTTATTTAGAAGATTTACAGCTATGCCATGAAATTAATTTTATTTTAAAGTTGTCATTTTAAATAAAAGAAAATAATAAAAAATAGATATAATATGTATATGATCAAATTATTGAAAAATAAAAAAATGCGCTAATTTAAAAATTAATTAAGAATTTGATGATATATAACTTTATTCTTTTTTAACAAAGAAAAATATAATAATATAACGTGCTTGTTTGATTTAGTTGTTTTGAGATTGAGGATTTGTTTGTGGTGGTTTTATTAAATTGTAAAGTTAGTGGGTAGAAAGTGTAGAACGGGAAAGACCGAGAGGCAAGAAAGCAAGACACAGATAGGTAGAAAGGAGAATGTAAAAGCTTCTCTTATTCATGTACAGAGTCTGGTATATATAACCTAAGAGATACATATCAGCTAATAGAATAATGACACGTATACAGTAAATGGTAAGTTAATTTAATTAGTTATCTGGTTGTTCTAATATTCCCCGGCAAACTGATTGGGACTGTTGAACCGTCAGTTTGTGTCTGAGAGTAATAAATCTGGGAGTTGATAGAGCTTTAGTGAATATATCAGCTGTTTGGTCAATTGTCTTGATAGGAAGTAGACTGATGTTGTGATTGTGTATATGGTCCCAGATGAATTTCTGATCTATCTCTATATGCTTTCTTCTGGCGTGAAAGACTGGGTTGTTTGCCAGTGCAATAGCTGACGTATTGTCACAGAACATCTTGGTCGGTTGATTTTGAGGTATGCCGAAATTTGCTAGAAGACGTCGAAGCCATATCACATCGGATGTTAAGGCAGCTAATGCTCTATATTCTGACTCCGTGGAAGATCGTGCAACTGTGGGTTGCTTTTTGACTATTCAGGAAATGATGTTGTTGTCGAGGAAAGAACAATATCCTGATGTATCTGCGAGAATTTGGATCTCCCGCCCAATCTGCATCAGAATAGGATTGAAGCACAAGATTAGATTTAACGAATTGAATACCGTAGTTTATCGTACCTTTAATATACCGAAGTAGCCTTTTTAGAAGGTAGATATGCTCGGGATTGGGATCATGCATGTGTTGTGAAAGTTGATTTACGCTAAAAGCAATATCCGAACGAGTTAGTGTTAGGTATTGTAAAGACCCAGTAATCCGTCTGTATAGCGTAGGATCGAACAGAGACGTTATTTCTGGAATAACAGACGATAGTTTTGTGCATTTTGGGTTGGCCAATGTATTACAGTTTTGGATATTTGCTTGTTTGAGTATAGACTCCGCATACTGCTGTTGAGATAAAAAGTAAGACTGCTTTTGGAGCTCAATTTTAATTCCTAAGAAATCATGAACGTGTCCAAGATGCTTCATATTAAATTGCATATGAAGTTTGGATATCACGTTATCTATTTCTTTGGGATTGTTACCAGTAATAAGCAGGTCATCCACGTACACAAGTAGATAAATTTGAACTTCTTTGCAGCGAAACACTAATAAAGAGGGATCGGCATTGCTGTGAACAAAACCAATTGAAACAAGATATGAGGTGAACGTGTTATACCATTGGCGAGGTGCTTGTTTCAACCCATAGATTGCTTTGTTCAGTTGGCAGACGTGGCCGGGATGTATGGAATCTTCGAAACCTTTGGGTTGCGCCATGAGGACCTGCTCCGATAATGTTCTGTGCAGGAAAGCATTGGTGACATCTAGCTGTTGCACAGGCCAGTCATGGTAAAGAGCTATAGTAAGCAAAATGCGAATCGTCGGAAGTTTGGCTACTGGACTGAAAGTTTCAGTGTAGTTCAGGCCGTATTCCTGATGATTTCCTTGGGCTACCAATCTAGCCTTATATTTTGCTATGGAGCCACCTTCATGACGTTTAATACGATAAGTCCATTTGCTCCCAAGTATGGATGAATTTAGTGGTGGCTCGACTAAGCTCCATGTTCCCTGTTGTTGTAGGGCTAGAAATTCCATAGCCATAGTGTTTCTCCATTCTGATTGTTTCACTGCTTCTGAGTATGATGTAGGGGCCTGCAAATGGTCCTGTAAATCATTGTTATGAAAAAGATTCAATCGAATTCTGGGTTTAATCGAGCCAGTTCTGATTCTAGTAGCCATGGGATGCGTATTATGAGGAGCAGTTGGACCGGCAGGGTTGCTATAAAGGGTAGGAGAAGGTATGGAAGCAGGTGAAGACGTGGTAATAGCATTCTAAGAATTTCCATAAATATTTTGTTGGTTGTAGGAAGCAGCAGATGGTGGGATGTGAAAATTGCTAGCAGGTAAGGTAGTTGGCTGAATTTGGATAGCCTTGGATGTAGGTTGAAGTAAAAACGGAGGAATGCCCGAGTTGGGAGAAGAACAGGAATCAGGATATATGTTTTGGAATGGAAATTTTGTTTCTTTGAATGTGGTGTGTCTAGAGATAATGATCCGATTAGACGTAGTATCGAGGCAGTTATATCCTTTGTAAGTATCGGAATAGCCCAAGAACACACACGGTTTAGATTTCGGTTGGAACTTGTGTCTTGAGTGAGGGGGGAGAAGAGGAAAACACTCGCATCCGAAGACACGAAGATGATCATATTGCGGTTTGGTTCTATGGAGAAGTTCAAAGGGAGAGATATTACTGGTAGGAGCAAAAGGCATTCTATTTATCAGATAAATTGAAGTTAAAACAGCTTCCATCCAATAGATATAGGGTATACTGGCAGTGTTAAGAAGAGTCCTAGAGGTCTCAATGATGTGCCGGTGTTTGCGCTCCGCAACCCCATTTTGTTCCAGAGTGTACGGGCAGGACATTTGATGAATAATGTCGTGGATGCGGAGGTAGGATTGAAATTGGTTGCTTGTAAACTCTTTGCCTCCATCTGTTCTTATGGTTTTAATAGATGAAGAAGTGTAGTTCTCAACTTGATATTTAAAAACAGTAAAAATTTGAAATAAATCAGACTTAAAATGCATTGGAAAGACCCATGAAAACTTCGTAAAATCATCCACAAACACAACGTAATAACGAAAACCTTGTGTAGAAACCACAGGGGATGGACCCCAGATATCCGAATGAATCAAATCAAGAACATTAAGACGCTGATTTGTAGATTGTTCAAACACAAGTTTATGAGTTTTTGACTCTTTACATGAAGAGCAAAAATTGTTATTTGTATTTATACTAAGATGCGGATTAAGTTTTGAAATTTGTTGAGTAACTCTGCCGTGAGGATGTCCAAGCCTCTGGTGCTAGCAGGATGAAGAAATTTTTGAGACAGAGAGGGCCTTCTGCGGATTTTGCAGTTTGTCAGCTCTAATTGGATACAATCCTGCATTACACGGTCCTCGAAGTATTACTTTGTGAGTCTTCAGATCCTTCAAGAAGAAACCAGAGGCATCAAACGTAATGGAAATATGATTATCATGAATTAATTTTGATATGGAAAGCAAATTGTATTGCAACTCAGGAGTATGAAGGATGTTTGATAATTTTAGCTTACTGGAGGGGGTCGGCAGTAACCCGACCCCAGAATTTGCGATGCTTATGGATCTACTGTCTCCTACCACGATCCTGTCAGAGCCGCCATAGGGTTGGGAAATTGACATGTTGTCCATGGAGTTCGTGAGATGAGATGTAACGCCTGAATCAAGAAACCAAGAATTTGTAGAGGTTTCATCGGCAGCTACCAGAGCACGATTTGAATTCTGAGACGGAGTCGGAGCATAGTTCGCGTTCAGTCTGTGCCAGCAGTCAGAGGCCGAGTGTCCCCTTTTTAGACAAATTTGACATGTAATTGGCAGATTGGTAGATGATATGTTCTGCTGATTGGAGGAGGAAGAAGATCGACCTCTGTTGCGGCGGCCACGACCCCGATTCGTGTATAAAGCGAAATTTGGATCACCGGCTGGACTGTGCTTGGCAGCATCAGACGCAATGTGAATTTCTTCACAGAGAAGAAGCGGATATAGCTGATCTAGGCTGATAGGAGTAAGCATTGTGCGTATAGATGTTTTGAAAGATTGGTAGGTAGGTGGTAATCCATTCAAGATATATAAAATGATATCCTCACTGTCAATTTCCGCTTCCGCGGCAGCAATTTGATCGACAAGAATCTTGATTTCCGAAAGGTATTGAATCAGTCGTGTTCTTGAATGAGATATTGTGAAGAGTGTTTTTAAGATGGAAAACTTTGGATCTGTTGGTGGCTTGAAATCGTTGTGCAAGAGTGGACCAAATGGCGGAAGTAGATTCAAGATTAACAATGTATGGAAGAATAGATGTAGAAATGGTTGAACACAAATATGCAGCAAGGTTTTGATCGGTGATATGCCAGTGATGATATTGAGTATTCGATTGAGAAGATCCGTCCAAGCCAAGAATGGAAGGATGATGAGAAGAGGTAGAAGAATCAAGAAATTTCTCATACCCGTTGGCTCGAAAGAGTTTGAGTATTTTGAGTCACCATACCGCGTAGTTTTCTTGAGTGAGAGATACCGGGATGATGTTCTTGATGTTAGAAACCACAAATTTGAGGGTGGAAGGGATCGTATACGGCTCCTGGTGTTCATCCGTCGCGCTACCGTGGAATTGCGAGGAGATAGAATCTGTCATCGGAGCTTATCAGCGAACCTAGGTCATTGATACCATGTAGAACGGGAAAGACCGAGAGGCAAGAAAGCAAGACACAGATAGGTAGAAAGGAGAATGTAAAAGCTTCTCTTATTCATGTACAGAGTCTGGTATACATAACCTAAGAGATACATATTAGCTAATAGAATAATGACACGTATACAATAAATGGTAATTTAATTTAATGATTTATTTGGTTGTTCTAATAGAAAGTAACTTAATTTTTTAAAAGCGGTAAGAAAGCAATAGCTAAATAAAATTATAATTGATGTATGAAAAACAAAGTAGTTATAAAGTTGGCCTGAGCAAATGCTAAATCTTATTTAGTTTAAGTTTGTGTTGGTACTCTTAAAAAAAATATTGGCTTGAGTGAGCAGGGGCGGAACCTCCTTTAGATTTGGGGAAATTGCCCCCCAAAAAAAATTAAAAAAAAAATTCTTGTTATATTATTTTTTTTAGGTAATTTGTCCCCCTCTATTTATTTTTTAATTTTTATTATAAAGATTTTTAGACAATTGCCCTCTCGCAAATAATAAATAAAATTCATTATTTTATTTATTTATTTAATTTGAATTAAAAAAATATCCTTACAATTAAAAATATTCTGATCGGGCAAGTCGAATCCCACCAGAGGGTGCTGCCCCCTTGGACCCCCGATATATCTACAAAACTTACAATGATCAAGGATATAAATATATATGAGTCGCTATTGACTCGTTTTCTTGTAATTAAGGGTATAGCCAAATTCGAAGCAACATCAACAATTACTTATAAGTTTCCCCTTCCTAAAAATTAAGGTTTGTTATGCCCTTGTGAAAGTTTTTTTTTTTCCTAAATTTATAACTTAGAATAATAATATTTTTTTCAAATGAATTGATTTATCAAAGAATACTTATTTTTTATTTTATCATTTTAATAATTATATTATCCCGTAATAAAGTGGGTCTAATGCATGCATATATGTCGATTTCAAACTCTAATATATTAAAAAAAAATTAATTGATGCGTAAATTTATTGGAGTAATAATGTAATATAGTAATACGATATCTTACTTACATATAAGAAAAAACATTATATTTATAATGTATTAATATTGTTAAAAGTTTGGATGAGTAAAGCAATTAATCGGAAGCGCAGGTTAGAGATCCCCACTCAACTATTCCGGCGGCAATCGGAGTCAAACTCGGCCACCTTCTAAAGCGCAAAGCCGACGAGGGCGTCGCCGTCTGCATCCTTCTTTGGGATGACGAGACCTCCCTTCCCTTCATAAAAAACTCTGGTTTTATGCGTACCCACGACGAGGACGCTTTCTCCTTCTTCCGCCACACAAAAGTCCTCTGCCGCCTCTGTCCCCGCCGCTCCCACCTCCCCTCCTTCTTCACTCACCACCAGAAAACCATCACTTCCGATGCCTCCCCTCACCTCCTCCGCTATCTCGGCATCTCCACCACCACCACCACCGCCGCCACTTCTCCTCGCCGCGAGCTCCTCAGCTTCGTTGGCGGCCTCGACCTCTGCGACGGGCGATATGATAATGAGAAGCACTCTCTGTTTCGCACGCTTGATGCTGAGGATTTTTACCAAGCAAGCATAGCCGGAGCTGGGATTGGTCGTGGTGGGCCACGGCAGGCATGGCATGATGCTCATGCCTGTGTTGCGGGTGCTGCTGCGCGTGATGTGTTGACTAACTTTGAGCAGCGCTGGGCGAAGCATAGCGGCGATGCCGGTGGAATGGGTGCTGAGTTTTCTTTCTCGACTGCTGTTGAGGGTAATTGGAACGTCCAGGTAGGCAGTCTTGTAAGGGCATCTCCAACTGAAAAAATACATTTTTACACTCTAAAATGCATTAAAACTTCAAAATGCAATAATTATCTCCAATCTAACTGCATTTTTTTCCTTCTTTCACACGCTTCCTATGAATAATGATTTAGCCTTCCAACCATCAAGCACAGAAGACACCTTTTTGATGAGAGGTTGAATATCAAAAACAAGAACTCTTTTTGTCCCAATGGAAATGCCTGTAGGTAAATATAAACGTGATCGTCTCACTAGAAAGATAAAGAATATTGTCTAAAGTGTTTTGAAACTAAGTAAATTTGGAGAATATTATTGAGCTTTTAGATGTTTTGACATTAAGACCACATATTTTTTAAAATTTTGAAGAATTTTTCGAAGTGACAACAAATTATAAGTAGAGGCTTCTCCAAAAAATGAGCAAATCATCTGCATACATTGACAAATATAACCTTCACCATGCATGTTGAATGCCTTTGAAGTCATTGCCTCTTATCATGTCTTCTGAGCATAAAGGATAAAAAATCTACGGCAATACAAAAAAGCTATTGAGAAAGAGGGCAATCATACCTAAGCTCAGTAGTGGAACCAGAAAACCCCTTCAGCGAGACATTGCAACATAATGCGTACTGAACATAAGAAATGCATACCTTAATCCATTGAATAAAAAGGGGAGAAAAATCTTTTTTGTTACATTCTAAGAAGAAGAAAGTCAATATATAAGGAGTCAAAAGCTTTATGAATATCTAGGATAGCAGAGAAAAGAGGCAATTTTTTTACACTATTAAATTCATGCAAAAGCTATCTTGCTAAGATGATATTATCAGTGGACATTCTATTTGCAACGAAACCAGCTTGAGAAGCGTGAATGATGTGGGACATAACCATTTTAATCCTAAAAGCTAGGATTTTAGCATTATTTTGTAAGAAGAATTGCATAATGAGATGGGCATGCAGTTCGAAATATTTCGAGCATGAGAATTCTTAAGAATAAGAGCAATACTTAGTGGTTTTATAGAAGTTGGATGTAGCAAGAAGAAAAAAAAAGTCTTCAACAGCTCTGCAAACTTGAGGCCCATTGATGTGTCAACTTGAAGTGTAAAACCCAAAGGAGAAACCAAAGGGAGCAGGAGATGTGTTTTTGGTGAAGGAGAAAATAACATCTTTGATTTAAGCATTAGAAATAGAAGCCTTTAGAGAAGGCATAAAGTGAAATGGATCTTTATAGCCAACAGAAGGAAGATAACACTATAGGAAATGCATAATTTTCTGGTGGTCAACAGTAAATCACGCTTCAGAAAACAAACATCGTCGAAAAAATTACGTCGGAAAAATTTTCGATTGATTTCCAGCCAAAAATTGCTTATTGAAAAAAAATGGTATAATTTAGCCCAAGCGAGCCCGCTGCCTACCTTTTAAATTGGGTCTGCAACCCTCAAGCTATCGTGAACTAGGCCCGGATACTAACTCCGCGAGCCCGTAAACACGGCCTTAACTCCATGGGCCCATGAACCATGCCCTCTTGCGAACCGCCCGCTTAATTATTAATGATGTACATTTGAATGTCTTAGTGATGTCGGAATTCAGTGATCTTGGGCTCGTTGGATTCGTCTCGTCGAGCCGCTCGATTCGAGTATAAGCTTGTTATGTTTAGAAACCGTTTGGTAATTCAAATTGTGGTTCGAACCTTCCAACAACGCTTCGGGTGATTTGAACCCATTTGGGCTCGGATTGGGTTGAAATTGGTGTCGTTGGGTTCGTATTTTCGAGATGCTCAGTTCGACTATAAGTTTGCTGAAATCGGAGTTCATATGCTCCTAATTTTAATTTCGGAAGTTTCCAACTTGATTTTGCTTTGAGATTCGTGCCCGATCAAGATAATTTTTGGACGATGTATCAATTAGTATTATTTTTATTTAGATATTTATGTATTATATAAATAAATAGAAATATTTAGTTGTTAGGTCTGAAAATAATTAAAAATTTCGAGCTACATATGTATATCCTCCAAAAAAAATCTGACATAATATTAATGGTATGTATTGTATTAAATTGAAGCTATTTTTATTATGTATATAGATTTATGTATTACATATTATATCTTAACATAGTTAAATTATTAAATAATATAATTAAAATAACACTAAACCATCATAAATATATTCATGATTGAAAACTATAGGTTAGAAATTTTTGGAAGATATTTCCTAATATTGATATAAATATTTGAAAATTTTGAAAAAAGAAATATTTTAATCATGTCGAAAATGAGTATAGTTAAATTATTAGATTTTCTTAATAATGCTTATATTCAAAGTCATTAAGGATACATATGCACTATGCAAAAACTATTACTTGCATTCAAACACAAGATGGTTTGACTAAATATTTTTCTATTTAAGTAGGATTACATCAAAGATCAACTTTAAGCCCATATTTTTTTGCTTCAGTCAATGATGTTCTTTCTAGACATTAATTTGCAAGAGGATGTACCTTGATATATGCTTTTTGCTAATGATATTCTTCTTGTCGATAAGATTAGAGATAGAGTTTAAGGAAAACTTGAATTATAGAGATCAACCTTAGAGTCTCATGGTTTTCATTTGAATAAAAATCTAAAATTAAATTCATGTAGTGTAATTTTTTTAGTAATAGATATAGTGGGAGGATTGTGATTTTGAACAAATAAGTCATTAAAAAGAGTACATATTTAGATATTTTGAGTGTATTGTTCAATGTGATGGTGAAATATATGGGGGTGTTTTTAGTAGAATTCAAGTTAGATGGTTAAGGTGGAGGAATGCATCAGGCTTATCGTGTGACAAAAAAAGTATGCCTCAAATCTAAGGAAAAATTCTATAAGATTGTGGTTTGACTTGCAATACTTTATAATGCAGAATGCTGGTCATTAGAAGATAAGTATAAAATTAAGTTAAATATATATTAGATTTGACTTCTATTAAGAAAGATAGGTGTACACCTAAAAATTTTTTATTAGAAAATATTAGAAATGATATTTTTTTATTAGATGTAAATAAAAATCTGGCTTTAACAAAATAGAACAGAGAAAAATAATTCATGTAGTTGAACCTCCATAGTGGAATAAAGGCTTCTTCTTGTTGTTGTATTAGAATTTCCTTAATATAAATATGCTAGAAAAATATATGGAAATTAATATATAAAAGCATGAGAAACATATATATATCTGTAACAAAATAGCTTCAGAAATATTTGCATGTACACTGTACACATTCTTATTCTATTTGACACCTTGAGATAGTGGGCAAATTATTGGGTTCAGACATGGACGTGTTCGGAGCTCCATGAAAATATGCCACATCATCTCCCACTTGGTACTGAGCTCAGTACCAAACAGTACCAAGCTCGATACTGCTTGATACTTAGTACTTCATAGTACCAAGCTCAGTAAGCTATGTCTGGTGTCCAAACCCAATAATCTCTTAAGATATTGCAGGTATTTCGATCCATGGATGGAATCTCCGTCGACGGATTGCCAGAAAACCTCGGAACCTCCGAGCACAGCATACACGACGCTTACGTGTCGGCCATTCGCCGGGCACAGAGGTTCGTGTACATCGAGAACCAGTACTTCATGGGCGGGTGCCATTTGTGGGACGAAGACGAGGCCAGTGGATGCACAAATCTAATCCCCGTGGAGATTGCGCTCAAGGTGGGCAGCAAGATTCGTGCCGGCGAGAGATTTGCGGCTTACGTGGTTATCCCAATGTGGCCGGAGGGTTCGGTGGACGGCGAGGCCGTGCAGGGTATGTTGCATTGGAGTCGGATGACGATGGTGATGATGTACAGACTGGTGGGAGAAGCTATTAGAGAGAGTGGGGTGATGGCGCACCCAAGGGATTATCTCAATTTCTTCTGTCTTGCTAATAGGGAGGAGAGAAGGGAGGGGGAGTTTGTTCCTCGTTCTTCTCCGCCTCATGGAAGCCATTATTGGAAGGCTCAGAAGAATAGGAGATTTATGATCTACGTGCACTCCAAGCTCATGATAGGTGAGAGAAATTTACTGAATATTAATTAGCTAATTTGTGAGCTTTACATAATTGATAATTCATAGGGGATTTAGATATATTTCATTATGTATTTGTATATATTTAATATTTTAATTATAATATTTATTTATAAAACATTAAAAAATTTGTCATATTAAAAATATTATTAATATTAATTTTTTAAAACAAAAAATATATTTTTATGTATATATTTTGATGTAAGAAGACATTAAAGTATTCTATGATTAAATATTAAAATTTAAGTACTAAGTTAAGTGAATGCATTTTTTTTATAATATAATAATAATATATGTTATGTGAATACATAATAATTATATAATACGCAGATAAATAACTCATTATAAAAACTTAATTGTATTGTGATTTTTTTAACTAGTTCATTTTTGGGCTATTTGGTTGGATTATTACACAAGGGTGTAAAGTATTTTAAATATATAAATTTTAAAACTTTTGATGTCTAATTTGATGAAAAAGAATGCAAAAGTAAAAATATATGTAGTGTAAATCATTTTAATTTATTTTTTAGATAAACAAAACTCACCCAATTTTAAGCGAGAACGGTTTATGCCGCAAACAAGCTCGCTTGACCACCACCATCACTCTCCGGCCACCACCGCCGCCAACTGTCGTCCACCACCCTTCGCAACCACCCATCGGTTGCCACCATCTTTAAATTTTATATTATATTTATTTTATTTCAAACCAAATAAAAAAATATTTATTTAAATTTATTTTATAATCATTCAAATAACTCAAAAGTATTTCTTTTATACTGAATTCATTTTACAATGCATTCTTTTTTAGCCAACCAAATAGCCCGAGGTATTTGGAATTCCTCACATTTGGTTGGGTTTCAAATACACTGAAAATTCATTCCAATTGTCGATGCCCAACCACCCGCTACCACCAGCCACCACCGCCAGCTACTCGTCGTAGGCTGCTACCAGCCACCACTGTCGGTAGCCCGCCTTCGGCCACTAACACATGCCACCACCGTCGCGTTAGTAGATCGCTGCTAGCTAGCCACAACCACCGACCACATAGTTTCTAATGTTGGTCGCCGACCATTACCCTTTTTGCACTTTATAATGTATTTATTTTAGTTCAAACCAAACAAAAAATATAATCCCATGCATTCCTTTTATTTTTGGGGGTATTTGATCGGATAAAAAAGAAATGCAATGTAAAAGAAATATTTTGGAGTTGTTTTGATAAATGTAAAGTAAATGTAGGGTTTTTTTAAAGTAAAATAAATATACTATAAAGTCCAAATTAAGATGATGGCTGCCGGGATGGGCGATAGTGGCAGTGGCGATTAGCGGTGGTGGTAATGGCCAGTGGCTAATGGCTGTGGCTGAAAGTGGTGGTGGTGGCCGACAATGGTAGGGCCAGCGATGGAAGGTGATGGTGATCAACAACATTTATGGCGACGATCAAGTGAGCTTTTCTAAACCCTAAACGATTCTCACTCAAAATTGAGCGAGTTTAATTTACCTATAAATAAATTACAATCATTTACATTTCATTTACTTTACTTTGCATTCTCTTTTCATAGGACTAAACACCAATATTTTTCAAATCCTTGCATTCAAATACCTTCAAAATATTCCATTTACTCTACATTCTTTTTTCAAGCAACCAAACAACCCTAATTTATATATGGATGCCATCAGATGCATATAAAGCAACAAGCTTTGCAAGCACAATACAATATACCAAGTACAACTTTCTAGATCCATACTGATCTTAATTATCCCTATTCATCCATCAATTGCAGTTGATGATGAATACATCCTAATCGGCTCAGCCAACTTGAACCAGAGATCGCTGGACGGCGATCGAGACACGGAGATCGCAATCGGATGTTATCAACCTAGCAGCGCCAACGGTGGCCGACGAGGGGATATTTTCGCCTATCGAATGTCTCTCTGGTTCGAGCACGCCGGCAAAATTGAAGAAGCTTTTGCAGAGCCGCAAAGCTTACAATGTGTGAGTACTCTGCGCGGGCTTGGCGATGAGATGTGGAAGAAATATAGCGGCGAGGAGATGGTCGACATGGAAAGCGTACATTTGGTGAGCTATCCCGTGGATGTGTTGGAAGATGGTTCAGTTAGGGATTTGGAGGGTGGCGGAGGCGCCTTTCCAGATACCTCCGCGTTAGTAAGTGGCCGGAGATCCAAGATGATCCCACCCATTTGCACCACTTAATTTACAAATGTTTTTAAAAAAATGTTTTTTTTTCCTTTATATATATTAGAAAGTAAGCTCATATTTGTTGTAAATCTGGGAAATATCACTTTCTATTATTATTATTATTATTATTATTATTATTAATGAGTTGAGGATTTGAATAAAATTTGTGTGTGCTTATTTTATGTGTGTTTAGGGATTGTTTGGTTGGAACTTGAAAGTAAATTAGGTGTAAATCATTCTAAATGTTGATGTCATATAAATATTAGTATTTGGTTGAATGAAAAGGAATGTAAAGTATAAGCAGTGCAAATCATTTTAGTTAATTTTTGAGGTAAAATAAGCTTGCTTAGTTTTGAGTAGAAATTGTTTTAACTGTAAGCAGTCTCTCTTTTTGTTGCCTACGGCCGGCCACAACAGTCACCCACTGCTGGTCACCACGCTTGCCACCTTAGCAGCCGACCACTATATACTAACACAATCACCGACCGCCACAACCCACTGCCGCCACCCACCGCAGCCTGTCGCCAGCCACCATTCGCCACTGGCTACCGAAAGCTTGTAGATGTTAGAGTTTTTATGTGAAAAGCCTAAAAAAAATTAAGATGAGTGACATAGCTGAAATAATTCACTATTTACTTAAAGTTATAGAAGTTCATCCCTCCCATATTTGGAGAAGATATGATTAAAGAGTTATAAGCATGTGTTTGGTCTCCTTTATTTGTAGTAGGGATTTTGAAAGAAATAATGGAGGGACAATAATGGTTGGAGTATGTCACTTAGATAATGACAATCGAGTGATAGTTATTGAATGATCATTTGCACCACTTAAATTTTTTAATTCACCTCATTTTTGTGCCCTAAATTGATTCTCTCTTCTGCCTCCATCATCAAAGTGATTTCCTCTCCCTCCCTCCTCGACTGTGACATATGTGACCTAAGTATTCTTCTCATGATCTCCTGTTCTTCCTTCCCCTCTCCCATTCCCTCAAACATTCTCTCATTATTCCATTCTTCTTCTCTATTCCCATATGCCGCCCCAACTACCCTCCCATGGCCTCCATTCCCTTACCCACTTAGGTCAGTCAGTTAGCTGGTGGGTAGTATGGGATGGAGATTAGTAGAGTGTCGGTGATATCAGGAAAGTTTTCTCTTTTCTTAGCCATAGCTGTCTCAACACATAAGCTCATGTTGTTTACTCATATCTGATATATTTGTTGATAAAAATATTAGTTTGCTTGATTTTATATTTGAATAATTATGTAATGAATTTTTTAATAGTGCACGCTTCAAAGATTGATAGTTTTCTAAGTTAAAGATTGAATGCATCAAATGTGATAGTGACCCATATTGGAGACCTAGAACTAGAGATATCTACCCAATATGCCATTTAGTTAATAACTTCTAGATCAAAATTATTTTCACCTAAATAAATAAGGCAATCATCTAAAAATTTTAGCTTCCTTATCTAATCAAACTTCGCCATGATAAACTATTTGCATTGTGGTGTACTCTAGGACCTGCAAAAGAGAAACAGATAAGCAAGACAGGAAAAACAGGGAAGAGTTAATGTAAAAGGCGTCAATGGCCTGTATATTCACTTGAAAATATGGATTTCAAGAGTTGCAGATTGATCAAAAAACTGTCTACCTCCCGGAGTCTGCTTCTCTAAATAAGTTCTAAAAATCATGTAGCTAATTCTACTACTTTTTAACTCCTGTAGCTGTAACTACTTGTTTCTAAAACAAGTGTAGCAAGGAAAAAGGGATAATAGTACTCATATATAACTAACATAGTACTATAAGTAGTTGAAGCAGAAATAAGGGTATGATGGCCCTCAGGTGTGTTGTAGCACGGTTGGCACTGCATCAGTCCTCCACGGCAGCGGAAGAGCTCGACTCCGACGAGCTGATTATATGGACTGTATCATCAGGAGGATGGTATGGCCAAATATCGGACACATTGAAAGTTGGCGAGGTATTGTAACCACTAGGTAATTCCACCGTGTATGCATTGTCATTTATTTTGGCAATGATTGGAACAGGGCCAAGCTTACGGCGACTGAGTTTAGTGTAAGTACCGGGAGCAAAACGTTCGCGCCGCAGTCGTACCATGACGAGATCACCGACCTTAAAAAGCACCTGTCGTTTGTGAAGATCGGCGGCAGCTTTGTATTTCTGATTGGCGTTATTAAGTTGGGTGTGGACATCTGTAAGCATTTGTGAGTACTGTCCAGTGAACTGTGAAGCCGGCAGGGACTTGCACTTAGAAAGAATTGCTACATCCAGAGCCAAATTAGGTAATTTAGTGAAAACAATACTGAAAGAAGATTTACCCGTGGAGCGGTTAACCATGGAGTTGTAAGCAAACTCAGCTGTGGTTAATACTTCCTCCCTTTTCTTTGGATAGTCTTGGACTAAACAGTGAAGCATGTTTCCCAAGGTACGATTAACGACTTTTGTTTGTCCATCAGACTGTGGATGATATGCAGAGCTCAGGCGTAAATCTGTGCCGAGACGTTTCCACAACTCTCGTCAAAAATGGCTGATGAATTTGACGTCTCTATCGGAGGTGAGGCTTCTCGGGACGCCATGTAAACGAACGATTTGGTGGAAGAAGAGTTGAGCTATGTGTAGGGCATTCGACGTCTTTTTACAGGCGACGAAATGGGCCATTTTGGAAAAACGGTCGACAACCACCATGATGGAGTCATGCCCTTTTTGAGTTCGAGGAAGGCCAAGGACGAAATCCAAGCTAAGGTTCTCCCAAATGGTGTCCGGAACCGGAAGAGGCAAATACAGTCCTGTATTTTGGGCGACACCTTTATATGTTTGACATACAGAGCAACGGTCGACAAACCGAAAGACATCTCTTTGGAGGCGTGGCCAGAAGAAACGAAGCTTGAGTTGAGCCAATGACTTATCACGGCCTGTGTGAGCTGCCAGGGCGCCACAATGTGCTTCCCGAATAAGGTGTTGATGCCATGATGAGATAGGCACGCACAATAGGTTGTTGTGGAAAAGAAATCCATGTCTTATAGAGTACTCAGGAACAGTTTCCTGGTTTTGACACTTACGCCAAATTTCAGAAAAATCGGCATCTGTTGCATAAAGTTTTAACGATGACAAACCAGTGAGCTCGGTTTGTAGTTGAGTTAAGAGCATGGATTTACGGCTGAGTGCGTCAGCTACCGTATTGTTCTTGCCCGGTTGGTGCTTAAGCACAAAGGAGAATTTCTTGTAGATTGAGAAATAATTTATGCTCTTGTAGTATTAGAAAAATTTTCTGTAAGTGATCAATATGTTGATCGGTATTGCTGCTATATACCAGAATATCATCAAGGTAAGCGAAGCAAAATTGTCCCCAGAATGGTTTGAGAATGAGTTGAATCATCCGCATAAAAGTTGAGGGGGCGTTGCAAAGGCCGAATGGCATGGTGCGCCATTCGAAGAGGCCGAAAGGTGTCTTAAAAGCTGTTTTCCATTCGTTGCCGGGACGAATCCTGATTTGATGATATCCACTGCGCAGATCTAATTTAGAGAACACTGCTGCCCCATTGAGATGATCCAGAAGCTATTCAACTCTCGGTACAGGAAACCGGTATTTAACTGTTATCTTATTAATAGCTCTGCTGTCAACACAAAGACGCCATTCGTTGTTTTTCTTGGGTACAAGCAATGCTGGGACAGCACATGGACTAATACTAGTTTGGATCAACTTCTTTTGTAACAGGTCGTCAATAATGGACTTCATAATCTCTTGTTCCTTGGAATTGAGACGATAATGCGGTAAATTCGGTAAAACTGCATTAGGCAATAGATCAATTTGATGTTGTATTGATCGTAGCGGAGGCAGTGAACTAGGAAGTTCACTTGGACAGACATCACTGAATTGTTCCAGTAATTGACGAACCTCTTCTGGAACCGGTGACTATGTTAGAGGAGTGGGGTTTGTGAGTACCACGGCCCACAAGGGTTCCTTTTCATTCACGGCTAATAGCAAAGTTGGTCCCGAAACAACTTGTAATGCTGGTGCATTGCTTTTGTTAGAAACTTTGGTCTTATCATCATGTGTCTTTGGCAACAGTCGAAGACGTTTGCCCTTCCAATCCAGTGAGTACACATTGGCTCTTCCGTCAAACAGGACGCCGACGTCAAATTGCCACGGGCGACCGAGGATTAAATGGCACACGTCCATGTCTAGTACATCACACAATACATCACAGACATATTGACAGCCTATTGAAAAAGTCACTTGACACATATCTGTGACTTGAATATCGACGCCTTTTCGTACCCAGCTAATCCTGTACGGGTGAGGATTCTTTGTCGTTTTCAAATTAAGTGCTTGTACCACTGAGCGAGCTATGATGTTTTCTGTGCAACCACTGTCGATGAGAAGATCACAAACTTTTTCCACTGATGGTGCACCTCGTTTTGAAAATGGCATTGCGTTGTGAATCAACTTGTTGGCGGGGTGCAATTAAGAGTTTCTCAATGACGCAAATCAATGGATCACCCTCATCTCCTTCAATGTCTTCGGCAGAGTTTTCATTGGCTTCTTCAAGTTGTTCCAGAGAAGCTTCATGGTCATTTTCTAGCAGCTAAAGTTGTTGACATTGAGGACACTCATTGGACTTATGGCCCGGTTGAAAACATCGGAAACACTTTAGTGTCGCCGGTTTAGCATAGGGATTAGTTGAGACAGGTGGCTTAGCCTTGAATTGGAATTTACTGTCAGATGAGGCTGCTTCCATTTTTGAAGACACACTGCTGGGTCCCGATGAAGAAGAGGAAGGTGTAGGTTTGTTGAATCCCTTGCCAGAATCTGCGAGTGAATCTACTATAGGTCAGCGGTTAAATTGGGGACGAGAAGCCTTGCTTAGTTGTATTTCAACCTTCAGGGCGAAATTGATCGCCTGAGATAAGGACAGTACGGAATTTAATTCCAACTTGTCCTGTATAGTATATTTCAATCCACCGATGTATCGAGCTACCAATTGGTTCATGGACTCATTCAAATTATTGCGTGCACTGAGCCTATGGAATTCTTCGGTATACTCGCTCACTGATCTATTGCCTTGTATACACTGTTGGTACTTCATATACAAAATTTCTTCATAATCCGTCGGGAGGAACTGTGCACGCAAAAGTTGCTTCATTCTATTCCAACTGCGGACAGGACCCTTGCCTTCCCTCTGCCTCATTTGTAGCAGTTGGTTCCACCAAGCACTGGCTCCTCTTCTCAGACGGCAAGCGACATATTTTACTTGTTTGGACGGATCAACTTCCAAGTAATCAAAAAAAATTTCAACAGCCCTTTCCCAGTCCAAATAATCCTCAATGTGAACATGGCCATCAAAGAAAGGTATATCTACCTTGATTTTAAACTCGGCTTGGTTCCTCTGTGAGAAATGTCGTCTCCTTCCTCCGCAGTTTCCTTAACCAAAATCAGGTCCTTCGGCATTGTCATCAGACTCAGTTAAATACTCCTCTGGGTTAGTAAGCACGTTCTCATCGGAATCAGTTTCTTCTGAAACTTGGGGATGAAATCGGCGCCCAAAACGTTCAAGGCCCATTCCTCATCGACGAACAGGGGCCGTTGCCGGTGTCGCTTCACGACGGGGCTGATGGGGTGGAATCCTCTGATGTTGAAGATTGAACTCGCGGCGTCTGTCGATCATGAGGCGTTGGACATCAGCGGCCAACGACTCCAGTTGGCGCATAATGCTCGCCTGGTTTTCCCACAAGGCGTCGACACTCTGACCCTCGCCAGGGACTGGCGTCTTCCCTTTGTCCGTCATTGCTATCACTGGCTCTGATACCAATTGCTGGTGTACTCCAGGACCTGCAAAAGAGAAACATACTTGCAAGACAGGAAAAACAGGGAAGAGTTAATGTAAAAGGCGTCAATGGCCTGTATATTCACTTGAAAATATGGATTTCAAGAGTTGCAGATTGATAAAAAATCTGTCTACCTCCCGGAGTCTGCTTCTCTAAATAAGTTCTAAAAACCCTGTAGCTAATTCTACTACTTTTTAACTCCTGTAGCTGTAACTACTTGTTTCTAAAACAAGTGTAGCAAGGAAAAAGGGATAATAGTACTCATATATAACTAACATAGTACTATAAGTAGTGGAAGTAGAAATAAGGGTATGATGGCCCTCAGGTGTGTTGTAGCACGGTTGGCACTGCATCACATTGTTATAGATTATTAAAATATATTTCATGATGCACATTTCAATTATGCTCAAGAATTCGTTTATTATCTAGAAATTGATGGAATGATTTCTTGTCTAATTATAAGAAAATCTTACCTAGCTCGACATGTTCATTTTGAACAATAATATGTCCATGTTCCACATCTTTAACATTTAATTATAAGAATTTAGTCATTTGAGATTCAAGAATTATACAACCATGAATAGAGAGACATAATGCATGTCCTATAGAATATTGAGGATAATTATAATAATAAAATATCAAATAGTTTCGTGATTAAAATTTCTCTAAACATGACAATAGTCGACTGTAGGGTTTCTCCTAACTTAAAAGTTCAAAATATATTTTACCAATAGGTTTATTAGAAAACTAATTTAGAATGGTATATAGATTTTTTTTTTATTAAGGCTTTGTTTGGGACGATTTTCTTACTGCTTCTTAAAGCAATTTTTTAGAACAAAAATTAAAATTTTTTGTTCTAAAAAATTGATTTAAGAAACAGTAAAAAAATTGTCTCAAACAAAACCTAAGAGTGTAATATGTTCTCTTCAGCTTGGTCGTGCTTGACTTGCCCTAATCATATAACCCTCTTACCTACGATGCTTATCCTTGCATTTTTTCGTTGCATGTCAATACATTCATTATTCCTAACCACACCCATAAACATCAATTATAGTCAAACAAATATTACATATTATATTCATTTTTCATATGTGCAATTTTTTATATGATTTCAAGTAAAGGTAAAGAGCTTGCATTATCAGGCTAGACAAAAATGATGTGGAGGAAACCGAATAATTTCTTTGTGAAGGAAGTGAACGATGTGGGATCCGATTGGGTCTTTTGGATCTCCATTGCTCACTTGAAAGTGAGAGCAATTTTGGAGAGCCAGGATAGGTTTCATTAATGGAGCCGAAGAGGCACTTAATGTTGGAATCAGTAGATCATGGGAAACATATAAGATGTATGAGCTTTGCTGTTGATTCTCTCTCTCTCTCTCTCTCTCTCTCTCTCTCTCTCTCTCTATATATATATATATATATATATATATATATATATATATATATATATATATATATATATATATATATATATATATATATATATATATATATATATATATATATATATATATATATATATATGTTGCGTGCTAGAATATACGCGACGGTAGAGTTTGTAAATTCGCGTCCTAGCGTTGTACAAGTATTCAGCACACAAGAAGAAAAGAGAAGTGAACACAAAGGTTTTTACGTGGAAAGCCCGAAAGAGGGAAAAAACCACGGGGCCTCGCCCAGTTGCAAAGTTCCACTAGTATTTGTTTGAAGTACAAAGGTTAATCCGTCTTACAAATCAAGACGATTCATTTACAATCAACTTCTCACAAAGTTACAAAGTTCTGCAAATTCTCGATGTTTCCCGAAAATCCGGCAGAGTTCCGGCGTCTTCAGGTGGCGGGAAGAGCTCCGGTAGTGATCGAGGAGGAGCTTCTTCCATCTCCTCCTTCTTCTCTTCTTCTTCTCTATTTTCACTTGAGTCTCCTTTGTGTAGAATGAGGGCTCTATTTATAGTTTTTCTGGAGTGACATAGCTCGTAAATAGGTCTGAGATCATAGGCGAATAGGGAGTGGTTTGAATGGACGACCGATATTGAACCCTTCGATCGTGCACCATTCGTTGGACATTTGGAGGCCTTAATGATATCGGAATTTAGTGATCTTGGGCTCGTTGGATTCGTCTTGTCGAGCCGCTCGATTCGAGTATACGCTTGTCAAAATCGGAGACCGTTTGGTAACTCAAATTGCGGTTTGAACCTTCCAATAGCGCTTCGGGTCCTTGATTCGGACTCATTTGGGCTCGGATTGGGTTGATCTTGGTGTCGTTGGGTTTGTATTTCCGAGACGCTCAGTTTGACTATAAGCTCGCTGAAATCGGAGTTCGGATGCTCCCGGAATTAATTTTTGAAGTTTCCAATTAGCTTTTGCCTCGAGATTCGTGCCCGATCAAGCTAATTTTGTGATGACGTGTATATATATATATATATATATATATATATATATATATATATATATATATGGTATTTTAATTATTACTTAATAAAAAATAATTAATATTTGAGGTCCAAATAAATTGAGTCTTAAATTGGAATCTAGATGGTTGACATTTGGTACCTTGTTAACCATTAGATCAATTTGATAGAGATCTGGAATGGTCCTTATGACCTCATACAAAAATAAGGTCAACAAATATTGAAGCTTAAGTAGATTGAGTCCTAAATTGAAATCTTAATGGTTGACACATAGAGCCTTGTTAACCATATGGTCAATTAGGTAGAGATATAGATGCGTCCCTATGACCTTATACAAAAATGAGATTAACAAGACTTCACTGATCATATTTATTTTATACTTAATTTTAGATATTTTCTATTACACATAATAATTGATTATTGATATTAATTCAAACTAGAGTAAGCATATTGAATAGTTTAGCTTACATTAAAGGCAGTGGTAAGTTTTGATTACTTTCTGAGTTATATAAGTTTTTTGTATAGTTTTTATATGATTTTAAGTAAAGGTAAATAACTTGTAGTATAAGGTGAGACAAAAATGCTAGTTTAGTTATATGTTTAGTTTTTTTTACTTAAGCTCTTTTGTATCCTATGTTGACTATTATATATATGCTTGTGAATTTTGATTTTTGCAACATAATATAAATATTTATAGTAGTAATGAATTTATTTTTTTTATTATTTGTTTATTTTCTTTAATGTAATTAATCAACTCTGAATGTCAAATTGATTTGGTTATAAATGAATGCGTTTTAATTGTTAATGAAAAAAAAAAACAGTAAAAGAATATAAATGAAATTCTTCTACTTTAGATTTTGGGGTATGACACTTCTGCTCCAGCAAAATCCAGGTGCTTGTCTCTCTTGCAAAATTTAGACAATAAATTAGAAGCTTCCCTCAATGATGTTTTAGTAACCTAGGGATTCATGATTTTGTAGCTTCATGTACAAGTAGTTTGTGGTGAGGTAGTTCTGAACTTGTCATATGAGTACTCCCGAGATGTTCATTAATAAAAGTAAAAAGTTTTTTGATATGCATGGTCATTCATTCTATTAAGTCTACTACCTTAGGGAAGTCAATTTCGGGTCACGGGTCGGGTTCGGGTCGAACCCGGAACTGACCCGGGTTCAATCGGGTCGACCCTAACCCGACCCGGATAGACAAACGGGTCGAAATCCTAGACCCGAACCCGACCCGCTTCGGGTTCGGGTCAACCCGACATGACCCAGAATTCGGGTCGAAATCCTGGCGCAGCGGCGCAGCAGGCCGGCGGCGGCACGGTTTGCGGTTCCGCAGCGGCGCAGCGGCGCGGCAGGCCGGCGGCAGCGGTTCCGCAGCGGCGCGGCAGGCCAGCGGCGTGCGGCAGCGGCGCAGTTCCGCGCGGGAGCGATGCGACGAGCGACGCGTGATGCGCCAGCAGACGCGACGCGCGGTCAGACCCGGTCCGCTCGAACTCCGCGCGGGCAGCTTCGGTCAGCTCCGGTCAGGGCGGGCAGCGGGTCATTCCGGGTTTTCGGATCAACCCGAACCCGACCCGGTTCGGGTTCGGGTTGACCCGAACCCGAAATTTTCAGGTCGGGTCCGGGTCGGGTTGTCGTGTCGTGTCAAATATTGACAGCTCTATACTACCTACTAAAATGTTAACCAGTGGTGAATTTGGGCACTTTGCCAGATTCTTCTAGTGCTTTTAAAGTGACGAGTATGTCACCATTGACTAAAATAACTATTTAGCTGAAATAAGAAATTTTTAATGTAAGAAAACTATCAAGAGTGAAATTATTTGTAGTTCAAGAAGATGATGATGAAATCCTTGTACAAGGAATCAAATGTTATTTCAATCACTTTTGAAAGAAAGATTTAATTTTTCCGCCATGATGTTTTATGATTTCATTATGTTATATTGTCAAAAGGCAAATTTAATTCCATTTGAATTATCAGTAAGAGGCCAAATTCTTGTATTGATCCATTTTGTTCACTATGTTAATGGATGAAATCAAGAAAAAATCATAACAAGTTGTTTTCTTTTTCGTTGTATTTGTATTTTTTTAGTTGTTTACCCTATTTGCTGGAATAGCTCCCTTGTTAGCTTAACATAGTGCTACTTTTGGTAGATGGTTGTGTTAAAGCTACGTATTTTCCTGATCGGGTTTGGGTTGAGTTATCGAGTCGGATCAATAATTAACACACTTACATCCAGTTAAGGAATTTGTTCATCTCAAGCTAACCAACCATTACACTATCTTTAATTTCAATGATTTTATGTATTTTGTATTTTATAAATTTTAATTTGGTCAAAACTTATAAAAATTGTGATATCTTAATTTTTTAGTAAACATCCACCATGCAACTTATTATATATGATAGATATAATCATTGAATTTTATCAAGTAAATTTGAAACTATAATTTTCTAAAGTAAATACATAGTAGATATTTTTTTTAGATTTTCTTGTATTTTATAAATTATTGTATTTCATACATAATATTGACTTATATTATATAGAAAAATATAGCATTTGTATGTAAGCTATGAATGATGACTGCTAACACTATAATTAATATGTGTTTGCTCTTAAAATATAATATCATGTGTAGGAGGATTGACTAATGAGCTTTCCTTTAAATAAAAGTTGGTGATATAATCCCAGTGATGGTCTGTAACCGATTGACTAAATTACACCGACGGGTAGAGGGTGACGGGTCCTAAATGATTATCGAAAGTCACATGTAAAAATAAATGATTAATAGAAATCAATAAATTATAAGATAAGGTTGAAACATGAATAGATATGATAGATAATAGATGGAAGGATAAAAACATCACTTTAAAGTTGGATGTTCAATCTTGCTCTTTATAATTGAATTGATTGATATATATATATATATATATATATATATATATATATATATATATATATATATATATATATATATATATATATATATATATATATATATATATATATATATATATATATATATAAAACTAAAGTTTTATTGATAGAATATGCATTGATACTAATACAATATATCATAACAAACTAACATGACCTATTAATTGATAATCCTTTTTATAAATATTTTTCTTATAGTTTTTGATAGTTATTCTTAGACTTTACTAATCATATTTATTTTATTCTTAATTTTAATGGTATTATATTATACATATTAATTGATGATAGATATTGATTAAAACTAGAGAAAGCAGATTGAATATTTTAGCTTACATTAAAGGCAATGGTAAATTTTGATTACATTATGACCTTTATAAGCTTATTTTGTAGTTTTTATATGATTTCAAGTAAAGGTAAAGAGCTTGCAGTATCAGGCTAGACAAAAATGCTATTTTAGTTATATGTTCAATTTTTTTATTTTACGTAAGTTCTTTTGTATCCCATGGTGACTATTGTATATATGTTTGTGAGTTTTAAATCTTGTAGGAGAATGCAAAAATTGACATTAGTAATAAATTTATATTTTTTGTCGTTTATTTATTTTCTTTGATGTAAATAATCAAATATGTATGTCAAATTGATTTGATTGTAAATGAATGAGTATTGATTGTTAATGAAAAGATAATGAGTAAGGGAATATAAATGAAATTATTTACTTTAGATTTTGGGGTATGACACTTCAGCTCCAGCAAAAGCCATGCTCTCATCTCTCTTGCAAAATTTAGACTAGAAATTGGAAGCATCCTTCAATGATGTTTTAGTAACCTCAGGATTTCACAATTTCGTAGCTTCATGTACATGTAGTTCGTGGTGAGGCAGTTCTGAACTTATCATATGAGTACTCATGAGATGTTCATTAATAAAAGTAAAAAGGTTTATATTAAGATGCATGGTCATTCATTCTATTAAGTCTGCTGCCTACTAAAATGTTAATAAGTGATGAATTTGGGCACTTTGCTATATTCTTCTGGTGCTTAAAGTGCCGAGTAGGTCACCATTGACTAAAATAAATATTCAGTTGAGCATAGGAAGTTTTCAATGCAAGAAAGCTATCAAGAGTGAAATTCTTTATAGTTCAAGAAGATGATGTTGAAATCCTTATATGAGGAATCAAATGTTATTTCATTCACTTTTGAAAGAAAGATTCATTTTTTCTTCCATGGTGTTTTATCATTTCATTCAAATTTATTATATTATCAAAAGGCAATTTTAATTCCATTTGAATTATTAAAAAGAGGTCAAATTATTGTATTGATCCATTTTGTTCACTATGTTAATGGATGAATCAAGCAAGAATCATAACAAGTTGTTTTCTTCTTAGTTGTATTTATAGTTTGTTTAGCTATTTGTCCTATTCGCTGGTTTAGCTCCGTTGTTAGCTTAAAGTAATGTTACTTTTGGTAGATGATTGTGTTAAATCTACATGCTAACTTAGAATTTATTGTTTGTAGCTACAAATATGTATGAATGATTGCAAGGCAATGAAGATAGATCATCCAATTTGGATGACTATTGAGATGTTGCGGGAGTAGATGGAACTCAAAATCATTTTGATGTTCATAAAATGATTGTTGGTGCATTAAGTATTATATTCCTATTACTGCATGAGATAACCTGATAAAGCAAAAAAGTATAATCATGAATGGAATATACAATGACAAACATACCTTTCTTGGTTATATTACGGATGTGATTATGATTATTTGACATGGTATGAATGAGGAGAGAGCCCTTCTTTAAATTAAGTGACTTAATGTGCAAAAGAAGATTGTTGGTAGATACATTGAATGTATGAATGGAAAAACAAGTTTCTATGTTATTGCATGCACTCAGACATAATGTTCATAATTGAGTCACTCAATTTAACTTTTAATACTCTTGGGAAACTGTTAGTAGAGCTACATTATATGTTGTAGGGAAGTTACACCATGAATTTATTAATCATCTACTTCTCCAAACTCCATATAAGATTCAATTGAGTAACATGTTCATGCCTTTTTTATAGTTATAATCTTTTCACATGTGTGAAGTTTCATATTTTGTGGTGGTATTTTTACTATACTTTATACAAAAAATAGGATTGTGTTGGTGCTATAGATGGAATACACATCAAAGCTATGGTACATAAGAATAATGGATTCGCATTTAAAGGAAGAAAATTGATCGTACCCAAAATAAACAATGTTAGCATTAGTTGACTTTAATTTGAAGATCACATTTGTTCTTACTAGTTGGGAGGGTTCAGCTCGTGATGCAATACTCCTTAAAAATGCATTAGAAAGACCAAATGGTTTACATGTTCCACAAGATATATATAATGGTTAACTCTTATATTGACTTCCTTAATTATGTATAATATTTTTCAATAGGAAAAATTACAGTAAACATCACAGGTAAATATCACGTATCTAATGGTGGTTACTCCTCCCAAAAAGATTTTATAGATCCACATTATGCAATAAGGCACCACTTGAAGGAGTTTAGTTCTATTTGACTTACAAATTATAAGGAACTTTTTAATTGTTGACGCTTCTCATTATGCACAACCATTGAGCATGCCTTTGGCCCTTTAAAGAACCATTTTACAATCATAAAGTGTAAACCTTATTTTCTTTTATAAACTCAAGTTTACTTTGTTCTTAGTTATAGCATATTACATAACTGGATAGTCACAAAACGCAGTGATGATTAATTCTTTTTTAGGATGAATGGGCAAGGAAAATCCATTATAGAAGGAGAGTTAAATCGACTGTAGATGACTCATGAGAATGGTTGTATAAAAGAGATGAAATTGCACATGCCATATGAAATCACATGCAAAATGATGGTTATTAATAACTTTTTTGTGGAAGTTCCTCCTTTGACTTTTGTGTGTTAAACAACATTGTATATTTCTTTTTGCTAAGAATAATTTTTTGTGTAATTTTTTGTATAAATGATATTTTGTTTATCCACTTTTATACATGTATTTGTTTTTTGTACAATATATTGGTATAAATGATCTCTTTAGTGTCAGACATATATTAAGTGTAAACCTTACTTTCCTTTACAATTTCAATTTGACATTATTCTTGCTTGTTGTATATTACATAATTAGATAGTTATAGAAGATGGTAATGATTTTATTCTCTTTGAAGATAAATGAAAAGGAAAAAAATCACTCTAGAAGAAGAGTTCAATTTGATAAGAATGATTTCTTGCATGATGTTTTGGTATACATGATCTCTATTTTATTCACTTGTATTTGTCTATTAATACTTTCATTTTTTGTTAATACCCTCTACTCTTCCCAAAAAAAAAGAAAAAAGAAAAAGAAAAAAAGTGGATGTTATATGTTGTATTTTATAATGATATTGTTATGTTTAGGTTAATGGATCCGTCGCAAACAAGTATTACATCTACTTCTGCCCAATAATCGTCAAACTTCCATTCTAGAACTGTTGGACTTTTGCCCAACCGTCATTATTTTAAGCTCACGAACATTCACACGAAGTTCAACCCACTTCATGGACTACTGTATTTTTATCATCCTCAAGTTTAGAGACAGGTCAATATTTGTAACATGTTCAAACAATACTGGAATCGTTTCAACTAGGTGCGTCTCCGTGATTTGTCTTTCTTTTTTTTAGGATTTTTCATGTAAAAACAGCATGGTGTTTGTAAGTTCTATATTTGTGTGCTAAATATTATTATAATGTTAAAATGGAAAATTTTCTTATTTTACCGCCTCAAATATTATAGCCCGCAACAATACTGCATTTACTTTACACTGTATTCAAAATACAATTCTTTAATTTTTTTGGCAACCAAATAGTCCTTGGTCATATCTTATCCCGTTTTCCACATCTTTGCCTTTTTAAGATTTTGAGATTTTAAATAGGAGAGATATCAATATGACTTGACTTGTTGAATGAATAATAAAATTTTAATAGTTAATATATAAATATAATTATTGCGTCATGGAGTATTCGCGAAAATAGAGAAATATGAAGTTTAGCGTTTTAGCATTGTAAGAAAATTCAATACGCACATAGATAAGAGAGAGAGTGTATCATTCATAAGAGACACCAGAGTTTTTAAGTGGAAACCCCTAAAAGGGGGAAAAACCACGGGGCCTGACCCAGTTTGAATGAAACAACTAGTATTTCTAGTCAATTACAAATGAGGCCCTTCTTTGGGAGAAGGCCTTAACTTGATGTCATAAATGTACATTATACAAAGCGCATTACATGGTGGGAGTTACAATAATCAACATAAACATATTTGTTTGGTCGACAGGATCATAGTTGATAGGATAGAGGTTAGAAAGATCGTAGTAGGCAGGAGACCGGGGTTAGAAAGATCGTTGTCTGGCGATGTTGGTCGGAAGGACTGTAGTAGGCGATGGAGGTAAGAAGAACCATAGTTGGCAGGAGACATGGGTCTGAAAGACCATAATTGGTAGGAGACCGGGGTTAAAAAGGCGTTTGTCTGGCGATGTAGGTCGGAAGGGCCGTAGTATACGACGGAGGTCATAAGGACCTTAGTCGGTAGGGTTCCGAAAAGCTATAGTTGGTAGGAAAATGGGTTCATAAAAGACCATTGTATGGTGATGGAGGTCGGAAGGACTGTAGTAGGCGATAGAGGTCGGAAAGACCATAGTTGGTATGCGATAGGGGTCCGAAAGACTATAGTAGTATGGTAGTACTCTGGGCGTCAGGGGTTGGCCCAACAGAAGTCTGGGCCTCAGGTGGTGGTCCGACAGAAGTCCTGGCCTCAGACGTCAAGTGGTGGTTCGGCAGAAGTCCAGGCTCCAGATGGTGGTTCGGTAGAAGTCTGGGGCTTAGGTGGTAGTTCGGTAGAAGTCTGGGCCTCAGGTGGTGGTTCGGCGGAACTCCGGGCCTCTAGTGGCGGTCCGATGGAACTCAGGGCCTCAAGTGGTGGTCCGGTGGAGCTGAGGGCCTCATGTGGTTGTCCGGTGGAGCTCAGGGCCTCAAGTGGTGGTCCAATAGAACTCCAGGTGGTGGTCAAGGAGCGAGGAGGCAAGAGCGATATCCGATCTCTCTCTTGCTCTCTTGCTTGGAGCCCCATTTCAAGAGGGACTAGGGGTCTATTGATAGATTTTTTAGAGTAACATGTCCCATAAATATGAATAAGATCAAGGATATATGGGGAGTGGCTTGGATGGATGATCGATGTTGAATCCCTTGATCGTGGATCGCTTGATGGACATTTGAATCTCTCAGTAATGTCGGAATTTTGTGATTTTGGCTCGTTGGATTTGTCTCGTTGAGACACTCGATTCGACAATAAGCACGTCATGTTTGGAAACCGTTTGGTAATCTAAATTGTGGTTCAATTACTCCAATAGCTTCAAAACTTTGATTTGTTCCCATTTGAGCTCAGATTGAGTCGAATTTGGTGTCGTTGGGTTCATATTTTCGAGACGTTCAGTTCAATCATAAGTTTGCTAAAATTAGAGTTTATATATGTTTCCGATTTAATTTTTAAAGCTTTCTATTTGATTTTTGCTTCGAGATTCATACCCGATCAAGATGATTTTTTGACGATGTATCAATAATAATTTAAAATGTTATATATTTAAAGTTTAAACCACTTTTTAACTATGGACTCCCAACCCTAACCCTAGATGCCTAAACCGATCAAGCATAACAAAAGTTGCGGGCTTAACAAGGGTCACAAATGTTCCCTCTAACCCGGTATCTACCGACTTGCATACGCCGAGTTTGCCGACCTATTCCCCCTCTCGGCTCCAATAAGTAACACCCTGCCCTTCTTGGGCAGCCATCGGTCTTTTCCCTTTACCTTTCTTCTCGTCTTCTAGTCTTCCTCCCTTCTCACTCGGATGTTATTTTTTCCTCTCATCGCCGCTGCTCGGCTTCTGCTCTCAGTCTCCTCGATAGGCAGGTAATCGATTCTCCACCCTGTTCTCAAAGTTATTGATCTTTAACCTTTTTCACCCCGTATCAATATTTTTTTTTTTCGATTTCGATCGTTATTTTTTTTGCCCTTTTTGTGGTTTTCCTAATGACGATCTTTTGTTGCTTATCATCGTTTGGTTTCTCTAGGTTTTCTTGAGAAGAGAACAGTAAAAAGTTGGAAGGCGGCGCTGGGATGGCGGGCCTGAGGTCAAACTTCCCGCTACGTCTCCAGCAGATCTTATCTGCGGGGCGGCCGGTCTCCCCTGCGCTCAAATTGGAGTCTGAGCCGGTGAGTACACTAATATTTTTTCCCTTTATTTTATTTTGCGTCAGTCTTTAAGTTACAGTCCTAGGCATTGCCATTTAGCTGAAATTTTCTGTGTTGTTCATTTTAGCTGAAATTTTCTGTGTTGTTCATTTACCATGTTAAAACGGATTTGGAGATCTGGCGAGATATCAGCGATGGTTGTTCCTTGCTTTTCCTTTTGATTATAGAACAATCATTTGTCCTGTGCATGTTGGTCTAGCTTATGCATGCAATTGTGGGACTTCACGCAGCTTTATACGAATACAGTGTCTTCTCATAGAACTTAGGTTTTTTGTTAGTATAAATATTACCTCGCACCCCTTGACATCTTAAGACCTTGTTTTTACCTTTTTAAAGGATTCAACTTTTCTAGTACATGGTGTATTTGCTGAAGTTTTGTGTGCCATTGGCTAAAAAGGCATGTAGCATTTTGTTGTGCTGCAGTTACCATTGTTCTGATTGGTATAAGAGCGCAGCATTAGGGTTGAGGGGATATGTTCTGCCTTTACAACAGTTGCTCTCTAGCTCTGGCGAATCTTGAAATTTTTTTCAGCGGGGCATTGTAAAAAGTTAGCGTACTATCCTACCTCTATTCTTAATAAAATTTTGTCATTTCATACTTAAATTAAGCTTTAAAGTAATCAATCTCATGATTTTTTAACTAATCACTACAAAATAAATGGTTAACATGAGTTAGGCATAATTAAAAAAAAGTTATTTGGTGTTTTATTTTACAATTTGGTCCAAATGTTGGAGTGAAAGCATTAGAGGTCAGTTTCAAAACTACATTAATAGGCTTTTTAGGAGAGGCCTCAGTTGTTGAGATTTAAGGAAAGAAAGGGTCTATTGTGAAGCAAACAAAAAAGTGAGAATGAGAGGAGAAGTCAATGACCTCGCCAAGTACCCGACACAACATTGATGTTAAATTGTAGATAACTCATCTCATGATTCTTGTAAAACTTTGATGTCTGAACATGAATGATTAGTCTTTCTACACTTTGACTTTTTAAATCTTGGTTTTTGCCAAACTTTTCATTCCTAGTCATGAAATAAAGAGAATGAAGGATGAGCCATGTGACCTGATTGGGTAACTTTGTGGAACATACTTGAGCTAGTAGGGGTATGTGCCTGCCCCTATGCCTCCATATTGAATTCACCCATGGTTGGAGAAGATTAGGTAAAACAAAATAGCAATTAGGACCCATGTGCTTACAAATTGGTTTTATATCTCTTTAGGAGCCTTGAAGCTGCCATTGCGATGATAGAGTACAATAAAACTAGCTATTAACTACCTAACGAAGTTGAGGATGGTTAGATTTCATATTCCTTTGGGAGGTAGTTAGCTTGTATGGCTAATTGTTCTCCTTATTGCAGACATAGTTTGACTAATTATTGAATTTTTGAGTGCATTCTTGTAATGATGATATTTGTTGATAGGTTCATGAGTGAAATCAATATTCTTGAAAATTTAATCTTCAGTATATCACTTTGACTTTATTCTTGTAGACTAAGCAGACCTTGTAATCATTGACCTTAATGTGAAACTTTTTGATGCAATGTTCTTTACGTAAATGAGTTGAGATGTTTGTAGTTTTGTGAAAGTGATCCTACTTCCTCATGTTGGGTAATTGTTGGAAATTTGTGTATACTTGGCGTCCTACTTAATTCTTATATTTTAAAAGGTGCAAAAAGATTTAGTTCTTGGAAGTTTATTTGGGAGTGTCATAAATTTGTGCCTTAAGCTGTTATTTCATGCCTTTCATTGTAACATAACATCTTCAAATTCATGAATAGAATGAGTTGCACTTAGTTGGCTGATTCGGAAGTAGTGGTGGGTAAATTCATGTCAAATTCATGACATTTTAATTTTTTTCCCCGTTTATTTTGAGTTTTTTAATGTGCAAATCACTGTGTGAACTATTCTTATATTTATGAGGTATGCATATGTGTTCACTTCCAAATCCATTCATAAACTAAAGATAGGAGGAATAAAAAAAAAGAATAACCTTAGAATGGTTGTTATACAGGTTAATTTCCTTCAGTTTTAGGTTATAATGCATACCTTATATAATCATGCTTTTTTGAAGTTTGTTAATAGTATATTTGTGTTTTGGAGGCTGCCTTATATTGATGAAGTATCTTAGAGAGTTTTCTTATTCCTTTGATTGTTTTTGGTAATTTATCCAATGAAATGGTTTCGGAGTTCGGCAATATGTGTCTTTAAATTGGATTAATGGGATCTTAAGTGAAGGGATTAAATTATTTGGAAGATTAAAGGATGTGCCCATCTCCACTGAAAGTTGTAATGAAATGCTTTTGGGGATCAGTGAGGACTATTGAATTAGTCTAATTACGATCGACGATAGATTATCACAATCTTAAGGTATGGAGATCATATAATCGATATCTTTATTGAGTGTAAGTCTAGAAGTGGTTGTTTGAATGGTTTGGAACTCTACTTGCTCTCATAAATTTTGAAATAGAAGATTGAATTATCGTGTGTTTATATATGAGGTTGATTGAATAGATTTATTATTGCGAGGAACAATATTTTGTGTTATCTTTTTGTTGTTACGATCTATCTTGCGTAAAATTTATTGTAGAACCTTGAATGGTTGAGAATATCAAGGGGCATTTTTTGGGGCTTTTTTTTGTCTTGTTTACTGGAGCTCGAAACAAGGTTCATTCTAAAAATATGAATTGACATTCAATGTCCAAAATAATAAAAGCCATTTAATTTAATTTAGCAGATTAATTTGAACCTAATTTAGTTGCTATGGAAGCCAAATGAATTCTAGTTAACGAATATGCTTGAATTACCTGAATTCAACCTTTTTGTGCTAAAATAGTAGGCTTTGCATGAATTATTCTGCAAGCAGGCTATCATTTGTATCATGTGTGCGGGCTAGTTGTTTTTATTTAGGTTTAAAATTACACAATTAAATATTGAGATTTTTTTTACCATGAGGCTTACGCCTCGCCTCAATAAATTGCCGTAAACAATAAATTGCCTCTTATAATTAATAAATTGCATAAAGAAGTATTGTACATACATTAAAGTATGAAATTAGAAGTAAAACATTTACATTCTAAAATAATAAGAAGTAACAAAGTAAACAAGTATCAAGTGATTTATTTACATCTTATCATCAAATCATATAGTAAGAAACACACATCAAAGTAAGATAAGGTATCGAAGTAAGAATGGAGAACTAATGACATAACAATTCAAAATAAGTTTAACACAATAAATTTCTCTCTTCTACTCCTATTGTCCAACATCAATGTAAGAACATCACAAATAACGAGTGACCAATACTATAATTTTAAATTCACAAGTCCTCAAAACTTAGTGGGTCTTCATTGGAATCATTGTCATAATGAATTGCTTATCCTTTCCCCATCCTTAGTTGTGTCAATATTCTAACACTCTATTTCATCTTCATCTTTCTTAATTATTAATAATTAATAAGAAATTATAAATATAAATTAAAGTTTAAAATAAAGACTATGTTGATGGTTACAATTTTAAATAACTATATTTTAATAGATACATTTTCTTTTTATTTCTAATTGGCTTGTGTTAGACATATTTGTCTTGCTTTTATCCCCATTGAAGAAATCAACATTTATATTTACTGCAAATCGAATTGTGATACTTCATTATCATCATCCATAAAACATTCATCATCCAATGACACTTCATTAAAAAGGAGGTTATTTCTCATCCTTTAAAGCATTTTTTTTAATTTCTATTATTTAATTTCTTTTTGTATATGATGTAAACCAAAGAGTTCTTTCTTAAGATAGCCAAACAAATTCATCTTTTCATAGGAACTTTATTATGTTTACTTAAATATCTTTCATCTTGACGATAAACAAGTAAGTCCCAATATTTTTACAACAAATTGTTGTAGCTAAATTGAATCCACCAACTATATTTGAAAAAAAAAACACACAAAATTAAAATTGGGAGAATCATTCCTTATTTCAAATAACAAATACTAAAAAATTACTCGGAGAATATTTTGCAAATGTACCAAATAATCATTTTTTTAATAGTACAAGTTGCATATTAGCCTTTACCCTCTCAATTGAGTCAGGTATCAACCTATTCAGACAATGGTATAAAAGCTACTTGATATCAAGATTGGTTGTCTTGTTTTAGCATATTGAAATTGATGTTTATGGTGATATCTTACGGTATGCAAATAATGATGGAGCTGAATCACCCAATTCTCATCAGTAATATGCCAAATCTCCTTGTAGCTAGACTCATTACTTCCTTATTTTAGGGCTATCATCTCTTTAGCATTGTCTATTACATTGTAAATGAAGTGTATATATGGCATTTTCTCTTCATTAACCATTATTAAAACATGGCCAATGACTGTGTTGTTCTGCAAAGGTTACCATGCTTTCAACGTGCTTTGTAGAATCAAATTGATTTAACAAATATGTTTGTTGTAGTAGGTTTTATGAGTTTTTTTTTTTTGAAAATTTTCTCATCAACCAAAATCCACAAATGATTCTACATGAATTTGCTTTTCTTCTTTGCTTTGGTCAATGCTTGCTTGCATAGAGGCAAGTTGTCAAGTTTCTCTAATTTTTTTTTTAATTAATTAATTAATTAATTTATTATTTTTTGTTTTTTTAAATTTTTAAAGAGAAGTCTGGTTAAAAAATGGGTGCAACACGAATATTTCCCAGGAGGTAAAATCAAATCTATGTAGTGTGCCACACAAGGTGTCTAATATATACGTTTTTCTTCTCCATTAACTTATTTCTAGATGTCCTATAAACATTAGTGTTATCTGTAATAATTTATACCATCAAATGCTCTCCAATCTCCTCTATGACTCGATAAAGAAGTTCAAAAATGCAATCCGCATCCTCTCCAATCTCCAAATTATTTTTTTGTATCTTTTAAAGAGAAGGCTGGTTAAAAAACGGGTGCAACACGAGGACTTCCTAGGAGGTAAAAATCAAATCTATGTAATGTGTCACACAAGGTGTCTAATAGATATGTTCTCCAAAAAGAGTTTAAGGTACATGTAAAAATTTTAGAGCAATTATCAATTGCATGAATCAATTTCCTCTCACCTTTTCTCTCACTAGAGTGTTTTTAGAGAGAGGCTCTAGGATGGCTAGAGGGGTGGCATTAGGTCACCTCCTCCAAATGGTGGTAGAGGCGGCGGCAGGAAGGAAAATTGGCAACATTACAACTACTGGCATCAGATCGACCCCGACGATGAGGCGGTGACAACGACTTCTAAGCACACTCCGGTGCTTAAGCCGGAGAGCAGCTCCCAACCTTCTCCTAAGGTTCGGGGCACAATAACTTGGGACTCTTGGAATGAGGTCGTAGCGAAAGCCCAAGCCATCATCAGGGGGGGGGGGGGTGGTGTAAGGAGGAGGGCAGCAAGCCGGTGCATCAGCCGAGCCCGCAAGGTCCGACCAACTATGATAACCGGTCGGATGGTAGCATCAAGACCCCGTCTAGTGCTTTCTCTCGCTCGCAAGGTGTGAATGCTCAGCCCGAACAGCCTCCTGGAATCACACAACAAGATGCGACTGATCAGCCCGACAAGTCCAGCCTTTTGCTTGCTTCAGTAACATCAAGTGAATGCAGATTGAGAGGTGAAACAGACAACTCAGAAGACGAGATGGAGTTTGCTGGCGACTCCGACTCTAATACTGAAATGGAGGATGACTAGCACGCGACGGAGCCCCACATGTCCTTCCAACAACTTTAGCCTCTAGGGAAGACCAACTTGTCGGACACTATGCAGGAATCAGGTAAGAGCTCAGATGATGATTTCTTGATGATTCCATGGGGTCGACTAAACACCCCGCCCCTCCTCCCGAATGCTCCGTCCCGCAAGCAGAAGGGCCCAGCTCGGACCAGGTGGCTCCCGCCTAGGTTGGTCGTCCGTCCCAAGCCGTTCCGTGTCGGGAGTTGGCCTCCTCACCACTGAATTTCCTTGTTGTTGCTTGTGGGAGTTACAATGCTTTGTTTGTGGAGAATTCTCCCAGCTGCAGGTGTAAACAGCCCTATGATCCCTTCCCCATTCAACAGTTTGCTACAGGAGCACGCCCTCCAAATGTTTTTGTAAGTGCCGCTGAGTGCCAAAAATCTGCTAGCCCACGCAAGCACTATCGTTGCAGCCTATTGGAGTGCAGTCCGACCCTTTCACTTGGAACAAGGTCTAATTCGTCAAGCTGGATAAAATGCCAAGTGAAATCTTCTTAGCCAAGGATGGGATGTCCATGGAGGCGGAAGTGGCATTCGTCCACGATAACATTGCCAAATTGGATCGTGCTTTAGTGGCTAAGATCATGGGACGAAGGGTCTCATTTCCCTTCCTTCTTGGTGAGCTCAAGCGTAGGTGGTATCACTTTGGGGAATTTGACATCATTACTACAGCTCCAAACTCGTTTATATGTGTTTTTTCAAAGCGTAGAGGCAAGGGTTGCAATGCTCATGAGTGGGCCGTGGATCATAGCAGGGAACATCATCGGAATGGACAAGTGGTCTCCCACCTCCTCTCCTAGCTCTCTTTATGGACTTCACTCCCCTATTTGGATACGGTTTCCACAGTTCCCCCTTATGTACTGGGATACGAACAACATCACTCGGCTTGCCAATATGCTTGGGGAACCTCTGTGGATGGACTCACACACGAGTACATGGGGAAGATCATCCTATGCAAGAATTTGTGTTAGAATTGATCTCTCTCAAAAGTTTCAATTAGGGGTTTGGATCAATGGGCTCCATGGACTATTTTCTCAAAGAGTTGAATATGAAGGGCTTACAAACTTTTTCTTCGATTGTGGCTTCATTGGCCATGCCAATGGGGCTTGCCTATCCAAGGCTCCAACCCGAGGCCCCCAATCTCCCCCAAAGCAGCTGTCGCCGTCAGCCAAGGTGCAATCCACACCTGTGAACTTCCCCCAAGCACCCCCTCTCTTGAGCCAAAGCATAAAGCTGTTGAAGAGCCCATTGTTTGTGAGGACAAGGATGAATCCTCCCTTGGAGATTGGAACCTAGTCACCCAGAGAAGGAAAGGCAAACCGAAGGCTCTAAAAGACCAAGACACTCGTCAACAAGTCGAGCCTCCTATCCAATTCTCGACCGAGAAGTTACAACAAATGGAAGAAACTTCTAATAGGATCGTGAACTTTCACATGCAACAACCAAGAGTGTCCAAGTCTCGCTTGGACATAGAGCTCCTCCAACTTGGGCCTTTAGCCACCTCCCCTAGGAAGAGGAAGAAGACTTCAACAGATTCCACAGGCGGGGGACTTGGTCCCCCTCAAGTGCTTAATGAGCGACATATTTTCATTTGTTTGTATTGGGTATTGTTGCGCAATACAAACCAATGAAGGTGTCCTCCTCCTCACTTGAGGTCTGATGTGAAATAAAGTTGCAAACAAGAATTGCGTTACGGAAATTAATTAAAGTATGAATCTTGCATTGCTAAATTTAAACTAATGCTTCTTCATGTTAGACTTTAGAATAATCAGTAAGAGGATTAAGTAATGGCAATCACTTACTATGGAGATTATTAGGATACTTGCAAAAGAACAGCCCCATAAACAAATAAAGCTTATGGAAAAATTAACAAGAGTCCACAGTTTAATATTTAGATCGTTCACCACCTGGAGGTCCCTCACTCACACTCAAGACAATAGTTCTTTAGTAGGAGAATGTTGCAAGCAAACTTAGGGACCCCACTAGAAGACGCTATGCCGATGGGGCTAGTCACCGGGGAATGAGTTGGAGGAACGAGTGGTCGTCCGGTGATCTTCCACTCTCCAGTAGGCCTTTGCTCGTCAATAACGTCCGCTAAATGGATGAGAATACGATCGACATATTCCTCGACAGTGCTTTCGGATCTAAATCCAAGGTCGAAGAAAGGTGATTGAATGACGTCGATCTCCCCTTGAGAATTGAACGCAAATCCGTGATCAACTTCCAGATCCGCCATACATGATCATGGAAATGCTTGGTGTGTCGTGGTTCGGAGGATTTGGTTGGCGGTGAGCGGGTGTGGAGGAGGGGAAGGTGGGCGGTGGCTTGGGTTAAGTAGGGGGAAAAGAGAAGGAAAGGGGTGGGTTGGCCCTAGGTTGTGAATTAGGTGAGGGGGAATCTTCAAAATCTGAAGTTAATTCTGATTTTTCTAAATGAGAGGGAAGGAATAATTTTGAAATTCAAAATTAAATCCAATAAGGGAGGGGGCCGGCGGTTTAGGAGAAGATTAGGGAGGATTAAATGGATGCTATAAATTAAATAGGAGAGAGAGGGGGTGGGATAGGGGGGGGGGGGGGGGCGGCGGCCATGTAGAGAGGAGGAGAGAGGGTTTTGGTTTTAATAGGTGGGCCCCAAGGTTAATTAGTAATTTGAATTCAAAATTGAAATTTATTTCAGATTTTATTCATAGGGGAAGGTTTCCTAATTTAAGTTCAAGCATTTAGAAAGTATTTGAATCCCATATTTGATTGAAATCCAAGTTGAAAACTTTCCTAAATAACTTGAGTTTATTTTAGGAAGGCAATGAATTCCCTTTGGAGTTCGAAATTCAAAGTGGAGCCATGAGGGGGGCTGACGGGCTGGGCTTGGGGGAAGAGGGGGCAGCAGGATGGTAGCTGGCTGCTGGTCTTGATAGGAGGCTGGCGGCTTGGGGGCCAATGGAGTCCGGCGGTATGGGGGATTTGGGTGGGGGCTAGGTTTTGGAGATGGGATGGTGAAAAGGGGAGGTCGGCGGTATTAGGGGGAAATTGAGGTGGTGGGATGTAGGGGAAAGGAAGGAGGTGATAAATCGCGAACCTAGGAATCCACCAAGGTTGACGAGTATTGCTCATACCCTCACTTAGGGCTTCTCCTCTTTAGAACTCACAAGGAGATCAAGACAAAAGCTGAATTTTATTTTCAATAATCATCAATCATCCATACAAATCCAAGAGACCTTAATATATAGGCCTCAATAATAAGAAAAGTAAAAAGACACGAATGCCCTCAGGGCTACAATAGAGACTCACTACCCATAAGGGTAAAAACTTGGAAAATAAAAAATGCAAAATAAATAAAAACTCAAAATATATCAGAAGTAAAGACTCTGGATCGTAGCCGTCAGTTTACGACTCCGTCGACATTACACATGCCGAAATCTCTGACTGATGTCCTCATCAGGGTCTCTCTTCCTTTTTGTTTCCTTTTGTTTGTCATTTGTCTGCTGCTTGGTATGAGATGCTTCTCAAGTTGTAAACCCTTCCCCTTTTGTTTTTTGTCTTTGGGAAGTGGTAGTCTTTTCCCTTACAAGCTTTTTATTTAAAAAAAAAAAAAAATGTTGGGGATTGTTAATATCAAAATATTGATAAATTTTCTATATTTTTTACATTAGAGAAATTTTTTTACATCAGACCAACCATCATATATAATCGTCACTCCAGTTTGATTTTAAGTGCTCCTAATCTCCTCATTCAAATCATACATAAATAGTGGTTTCAGGCCTAGTTCATAGGAACTAATGAACAGATCATCTTGAAATAAGAACGGTGGTTGCCACATTAAATGAATGACGTTTTCTTAAAAAGAAATTTCTAATATCTATACAAACATGCATGCCCCTCCTCTCTAAGATTCTCAGGAGACATGCTATGGGCTATCCTCACACCATCATTTTTGTCATCCTCTATGTTTACTATGTATTAAATCCATAAGCCCTTTTGCATCTCTACCTAACATTTGTGGCTAAAAAGATGAGGAATCTTTGTCACTAGGGCCACTGTGATAATAATAATAATCAACATTTATTCTGTGATCAAAATGTGTTATTATGCTAAACATTTTGACATTGTTGCCTTGTTCATATATGCATGAATCTATTCTTTCACCGCCTCAAGCACCTTAGCAGATGCTGCAATATTCTTGTTAGAGCCAGAAAGGTGCTCTTTCAAGCTTGTAACAACCCTTTTGACATTCTTTTCATAATATTTGCACTTCGAATAAATGTCATTCCCTTTAACTTCAACATGCATGCTATATTTGTCTTATTGTGCATTTCTCCTTACTTTTAAAAAAAAAAAAAAAAAAAACCATTTATTTCAAAATGCTAAATCAAAGTTTCGATTCAAACAAAATTTGAAATATTGCATATGTTTAAATGAACATAAAGAAATCAGGTTTAGGTAAGAAAAATTTTTAGGGCTTAGGGATAACCATTGATGGAAGAAGAGATGTGGAGGAAGAAATCTTGTGTGAAAGAGAAGTTGGCAAGGAGCTGTGGCAGCGACAGGAGGAGGTGGCAGTGTGTGTGAGAAAGATCAGAGAGGGGAACATGTGAGAGAGAAGAGAAGATAAGCTCGAGCATCTTGGTTTGGGTATTCCGTGAAACCGAGAATGCTTTTGGCATGAGATGTGAGGGGTAGTATTAGATAATAAAATATTTAATTAATTTTATTTAATAATTTTTTACTAAAAAAACTTACTCGAAACTTTGCATGTCTCTCAAATACTGAGGCAAGGCATGCCTCACATAATGTGAGGCATTCACCTCATGTCTAAATTTTAGAAAAAACGCTGAGGTGTGCCTTGTAATACTGAATTTTAAACAATTATTTTTTATCTGAAAATTCCTGCATGAGAGGCATTTCAAGATGTCCTAATTGTTCACCCTTATCTCATCTTGCCACTTAATTTCCTCATGTTGTTTAGACATTTTGGAAGGTTGCATGGGAATTATGTTAAACATTGCATTTCTTTATTCCTCTTTTATTTACGTGGTAAGTTTCCTTCTTTCCACCACTATTATTATTATTGCTAAAACAAGAACAAGCTTCTGCCTTTTGGCATTGTTAACTTTTGTTATATAATAACGAAAGGTTTTGTTTTGAAATGTTGCTGGCATTGCAATTTTGCTTCCTAATACCACTATTATTCTTATGGGAGAAGCTATGAGTTATTGTTCTTGGATAACTATATGTTATCTTCATCACCGACTCATTTTTTCATACAATAGCAAAAGGTTTTCTTGCAGGCATTGGACTTGTGCTGCTAGGTACTGGGGTTTACAACACATGTCATATAAGCTAGCACTACTGCTATCTCCATTTATTGTATGTTGGCGGAGGGTTTTCAATGGGGTATTTTGTTTGCTGAGCTACTTGCCAAATTTGTTTTTGTCATCCCCAGTTGATTGAATGATGGTAGAGGGTTTACAATTTTGTTTTGATCCCTAGAGAAATATAGCACAATTGGCAGTTATTGCCATTCTTTATCCATATTATAGTGAAAAGTTTTACGACTTGACGCTCGATTCACTGAAGAAGACCTTTTGTTCGGTATGAACAAGTTAGGGTGTCTGCAGGAACGTGCAATTTTGTTGTGCGGGATTGCCATATTATAACTAATTTTCTTCAAGGCAAGATGGGTCCTCAGTAGCATCTTATAGTCAGGGTTGTAAAATTATCCAACAAGCTGATCTGACTTTGTCGGGCAGACCAAGCTATAGAATGTCTTAATTTATTCTCCATTAAAGTCAGGTTTGGCAAGTTATTTAAAATTGTGTTTTGTTCCAAGCCAAAATTCAATTTACATTTGATTGTTTTTCAATATTTCAATATAAATTATTTTTCTAGCTTGCAAACAAGCACTCTTACATTTGCAATACATATGTATTGATACATAGATACCTATATGATTAATATATTGATAGGAAACACTTGAATATCTCAAGAATTTCCTATTAATCTTTGGAAAAACAACAAAAATTCTCCGTAAGAATCCCCACAAAACCACTAAAATAATAGATAATTTGTATTATTTGATGAAGTAGAAATGAAAAATAGCAAGATACAATTGATCCTCTATTCGAGAGGAGGATCTATCTTTCCCAAATCTCTAGACGCCGCTAGAGCCCAAAAGTAACCTAAGAGCTCAAATTTCAGCCAAATTCAAGATTTCATAACCCTAGGAAAACAAACTATTTTAATGTATACAATTCAAAAGGAAATATATAAAAACAGTCCCTACATTAAAATTTCCCTCCCAAATCCCTCAAAAATCTTTCCTAAACAGCTCCGTCTGGGCGTTTTTGGATCGCGTGACATCTGCAGGAGGCGGAGATTCCGCCTCTATTTTGCAAGCCATTCCCGTACTAGTCTAATATATATATATATAATATATATATAATATATATATATATATATATATATATATATATATATATACACACACACACACACACACACACATATACCATATATATATATATATATATATTATATATATATATATACACACACATATACATATACATATATGCATACACATGTACTTATACATATACATATACATATATACACATATATATATGCTTAGATTATATCTACATTTTTTGTATGCTTTTTGATCTTATCTTGGGGTTGCTTGATTCAATTTGGGCTTAACTCAAAGTAATCTATGTTGGAGCCCTACATAGGCCATATTAGTCATGTTATTCATTGCAATCGCATCTCAATTCAAATAAAATTTTGATTTAATTTTTGAACGATCCTCGATCACATATTTTTGGATGTAATCCAAGTCCAAGACTCATCGAGGGAATTTTTGGTGAGATCTTGGTCTTGACAACACATCACATTGCTGATGATCAATTGTGACCTGTTGTGTTTCCCATGCTTATTGGGATTCAACTTTTATACTAGTAGTATAGCCAACTCATGCAGAATCATCATTCTATGTCTTGCAGTTCTTGGGGAAGGCCGAGTGAAGGAAAAAAAAAAACCAAGTAAAAGGGTCTAGTTGTAGGTTTTTTGAAATAAATATGTAGTAGTTTGGATCACTCATGTCGTTGTAGGTTTTTTTAAAAATACTGTCATTTGCCAGGTCCAAAGTCCTAGATGAGAAAAAATACTGTCATTGCCAGGTCCAAAGTCCTAGATGAGAAAAATTGGATGGTTGCGTTAGGTAGTTGATAGCCATTGTAAAACTTGTCAAATAATTATAACATGAATCATTATTATATGTGTTAATGCTAGAGCGTTCCCTGTAAGCGACATGCTACATTGACAGAATATAACAAGAAGTGTACAAGGGCCGTTGCATCGACGTATGGGTGCAGTGTTAAATAGGTAAGAGTTCTTACATCATGGAGGATGTGGGGCAAAGAAACTTGTCCATGAAACTAAAGTTAAATAGGAAATTAAAATATAGCTTCCTTACAAGAAAATTAAATGAATTAATAAAATATTATAATTCATAAGAAGATAAATTCTCTATGCATTCAGGAAAATAAATGAGTTGGACAGAAGGCTAATGAGATTGATAGCTTATGATTTAAATTATGGTATTATGATAGTTGTACTAGAAATGGTGTAGGTGTGATTATAGACAAGAGTTTAAAGGATAATGTTTTAAAAAATTAATAGAATTGGAGATAAAATTTATAGCTTTAAAAATTTTTTATTGATGCTAAGATTATTAATATTATAGGTGCTTATGCTCCTCAAGTAGGTTTGGATATGTGTTCAAAATTAAAATTTTTGAATGATTCAGATGAATTAATACAAAAAATATATAATGAAGAAAAAGAGTTTTTTTTTTTGGATGAGATTTAAATGGACATGTAGGTAGACAAGTAAATGATTGTAAAAAGCATTCATGGTGGTTATGAATTTGGTGCGACTAATTAAGCTGGTAAGACCATAGTAGATTTTTTTTTTTATAGTTTATAATTTTGTAATTGTTAATATCTTATTTAAGAAAAGAGATCAATATCTCATCACTTATAAGAATGAATATAATAAAAACTCATATTGATTATTTTCTTATAAAATATATATTGTTTAGATTGTAAAGATTATAAAGTTATTCCAAGTGAAAGTTTATGTATCCAAATCTCTTATTAGTTTTAGACATTAAGATGAATGGACAAAATATACAAAATAAAGTAAACCATTGTTCTAGGATTGGATGGGGCATTTAACAAATAATAACACAAATATTTTTGAGAGTAAGATTCTAGATTTTATGATTTTGTCTGTGAATGGGAAAGCTAATATTATGTGTGAAAAAATAACTAGTGATATCATGAATTTTGCAAAAGATGTGCTTGAAGTATCAAAGGAAAAAGCTAATGGTAATAAAAATAGTTGGTGGTGGAATCAAAATATACAAGAAAAGATAAAAATAAGAAGATTTGGTTTAAAAAATTGGTTTATATGTAGAAACTCTGATAATTGAAAAATATATATAAAGAGGTTCGTAAGGAGTCTTAAAAATGCAATATACGATACAAAGATTTTAGCTTTTAGTGATTTATATAATATATTAGATATTAAGGGGGGTGAAAGATGAATAAGATGATATGAGTAGTAAGGATTTAGTTTAAGTAAGGTGCATTAAGGATGAAGATCAAAAAAGTATAGAAGAGGATATCTAACAATGTTGGATGAGATATTTTGCTAAATGTTTCAATGAAAATTGTGAGAATACGATTGATTTTAGTGATATGCATCCTAAGTAAAAATAAAGATTCCATTTTTATCGGCGTATTAGTAAAATTGATGTTAGAGAGGTTTTAAAGAAAATAAATGGTGGAAAAGCTGTTGGACTTGATGATATTCCAATAGAGGTGGAAATATTTAGGAGATAAAGGAAATTTCTTGGCTTACTAAACTTTTTAATATTATTTTGAAGATTAATAAGATGCCAGATGATTTGAGAATTAGAGTGTTGATTCCTATTTTTTAGAATAAAGGTAATGAAAATTTTGCGAATTATAGAAGAATTAAGTTAATGTGTCATACTTTAAAACTATGGGAGAGATTTATGAAGTATAGGTTACAATGTGATACTAATGATTCTCAAAATCAATTTGGATTCATGCTGGGTAGGTTTAATATAGAATCTATACATTTATTGAGATGTTTGATGAAGAAGTATAGAGAGAATAAGGAGGATCTTCATATGCTATTTATTAATTTAGAGAAATCATATGATAAAGTTCTAAGAGAAGTGCTATGGAAAGTTCTAGAAAAGAAAGTGGTTAATAATGCATATATTCAAGTCATTAAGAATACGCATGAACTGTTACTTGTGTTCAAACACAAGGTGGTTTGACCAAGTATTTTCCTATTTATGTTGGATTACATCAAGGATCAGCTTTAAGCCTATATATATTTGCTTTATCATGGATGTTCTCAGTTCTCACTAGACATTTGCAAGAGGTTGTACTATGGTGTATGCTTTTTACTGATGATATTCTTCTTGTTGATAATGCTGGAGAGAGGGAGTTGAAGGTATACTTGAATTATGGAAGTCAACTTTAGTGTCTAAAGGTTTTAATTTGAGTAGATCTAAAATTGAATATATTGATATCTTGGGTCCATTGTTTAGAGTGATGGTGAAATAGATGGAGTTTTTATTAATAGAATTCATGTTGGATGGTTTGAAGTGGAGGCATCACGCTTCTTGTGTGATAGAAAAAAAACCCCTCAATTTCAAGGGAAAATTCAATAAGATGGTAGTGAGACTTGCAATGCTTTATGGTGCATAATGTTGGCCATTTAACGAGAAGCATAGTATTAAGTTAAGTATTGCATAGATGAGGATGCTCAAGTGGATGAGTGACTTTACTCTTAGAGACAGGATATGAATTGAGCATATACGTGAAAAGGTTGGAGTAGCTTCTATGGAAGATAAGATTAGAGAGAGTCGCCTTAGATGGTTTGGTCATATAAAAACGGCCACCTTCCGAGGAGCCGGTTAGGAAAGTAGATGTATTGGATTTAACTTATGTTAAGAAAGGTAGAGGTAGACCTAAAAATACTTGCTTAGAAAATATTAAAAAATATCATTTCTTTATTAGATTTAAATGAGAATTTGATTCTTCATAGGACACAATGGTGAAAAAGGATTCATGTAGCTGACTCCACATAGTGGGATAAAGGCTTGATGTTGTTGTTATTTTGTTTGGGACCACTCATGCCAAGAACAAAAATTATTTCTGACAATCATTGTAACCTCCACAATTTTTATTTTTAAACAAATTAAGAGTACCGTGCTAACACATTCAAAATAGTATTACATAACCCAGAATATCCTTGTATTTGTGTTGACCTCAGCCAAAAAAAGGGGATTTTTGCCACCATTTTGTTGACTGTGATAATGGGGTCTCCATATGCAGCTTATAATAGTGTGGAAAGCTGCTACCTTCGCAAATTAGATTTTCAAAGGGGACTCTTGGTGAAAATTTTCCAGTAAGGCATGTAGGCTACTTTGTAAACTATGCTTTCTCTAATTATAATATTGAACATCTTGTATTCCGTTGATTTTATTTAATGAATTTTGTTGCTTCAAGTTCCTTATTATTGAATTTAATTTGTCTTCCTCAACATTCCACTAGCACTTGTTGAATTTTAATGATGATTACCTCTTTTCTGGAAGATGCTGATGGCTTCCTCCTGTATGCATTCAGTTTGGGGTGCAGTTTGAATTGGATCATGCTGTACATTATCATGCTCTATATTTTTATTATTTTCTTTTTAATGTTTTAGTGCTGCTCCTTTACAGTGAAAGTTATATATATAACACCTTTTTAATGTACTGATAAGTTACAATGCTGGGTGGTTTCAGCCATTGAAAGTCAAAGCATTCATTGATCGAGTGATTAAAAGTCCATTGCATGATATAGCTATACCTCTTTCAGGTTTTCGGTGGGAGTACAATAAGGTGCACATAATCTTTTCCTGAAAATAACTCTACTTTTTTTGGCTTTTGCTTATGATGTTACTTTGTTAACTTGTTTTCAGGGAAACTTCCATCATTGGAGACCACTTTTTTATGCATTTTGATACTTATTTCAAGACATACATTTCTTCTAGGAAAGATCTTCTTCTTTCTGACAGTAGCTTAGATGAAGATCCTTTTCCCAAACAATCTGTTCTACAAATCTTGAGAGTCATGCAGATAATTTTGGAGAATTGCCACAATAAAAGCCCTTTTAGTGGCTTAGAGGTGTGCTGCTAGACCTACACACATTATTCTTATTTGATAATCCTAAGATTTTTTTTATTGGCTTCTCACGTTGAATTTGCATCATTATTTGATATAATTCAATTTATTTTGTATTAATCCATGCCTCTATAATTTTTTTTTTGGCAGCATTTCAAGCTTCTACTTGCATCGACTGATCCAGACATCATTATAGCTACTCTTGAAACTCTTTCTGCATTGGTGAAGATAAACCTTTCCAAGTTACATGGTAGTGGGAAGCTGATCAGTTGTGGCTCTATGAACAACCATCTTCTGTCTCTGGCCCAGGGATGGGGCAGCAAAGAGGAAGGCTTGGGTTTGTATTCATGTATCCTGGCAAATGAAAGAAACCAGCAGGAGGGCTTAAGCTTGTTTCCTTCGGATGTGGAAAATGAATGTGATGCAACTCAGTGTCGACTGGGTTCAACCCTTCATTTTGAATTTTAGCACATCTGCTCCTCTCAATGCCGTGTTGACAACTGAGAAGAGCAAAATTTCCAAACTCCATGTAATAAACATTCCTGATTTGCATATGCGGAAAGAGGATGATCTAGTTATATTGAAGGAGTGCATTGAACAATTCAATGTGCCTCCTGAACATCGGTTCTCATTGCTGACAAGGATTAGATTTGCACGTGCATTCCGCTCGCCTAGAATGTGCAGACTATTTAGCCGAATCTGTATTCTTTCATTTGTTGTTTTTAGTGCAGTCCAATGATGCCCATGATGAACTTGTGTCCTTTTTTGCTAATGAACCTGAATATACGAATGAGTTAATCAGACTTGTTCGGTCTGAAGAGTCTATTCCAGCAACCATAAAAAGCACTAGCCATGCTTGCATTGGGTGCACAACTTGCAGCATATGCATCATCTCATGAAAGAGCTAGGATATTGAGTGGGTCAAGCATTATATCTGCTGGAGGTAATCGAATGGTACTGCTGAGCGTGCTTCAGAAAGCCATCGCGTCACTCAGTAATCCCAGTGACCCATCAGCTCCCTTTTTTGTTGATGCTCTCTTGCAATTTTTTCTGCTTCATGTGTTATCTTCTTCAAGCTCAAGCAGTGTCCTTAGAGTATCTGGAATGGTTCCCCCACTCCTGCCGCTTCTAACAGACAGTGATCCTGCCCATGTGCATCTTGTTAGCTCGGCAGTGAAAACGCTTCAGAAGTTGATGGAGTATAGTAGCACTGCGGTATCAATATTCAAAGATAATGGAGGAGTAGAACTACTGTCTGACAGGTTACGGATTGAGGTAGATAAAATTATTGGTACAGTTGACGAGAATAACAATGCAATGGTCATTGGTGATTCTGTAAGACATGATGATGATTACTTGTACTCTCAGAAGAGGCTCATTAAGATGTTACTTAAAGCATTGGGTTCTGCTACTTACTCTCAAGGAAATCCTACAAGGTCACAGAATGCCAATAATAATTCTCTGCCTGCCTCCTTATCCCTAATATTTCGCCATGTGAATAGATTTGGAGGTGACATATACTTTTCAGCTGTTACAGTTATGAGTGAAATCATACACAAGGATCCTACATGTTTCCATATTCTGGATGAAGCTGGTCTTCCTGATTCTTTCTTGTCATCTGTGGTTTCTGGTATCCTGCCTACCTCCAAAGCACTTGTTTGTGTTCCCAGTGGAATGAGTGCCATCTGCCTTAATAGTAAAGGGCTTGAAGCAGTCAAGGAAACAGCTGCTTTACGGTTTCTGGTGGACACCTTTACAAATAGGAAATATCTAGTAGCTATGAATGAAGGTGTTGTTCTTTTAGCAAATGCAGTTGAAGAGCTATTACGGCATGTATCTTCACTGAGAAGTACTGGTGTTGAAATAATAATTGAAGTCATTACCAAACTTGCTTCCTTGGGCGAAGATAAATGTGCTGAATCTTCTGAGAGGGCAGATGAGAATACAGCCATGGAAACAGATTCTGAAGACAAAACTAATGAAGGTCATGATTTGGTCAGCGCCATGGATTTGTCTGTTGATGGTGTTAGCGATGAGCAGTTTGGCCAACTATCTATCTTTCATGTGATGGTACTTGTTCATAGGACAATGGAGAACTCTGAAACATGTCGGTTATTTGTGGAAAAGGGAGGCATTGAAGCTCTCCTGAAACTTCTACTGCGGCCAAGCATCACACAGTCATCTGAAGGCATGCCTATTGCTTTGCACAGCACTGTTGTTTTTAAGGGTTTTACCCAACATCATTCAATTCCTCTTGCACGAGCCTTTTGTTCCTCTCTTAGGGAACATCTGAGGAGAGCTTTAAGTGGATTTAAATCTGTTGTTGGCTCATGTTTATTGTCTCGAGAGACTGCTGCTGACAGCGAGATTTATTCCTCTCTATTTATTGTTGAATTTCTGCTGTTCCTAGCTGCTTCTAAAGATAACCGCTGGATAAGTACTTTGCTTACAGAATTTGGAGATTCAAACAAGGATGTCTTAGAAGATATTGGGAAGCTCCACAGAGAAGTTCTCTGGCAAATTCCACTGCTTGAAGATTCCAATCTTGATAAAGAGTTTGAAAGCTCTTCTTCTTCAAATGATATCCAGCGGACAGAGTCAAGCACTAACGAGTTTGAAGAGCAAAGGTTTAACTTCAGGCAGTACCTTGATCCATTACTAAGGAGGAGATTTTCTGGTTGGAATATTGAATCTCAGTTCTCTGATCTTATAAGCATGTATAGGGATCTTGGGCGAATTGCTGGTGGTTCTCGGGAGAATTGGTTCAGAAAGCTTCTTGGCTTCACGATTTTCTACCAACCCGCAACAATCTTTAGGAAACTCTTCAGATGCTAATACCAGTGGCAAAAGTGAAGGTGAGAAGCAAAAGTCTTATTATTCTTCTTGCCGTGATATGATGCGTTCACTTTCTTATCACGTGAACCTTCTATTCATGGAGTTGGGGAAAGCTATGTTACTTGTCTCTCGTCGAGAGAACAACCCCGGAGTCTTGCCCTCTTCGGTAATGTCTGTTGCCACTGCAATCACCTCAATCATGCTGGATCATTTGAATTTCAGAGGGTATGTTAGCCCTTCTGAGGTTGATGTCTCCATATCTACCAAATGCCGATATCTTGGTAAGGTGATTGACTTCGTTGATGGAGTATTAACTGACAGGCCAGAGTCCTGCAATCCTATCATGGTTAGTTGTCTGTATAGCTGTGGGGTTTTTCAGGCTATCTTAACAACTTTTAAAGCAACCAGTCAACTGCCCTTTACACTTAATAGGGTGCCAGCTTCCCCCATGGAGACGGATGATGCAAGCATAAAACTAGATAAGGAAGAAGCTGATAATTCTTGGATTTATGGGCCATTAGCAAGCTACTGTGTGCTGATGGATCACCTTGTGACATCATCTTTCATTTTGTCTTCCTCTACAAAGCAGTTACTTGATCAACCTTTGGCAAGTGGTAGTGTCCCATATCCACAAGATGCTGAATCATTTGTAAAGGTGCTGCAGTCTAAAGTATTAAAGGCAGTACTTCCCATCTGGACTCATCCTCATTTTGCTGAATGTAATATGGAGTTCATTAGTGCAGTGTTCTCCATCATGAAGCACGTCATATCTGGTATTGAGGTTAGAAATGCTAGTGGAACTGGCTCACGAACAGCAGGCCCTCCTCCTGATGAATCAACTATATCAATGATTGTAGAAATGGGGTTTTCCCGTGCCAGGGCTGAGGAAGCTCTTAGACAAGCAGGGAACTAATAGTGTTGAAATTGCAACAGATTGGCTTTTCTCTCACCCAGAAGAACCACAAGAAGATGCCGAGCTCGCCCGGGCTCTAGCCATGTCTCTTGGAAGCTCAGATTCATTATCAAAGGAAGTTGAAGTTACGGATGCTAATGATCTTGACAATGGAGAGGAAACAGCTCAGTTACCTAGTGTTGATGATTTGTTGTCAAATTGTATGAGACTTCTAAGGGTAAAGGAGTCATCAGCATTTGCTGTTCGGGATCTGCTTCTGATGATTTGCTCCCAAAGTGACAGCCAAAACCGATCAAAAGTTCTCAATTTTATCATCGATCATGTGAAACTTTGCACTAACACTACTAGTCATGCCTGCAGCCCAACATTGTCTTCACTTTTTCACGTGCTTGCCTTGATTCTTCATGAGGATGTAGCATCACGGGAAGTTGCATCCAAGGCAGGTTTGGTAAAAATTTCTTTAGATATTCTCTCAGACTGGGATCGGAGTATGTATGGTGATCAGAAACTCCAGGTGCCAAAATGGGTGACGGCATGTTTTCTTTCTATAGATAGAATGCTGCAGGTTGACCCAAAATTGACTCCAGAGGCCTTTGACTTGGAGCAGTTGAAGCAGAATAACTCTTCAGCACAGACTCCTGTTTTAATTGATGAATCAAGAAAAAAAAGATTTTTCTCCGTTGGGTCTTGTTTCTGGGGATTTGGATAGACATGATAAAAAAAGACTCCTAGAGATATTATGCAGATGCATAAAGCACCAATTTCCTTCTGAAACCATGCATGTGGCGCTTCAGCTGTGCGCCACCCTAACCAAAGTTCATTCTGTGGCTGTTAATTTTCTCGAATCTGGAGGTTTGCATGCTTTGCTTTGTTTGCCAACTAGCAGTCTATTTTCTGGGTTCAATACTGTGGCGACAGCAATTATCCGTCATATTCTAGAAGATCCTCACACTCTGCAGCAAGCCATGGAGCTAGAGATCCGTCACAGCCTTGCCACAGCCACAAATCGACATTCAAATTCTAGATTGACACCTCGTAATTTTGTTCAGACTTTGGCCCTTGTCATAGCCCGGGACCCTGCTGTATTCATGCAAGCTGCTCAAGCTGTCTGCCAGATTGAAATGGTAGGTGATAGACCTTATGTTGTCCTTCTGAAAGACCGTGAGAAAGAGAAAGCTAAGGACAAGGAGAAAGCAACAGAGAAAGAGAAGCAGATGGTTACAGAATCTAAGGCTACTTCTGGGGATGTGAGCACAGTGGCTCCTAGTTCTGTTCACAGTAAAATGCAAGATTCAAATACAAGAAATGCTAAGATCCATAAGAAATCTGCCCAAAGTTTTACCAGTGTGATTGAGCACCTCCTGGATGTACTTACTGCATTTATTCCTACAAAAAGTTGATGATGCATGTGCCAGCTCACTTGCTACTCCCCCATCAGAAATGGACATTGATTCTAGTTCAGCTAAGGGTAAAGGAAAAGCAATCGCACTTCCTTCTGAAGATAGCAAAACTATTAATGAGGAAGCTTCAGCTTCACTTGCCAAGGCTGTTTTTGTCTTGAAGTTGCTTACAGAAATACTTTTGACTTACACTTCATCAATACATATCTTGCTTCGCAGGGATGCTGAATTTAGTACTAGCCGTAATTCTCAAAAAGGACTACCTTTTAATAATGGTGGGGGAATTTTTTTTTCATATTCTTCACAGGTTCCTCCCATATCCGGGAATACAAAAGAAGGACAAGAAAGGTGATGGAGATTGGAGGCAAAAATTAGCAACTAGAGCTAACCAGTTTTTTGGTGGCCTCATCTATTCGCTCTTCAGAAGGGCGTAAAAGAGTATTTAGTGAGATCAGCAATGTCTTTAATGACTTTGTCAATGCAGCTGGTGGTTGTAAAGCACCTGATTCAAGTATGCATTGTTTTGTTGATCTGCTTAATGATATTCTTTCTGCACGGTCACCTACGGGTTCTCATATTTCTGCAGAGGCATCAATTACATTTATAGATGTTGGGTTGGTTCACTCTTTGACTAGAATACTAGACGTTTTGGACTTGGATCATCCTGATTCATCAAAGATAGTCACTGGAGTTGTCAAGGCTTTGGAATTGGTGACTAAAGAATATGTTTCATTCAGCTGAAATTGATTCTGCTAAGGGTGGAACGTCATTGAATCATGCTTCTGATCAAAATCAAGGAGATTCATCTAATAATGATGGAGATAGATTTTTCAGTCATTAGAAACTATATTGCAGCCCGAACACGCCGAAGCTACAGTAGAGCATATGGAGCCTTTTGATTCAGTTCAAACTTCTAGAAGTTCTGATGATATGGATCATGTGAACGGGATATGGATGGAAGTTTTGCCCGTGAAACAGAGGATGATTTTATGCATGAAACTTCTGAGGATGGTGGGGTCCTAGAGAATGGCATTTCAACTGTTGAAATTACGTTTGAACTGCCACACAATGCTGGTGATGATATTGGTGATGAAGATGAGGATGAGGATATGTCAGAAGATGATGATGGTGATGAAGTTGAGGAAGATGAAGATGAGGATGAGGATGAAGATGAGAACAATGATTTGGAGGAAGATGATGTTCAGATGATGCATCCTGACACTGATCATGATGACCATGAGATTGACGAAGAGTTTGATTTGGAGGAAGATGAGGAGGATGATGACGATGATGGTGTCATACTGAGGTTGGAAGAGGGTGTTGTTAATGGATGAACGTATTTGATCATATTGAGGTTTTTCAGTGGTGGCAATAACTTTCCTAGCGGAACACTTCTTCTGGGAAGACGCCAAGAGTTTGTTTCCTCAATGACCAATCGTCTGGGTAGAGCCAATGACCATGGTGTTAACCCAGAACACCCACTGCTGGAGGAGCCATCTTCATTCTTGGTTCATCGAAGAAACTCTGGTGAGTTAATTTGTCGTTTCCTTCTGTTCACAAAAACTTTGCTATTCTTTAGTTTTACTCTGAAAAGATATGTTTTGCTTCTTTTTTAATTGTACTCATGTATCTGCAATGTCAAACTTAAGTTGCTTACGTTTGATTATTAAAAGTCAAATTTATATGATAAAAATGAATCAACTTTTGGAATATATATGAAATTTTGATTTTTTTTTTTCCTTTCAGAAAATGCTGTTGACATGGCTTTCTCAGAGAGGCGTCATGATAGTAATTCTTCACGTCTGGATGCTATTTTTCGAACATTGCGGAGTGGAAGACATGGTCATCGTTTCAGCATGTGGTTGGATGATAGCCATCATCGTAGCAACTCTAGTGTGCCTTCAGTGCCAGAAGGCATGGAGGAGTTGCTAGTATCCCAGCTAAGGCGTCCCATTCCAGATCAACCCTCAAATCAGGATGAACCTGTATCTGTCCCTCAAGAAAGGGATGAGCCCAATCAGTTGCAGAATTCAGAATCTGGTGCAGGAGAAGCACCTGCAGTGCCAAGTGAAATTAATGGCAATATGATAATCTCATCACCTGTTTCACTGGTAGATTTTTCGGGAAATGCTAATGATGTATCTGGGGCTATTGATATAAACCAAGAAAGAGAAACATCTGGTACAAATGAACAAGTTAGTGATATGCAATATGAGCGCAGTGATACAGTTATCCGAGATGTGGAGGCTGTGAGCCAAGCCAGCAGTGGGAGCGGGGGCCACCTTAGGAGAAAGTCTTCGAAGCTTGGAAGTGGAAATAGGTAGTGTGGATGGTCATGATGATGGTGAAAGGCAAGGCGCAACTGAGAGGATTCCTTTGGGTGATTTGCAGCCAACCGGTAGGGCAAGAAGGTCATCAGGGATCACAGTGCCGGTAATTGGAAGAGATGCATCTTTGGAATGTGTTAGTGAGATTCCAGCACGTCCCTCAAGAAGCTGATCAAAATGCTCTGAGTGAGGAGAACCAACTTAACAGAACTGTTGATGCAGAATCAATTGATCCTACGTTCTTAGAGGCTCTTCCTGAGGAGTTACGAGCTGAAGTACTTTCGTCACGGCAGAATCAGGTGGGTCAGCCATCAGGTGACCAATCTCAAGCAGAGGGAGATATTGATCCTGAATTTCTTGCTGCTCTGCCACCTGATATTCGAGAAGAAGTGCTAGCACAACAGCGTGCACAAAGACAGAGTCAATCTCATGAATTGGAAGGGCAACCTGTGGAAATGGATGCAGTTTCAATAATAGCTACTTTTCCTTCAGAAATACGTGAAGAGGTAAGCCCGAATTTTTTAATTTCCATCTTGCCTTCTACTTAATTGCAATACTTGATGTGCTGATTGCACTTTTTTTAATTTCTTTTTTTGAGTTCCTTCTTAGCCATATTCTTCTCCGAGTCACTCGATAGATGCAATATATGACTTCACATATCTTTTTTGTATTTCTAGGTGCTGTTGACTTCCCCCGATACCCTATTGGCCACTCTAACACCTGCTCTTGTTGCTGAAGCCAATATGTTGCGGGAGCGGTTTGCGCATAGGTATCATAGCAGTGCACTCCTTGGGATGCAGTCTAGATCTCGGCGTGGTGACCCCTCTAGACGTGGTGACCTGGTTGGGTCAAATGCAGACAGGAATGCTGTTGAGTCTGCTTCTCGCAGGTCTGCAGTTAACAAACTTATTGAAGCAGGTGGAGCCCCTCTAGTGGACACCGATGCCTTGAAAGCCTTGGTTAGGTTACTTCGTGTTGTTCAGGTAATTTTTTTTTTCTTTTTTCCCTACAAAATTTAGTTTTTCTTAAAGATATTTTTGTTCCCTAACAAGTTTACATCTAAATTGCACAGCCCCTCTATAAAGGTCAGTTTCAGAGGCTTCTCTTAAATCTATGTGCCCATCAGAATACCAGAACATCGTTAGTGCAAATTCTAATGGACATGCTGATGCTTGATCTGCGTGGTTCAAATAATATCACAGCCGATGACATTGATCCACCATTTCGGCTGTTTGGCTGCCAGAGCTATATCATGTATTCACGCCCTCAATTCTCAGATGGTACCCATATTTTCCCCTCTTTCTGGTCTGGTTGCTCAAGTGCACATATTATAACTAGATGCAAAGAACTCTCTTGTTATAACTGGATTGATAATAGTAGTAGAATGAATGTTTACGAATACCATTTATAACTTAATTTTTTTTTGTGAATGTGTGATTTTAAAAGCACCTGATTGTGATTTTTATAATTATGGCCTATCATTATTAACTGATTATATTGAGGATATTATTTTTTCATGGATCTTTATTTCATTATATTCATGGCATACTAGCTTTACATTAGCCATCTCATTTTTTTTGGTAAAATCAGGAGTGCCACCTCTAGTTTCTCGGCGTGTTCTAGAAAACTCTCACATTCTTGGCCCGGAATCATCAATATGTGGCAAAACTTTTACTTCATCATGAGGTGTCAGGTCTGGGAGTATCTCAAGTGGGTACATTGAATCAAGGACGTGGCAAAGCTATAATGGAAGAAGATAAGCCTGAAGGCATGATAGGGAAGGGAGACTTCTCCATTGTTGTGCTTCTTAGGCTGTTGAATCAGCCATTATATATGAGAAAGTGTAGCTCATCTTGAGCAGGTATCTGCTATGTGCTATGTTATGGGATTTTTCATCTATGTTGAATTTATTAGCTTACATGACCTGGTTAATATTATTTTTTTCAATATCGTAGCTCTTAAATCTTCTTGAAGTCATCATGATCCATGCTGAGGGTGATGCTGGCCTGCCCAAACAATCAGGACCATCTGAGCAACCGTTGATCTCAGAGGGTGCCATGCAAGATATACATATGAATAATGATCCTCCGGTGCAACCATCTGGTTTAGGAAGTAGCTTGCAGAATGTGCAGGTTAATAGTGCTTCTACTTCTGCTGATACTGTGGATGGATGCTCTTCAAAGACTGATAACAATGAGCAGGATCCACGTGCTGTCCTTCTTGGTCTTCCACAGGCAGAACTTCAGCTTCTATGCTCCTTGTTGGCTCGAGAGGGGTATGGCATATTTGACACAATTACTTATCTATCTATTAAATCTTGAATTTGTTTTGGCTAAACACTTTTTTTTAAGTCTACTTTTTGTCAGTAAACAACCTACTAGCTTTGCAAACAGATGCATATTGGCAGTAATAATGGGGGATCCAACATGCAATGCAATCATGCCCTTTTCCATTAGATCATACCATTAATCGTCTTCCAATATGCTTTGGGTTGGTTAGAATGGCCGGAAGTTTTTTTTCTTACTTTCGTGAATATTATGTTGGGGAATTAGACAAGGCCTAGTTCAAAAACTCCTAGATTAAATAAAGTTAAAAGAAGATTAATTCAGAAAAACTCACCATGAATTTGATACAATTCATATTCTGTTATCGTTATTGAGAATTTTACTATAATTTTGATTGTGGAGTTTTTATTACCTTAACACCTCAAATTTTACTATGATCGGGGATTGAGTCTACATGATACATTTCTTTGTAGGGCATATATTAACTGTACAACTTTAAAATTTCCCTCACAGAAACTAATAGCGTAATTGGGAATGTACTTTGACATAGTCCTAAATCATGATAAACTGAATAATCTTTGTTTATAAATGATATAAATGCTTTATCTTGATGTTAAAAACGGGTTACAACTATTTGCATACATATGACCCAGTTCTTCTGAGAATGACCGTAATCAAATTTTCTCCTTGCTTTCTTTAGTAATAACAACATCACTTTGCCTTAGTATTAGAAAAAGAAAGCATCTTTTGCAAAACTTCAACATGGAATCATATATCACCTACGTGTAAACAATATCTTGTTGGATTCTTTCTACCATCATAATCTCCAGCAATCCACCATCATATTCCTAGTCCCAAATTAGACTTCCTGAAAATAAGTTGAGGAAATTGCAGTACTTCTCTATAGCATGAGAATTCACTTAACTTGCTCCCAATGTTATTTGCTTGGATAACTTGTATCTATTACAATTGTCTCACTACTTAGGCATTGTTTAGGTCCAATACACACCATGGTGTAACATCATTTTTTTAAAATTGCATATAAATGAGAAGCGTGTCTTAGCTCATCTTGAAACCAAAAAACAATACTTAACACACTTCACATATCAGTTATGTCTTTGCTCCTACTTATTTGGCTATAAATCTAAATAAAACAAACTTATATATCAAACTACCAAAAATTAAAACATACCAAATACTACTCCCCCCCAAACCCCAACATACAAACTTCATTATATGCCTAATATTCGCATGAGTCAAATGCTCATCCCATTAGATCCACAACCCTCTCTTAACAACCCCACCCCATATAACCACATAAACTCCTATTCATACACACGCCCATAATAAAAAACAAACCCCAATAAAACAACAATGTTCCTCTAAAACAAAAAAAACTACCCCACAACCAACAAAAAAAATAAAAATTATTAAATTAACAATACTAACAAAACCCAACTTTTTTTTCTAAAAAAAAAAAAAACACAAAATCAAACACATAATGTAACACACAAACTAACAACCAACAATTAAAAAAAACTCAAAATTATGTCTTACCTTCTCACCTAAAACCCCCTACCACTCAAATTAAAAGGGTTGCTGGTCACCAAAATATAATAAGTCATAGAGTCCTTCTTCTAAAATACTTTTCCAGAATATACAAGTGATCCCAAAAATAATTCCATATCGAAGACCACATATCTGACTTATACTTCTTTCATATCACAATCCTGTTGCACCTTATAAAAACATAAAACACTAACAATACAACAAAAACACAACATACCTTTCTTAAATAATCCATACAAATCATGAAACATTTATCTTAAGACTAGGTTACGTAAAAATAAAAATCTTTATGTTTTCCAATATAAAGGGGTCCTAGTGTTAAAGATTTTCTAAATGCTGTAATAGACAAATAAAGTTAACTATGTTTCCCATTACTCCAATAACAGATGTGGGAGAGATATAAATGACCTATATAATATATTTTATCAAACACCCAAATCAATTTTATCATCATTTTATAAAATGGTAATAAAAAAATCATTCAAATTAATTATGTTTCAAACTCCCCTTCTTTTTAAAAAATCAACCTCCCCTTTGTATTTCTA